>WAAF01018884.1:106572-174405 GCA_013400475.1 Tricholaema leucomelas | reverse complement strand
TAGGCTGGATGTTAGGAGGAAGTTGTTGTCAGAGAGAGTGATTGGCATTGGAATGGGCTGCCCAGGGAGGTGGTGGAGTCACCGTCCCTGGAGGTGTTCAGGAAAAGACTGGATGGGGCACTTGGTGCCATGGTCTGGTTGAGTGGATAGGGCTGGGTGCTAGGTTGGACTGGATGATCTTGGAGGTCTCTTCCAACCTGGTTGATTCTATGATTCTACCTCCAGGTATGGTGACTCCACCACCTCCCTGGGAAGCTAGTTCCAATGTTTTGTTTTGTTTGGTTTTGGGGTTTTTTTGGTCTTGTATTAAGAAACCTTATCTCAATGTTCCTCAAGTTCCTCTATGTTTGATGCATCCATAGTATGTTTATTTCTTTCCAGAAAGGCTGCCCCTCAGTGAAAGGTGAATAACCTCTGCCATGTGGTGCTTAAAGTCTCCATGTAACTCTGTGGAAATGATTGAATTATTTCTTTCTTAAATAATGACTTCTTAACAAACACAGAATGAATCTGAATTGCCAATTACTACTTGATTGCTCTCCATTATTTCAATAATTTACATCTGAGCTTCATTAGGTAACTCAGTATGATATCTCTTCTGAATAGCAGTCAAGAAAATCTGAGGTTTATATAGAAAATAGAATTTTCATACCAATTTAATTTGAACCAATTTCTTTTCTCTTTCTATTGGACTGGATTTGTTAATTTAGGGAAAGCAGTAATGTGTTGCTATATACAGGTTTATCTGAGTGAAATTTTCTTGCTGATCTGAAAACGACCTCTCACACTGATAATGTATCTGCTTGTCTAGATGCAAACAACACTTTTTTTGCACTTAGAAACAAATTTCAACACCAAAGATCCTTTTTCTAAGTACCCCACAAATGATGACAGCTGCATTTTGGTCTGTATGCCTCCAAAGTACTTCCATGGATTTAGGAACCTGAGTTGGCACCGTGTTGGGCTGTAGTTAAGGGACTTTAATAGGAAAATAGACTTAGCTGCTGAAACAAGTATTAGGGGATCTTTAAAGTGAGAGCTATTATTGCCAGCATTATTCCAAATTATTCCAGCATGAGTTCCTATGCCTGTGCCTTTTCAAGGGACTAATAATGAAAAACTGATTTTGTTTTTTTCCCTTCCTTTCATCAGTTTCTCCTAGTAAATACAAATATAATAGGGAAAATTTATTTGCTTGCCACAGCAGCAGCCAGAACAGCGTTTAAAAAATGTTAGTTCTCCTCTTTGTACCAATCTAACCTGCATCTAAGGCTGTGATGGAAGTGGTATGGCCCTGTTCAGTAGAACTGGTTTTTAAGATCCCAGGCAGCAGGTGATTGTATGTGGCTTCTGTTGAGCTGCCCTCTTCCTGCACCTTAGAACTGCTGATAGGTTTGCGACTCCACAGGTGGTGCTACCACCTCCTCCCCTAGCTTGACGAGCACCAGACTGGACATCCTCAAGAGGAAAAGCTGAGCTTGAAGTCTGAACTGTGCTGGCAGGAACAAGGCTTCTGCTTTGGCAGAAGTGCAGATCAGAAGCGCTACTGCTCCAGCACTGTGCAAACGCTGCATGTCTCCAAAAAGCATCTCAAGTAGGACAAATCGAGAAGCAAGCTTTCTTAGGTTTACATTTTGCTTTGGAAATGTAATTTCCTGAGTAATATCTGTTGCTACTAGCTTCAGAAGATAATGTATAATCTTTGCACCTCTATAGCAAAAATCAAATTGCATCAGTAGTGTTTGGAAGTTCTGTAATAACCAGGCTGGTAAGTCATGGGCATGAGCAAATATGCTGAAGGTATGCATGTTCTAAGTAGTGCACAATCTGTTCACTTAACTCTCCTTAGTGCCTCCTGAGGCATCAGCATCAAGGAAAGAAGAATAATTAAGTAAGCTAATAACAACTCAGAGAGTCTCCCTGTCTCAAATGTACTTTTGTCTTGTAAGTGTAAGGTCAATCTTGAGAGCAAAAAGACTTTGAAAATGAATGCTGCAGAGAACCTCTGTCCCTTGTCACTACTCCAGCTGTGTTGGAAAGGTAGTACTTATTTTCTTTAATAACAGATCTTAAAAAGGAACACAATTAAATAAAAAGCTATGGAAATACAGAGAATATTGATGTCCAACTTGAACAATTTTCATCACTTTCATTGAGTTTTCCATCATGTCAAAAGTAATTCTTATAAAACAAAGTCTTGCAGTATTTTAACTACTACTAGTAGCTTTAATCATCTAGCCAATACAAAAGAAATATTTTTGTTAGCATCTGTGCTAGTTTGAAGCTAGCTAGAATGTTTTGGTGAGAAGGATTAGATCACAGGCTGGGAAAGAGAAACAGTGGTGATGTCTACCCACAGGCTTGCTGAGATGTATAAGAACAAGAGTATAAAGATAGATAAGGCAGTTTGGGCACAGCCTGAGCTTTTGAGCTGCATTTTCTCTCTAACCTCAGCCTCTATCTCTCTGATTAATCCACTTGCTTCCTAACCCACCTGGCCGACCCTCCATTCTTCCTTGGGGCACAAGGCAACGTCTGGGGTAAGGCTGAGGGGTGGGAGAGGTTGAAGGGCAGGTGGGAGCCCCTCCTGGGGACTCAGGTTTCTGGGAGGGCTGTTGTGTTTCTGTATTACCTTTGTACCTTGTCTATTTCTGTCTATAACTGTATATACTGTAAATATCTGCTTGTATATTGTGCTAGCTGTAAATATAAGCTTCATTCAATTTCCAGAGCAGACTGAGCCTAGTCTGGGTGATTTCCAAAGTGTGTGTGTGGGGGGGGGGGGCGGGGAACACCCAAACCATCACAGCATCCAAGTGTCCTTTTCAGGATGTCACACAAAGAGGGTAGGTAAGGAAACGAGAGGTGATTTTCTCTGAGCCTTATTTTAAATGTTTTAGTTTGAAGGAATGCTTTCAATTCTTTTTCTTCATCCTTTTAAAATATTATTTTTATTTATTCCTCTCTGTGGCTTTGAACTGACCTTTAGAGTACAGAAAACAAAACTGTCTGTATTACTGACCTTATTCCTTTCACTTGGCATCCACAAGGTCCCTATGCATCTTCCTGCCTAAATAAAACTGGATTCAACTTGTCTAACTCCAGGCATCTAATTAAAGTACCTAAATTCAGATTATTGTTGGTCCATTTGCTTTCTACTGTCAATTGACACAGATAGACACTTTCTGAAGGTGATCTCAAGCCTTTTAATACTTCAGTGCCCTGTAGAGGTGTCCTGTCTCTGTCTTGACAACAGAGGGTACCCAGGATGTCATTGCGCCTAGGCTGTGTGTCTCATTTATGTGCCTAAAATTAGATAGAATTAATCTAGACCTGAGAGGCTTTGTACTTTCATTTGCTATTCCATAGTGTATTGGTTGTTGGCAAGGAAGCTTTTTTTTTTTTAAAGAGGGTGTATGGATTGTGTATTTGTGCTTACACATATAAAATATAACTGAAGGAAATTTGTATGCAGAAGTAGAACTGAAAGGGCAGATGTCCCCCTGAGCCTGCCTCAAAGTAGCACAATGACTAGAGATGTGCTGAGAGCCCCCTTGACAGGTTAACCTACTGTGTTCTTCCTCCAGTAACATCTCTTTACCCCATAGCATCTTCTCACCTTCAGTCATTTGCATTTTCTTCACAAAGGATGAAGTACTTGGCAGCTACACAAACCACTAAAAAATATTACTTCTAGTTTTCCTTTCACTTCTTTAGTACCAAAATTACCAAACATTACCATGAAAAATCTGAACATGCGTTTTTTTTTTTGGTAGTAGATTAAACTTCTGCAAGAGTTTATCTGCCATCCTTCACATCTTAATTCACTCACCTAGGAAAAAAAAAATCAATTTATTGACTAGCCTATGTTCATTTCCATGCAGAGAAGTTATGGATTAGCTAGTCAGGTCTGACTGGTGGGATGAATCCTATGACTGGAGTGTGGCTGTCAATGACTACAAGCTGTTCAGAGGGGACAGGAGGGAAAGAAGGGATGGAGGTGTTGCTCTGTATGTAAAAATGTGGATAGGATGTGAAGACTTGTCCTGAAGAATAGCCATGAGCAGGTTGAAAGATTATGGGTGTGTATTAGGGACTGGGACAGCAAAGGGAGTCTTGTGGTAGGAGTCTACTACAGGCTATCTGACCAGGTGCAGCCTTCTTACTCCAGCTGGAGGAGACATTGTGGTCACAGGCTTTCACCCTTCTAGGGGATTTTAACATCCCAGCATCTGTTGGAAAAGCAGTAGAGCTAGCTGTAGGCAATCCAGGAGGCTCCTAGAGTGCCTAGATGACAACTTCTTAAAACAAGAAATTAACAGCCCTACATGAGGGCCTGTGTTACTGGTTGTTGTTGGGCACAAATGCAAGTGAAGTCATCAGGGATGTCAAAGTCAAAGGCAGCCTGGGCTGCAGTGACCAGATGCTGGTGTAGTTCACTATCCTAAGGGGCAGGAAGCACATGAGGAGCGCAGTTAGGACTCTAGATTTTAGAAAAGCAAAATTCCAGCTCTTCAAAGAGTTTGTAAATAGGACCCCACGGGAAATGTCCCTTAGGGACAGGGAGAGGAACAGAGCTGGCAGATCTATAAGGATGCTTTCTGTAAAGCAAAAGAGATCTCAGTCCCCATGTGTGAGAAATTGGGCAAAGAAGGCAAGAGACAACCATGACTGAGTTGTGACCTGCTGGTCCAACTAAAGGGCAAGATGGGACTACACAGGAAATGGAAGAGGGAACAGGAATCCTGGGAAGAGGATAGGGACATTGTCTGGTTGTGTAAGGACAAAGTCAGGAAGGCCAAGGCACAGCTGGAACTGAACTTGGCAAGGGATGTAAAGAAAACCAAGAAAGGCTTCTACAGTGACCTTAACCAGAAAATGAAGGTTAAAGAAAGTGTAACTACCTGATGAGCAACAGTGGGGAACTTGTATCAAACGATGAAGAGAAGGCTCATTTTTCCTCAGTCTTTACTGTCAACCTCTCTCCTCATGGCTCTCAAGTTAATGGCCCACAAGATGGAGAACAGGGAGACAAAGTCCCTCCTACTGTAAGTGAAGACAAGGTGTGTGATCATCTGAGGAACCTGAAGATATACAAGTCCATGAGACCTGATGAAATACACCTCAGAGTCCTGAGGGAATTAGCTGATGTAGTTGCCAAGCCACTTTCCATGACATTTGAAAAGTCCTGGCAGTCAGGTGTAGTCCCTGGGGATGGGAAAGGAGGGGGAAAGGGTAGAAAGGAGGACCCTGGGAACTGCCAACCTGTCAACCTTACCTCTGTGCCTGGGAAGATGATGGAATAGATCCTCCTAGATGCCATGCTAAGGCACATGGAGAACAGGAAGATGATTCAAGACAGCCAGCATGGCTTTATTAGGGGCAAATACTAGGGTTGCCTGGGAGAAGAGACCAGCTCCCACCTGGCTACAACCTCCCTTCAGGTAGTTGTGGACAGCGACGAGATCAGCCCTGAGCCTCCTCTTCTCCAGGCTAAACAACCCCAGCTCCCTCAGCCTCTCCTAATAGGGTTTGTGTTCCAGGCTCTTCACCAGCCTTGTTGCCCTTCTCTGGACACCTTCCAGCACCTCAACATCTCTCTTGAATTGTATGTATAGGTGGCACTGTCTATTGATAGTGATTGATACTGATACCTATTCCAAGCTATTAATATATAGGAATCTCTATGTAATTATATTGACATGTACATGTATCTTTATATCTAAATATCTACATACAGTGCCTTCAATATAGATATCAATGTTTATGTAGATCAGTGTATACTTACGTTGGCATATAGATGTATATATAATTGGATATAAGACAGAGCAGAAGATAATTTCTGACAACTGTTTTAGTTAGAGCTGACACTGGGAGAAAGAGACTATTTTTCTTTGCAATAACCAACACATGGGTTCCATAAAAGAGCTGTGTGTGGCCTCCAAGCGAGTATAAGAGCTTTTGTGGCATTGAACTACTGATAGTTTATCTCACTCTTCATGTCTATGAGAAAAATCACAAGCATTTATGCTTCTGAGAGCCATCCTGGATCATGGGAAAGAAACATATGATCAAGGACAAAAGAACAATTTTTCCTTCCTCCCTCAAATGTGTTAATGGAGATTTATGGTGGCTTGGGTGTTACCTGCTCCCCACACACTTTGGAAATCACCCAGACTAGACTCAGCTGGCTCTGGAAATTGGAATGAAGCTTATATTTACAGCTTAGCACAATACACAAGCAGATATTTAGAGTATATACAGATATAGACAGAAATAGACAAGGTAAAAGAAATACAACAGCCTTCCCAGAAACCTGAGTCCCCAGGAGGGGCTCCCAACCACCCTTCCACCTTCTCCCACTCCCCTACCTTACCCCAGATGTTGCCTTGTGCCCCAAGGAAGAACGGAGGTCGGCCAGGGGGGTTGGGAAGCAAAGTGGGTTAATCAGAGAGACAGGGTGAGGTTAGAGAGAAAAAAGTGCAGCTCAGAGCTCAGGCGAAGAGCGACTCCCTTATCTATGTTTGGATTCTTCCTCTTACACCTCTCAGCAAGCCTAGGATTGAAGTAGACATCACCACTGTTTCCCTTTCCCAGCCTGTAACCTAATCCTTCTCATCAAAACATTCTAGCTAGCTTCAAATTAGCACAAGACTCCACTGGCAAGCATTAAATCCTTCTATACAGACATATGCGAACTCAGTCAAGATCTTTGGTGGCATTTAGATTATAGAGAATATTTTATTTCTGCAGTGGCAGCACAGAACAAGGAATCTGGTCAAATATTCCAAACTGAGTGATTTCTAAGTTTACACTATAAATTAGTGTCTACAGAGTACAGGATGGTTTTCACCTCGTTATCTCATGGAAATCAAATAGATCTGTGAACACATGGCACTCATAAATAGGAACTCAAAAAATAGACCTGAGAGACTTGCTGTTTTGACCTGAGTCTGAGTGGGGGCAGGGAAAAACATCTAGATAATTGTGTTCACATAAAAGGCCAAATTTTTAGGCCATAAAGCAGGCACACACCCAATAATGTCAATCTGCTTGGCTTATAAGGGAAATAAAGCAACATTTTATTGCATGCTAAGTGAGGACCTTTACTTGCTCAGAATGAGGGAAAAGTGCAAACAGGTGCTGGCTCAGCAGGAATGGAAATTCAAGAGTAACAGCAGCTTTTCCTTCGGCTCATACATATCCTAAAAGTCTAAATTTCTGTCAATACCCTAATAAAGAATTATCTACTATTCAATCCACCTGTGTCTGGGTTTGAGGCTATCTGCAGAAGCTTTTGACTGTGAGGCTGCTTAACATCATTTCTCCATCTCTGCCTTTCATTTGTGAACAAGCCATTAGGAAAGCAACCCTACTCACTCAAGGAGGCTGGGGCCCCACTTTCCTCCAGCTTGCAGGGAAAGAAAAGAGTCATTATTGACACATGCAAGTGATTTGAGAAGAGATTGTCTACTCCGATAGAAAAAGGCTTAGTTGTCTGGTGAATCAGGAAATGTCAGACTTTCTGAAAGGTTAATGAGAGGCTTTGGAAATATGTTAAATCTAATCTTAGAGCATGAATGCTGATGACTTTATTTCAAAATCCTAGAAATAAGGAAGGGCAAGGAAGTATACTTTAGGTAAAAGTCAGTTTTGACTAGAGAGACTGGAGTGTGCTTTACTGCAACATAATGTTGTATTTCTCCTTCCATATAGAGCTGGCAACCTGCCTGGTACCATACTCTAAAATAGGACACACCATGAGACTCTTTGAATAGAAAGAAATGCTCAAGGTTTTGATTTTTATTTTTTTTTTGTATACTTACTGAATTCTAACTAAATTAATGACCTGCTCAACTCTGGAAGTGAGTGAAATTAATTTATTTCAGAGTAATCTACTCTAAATGGGCTGCATAAAACTCCAGTCACTGCCACGACTGGCAAGGGGCTGCATAATGCTGTTAACCTTTCCATTTCAGTCAAGAATCATCCATGCCTCTTCTGGTCTGGCTAAAGAAACACTAAATATGGAATTCATAGATAAAGAGATTTTCTATACAACCTTTCCCCCTGCCATTTTACAATCTCACAGGCATTAACAGATGCAGAAGCACAGGACACACGGGAGGAAGCAATGGAAGTTTAGTCAGGTTTAGTTTCATAATTGACAGAGTTTTGTGACATTATCTTTTTAAACAATATCTTCTGCTCTGTCTTCAGGTTTGAATTTTGTTTTTAGGTTATTAGTCTTTTGTTTTTTTATTGTTTCATTAGTGCTTTGGGGAGATTTGCCTTTGTTATTTTTTTTTACAATGAGGGCTCAACTGGTTAATCCTATAATAGAAACCTGCTGGGCAGAAAGTGCTATTTTTACTGTACATACTGTATCTCTTAGCACAAGGCAGTTTTAGAAGGGAATACAGCTGCCATTAAATCTATACATCTCAATGAGGTCCGTGAATAGCTGCTCCCTGTGTAAGGACGTGTCCTGCAGTTCTATTATCCAAGCTTGGGCTCTGAGCAATACAGATCTTTAGCAAATCAATATCTTTACCTGTCCCTTTTGATTCTTTTTTTTCTCTCCTCACTTGATTCTTTGTTCCTGAAAAGAAAAAAAAAGCCTGTGTCTCCCATGACCTGTGGGTGTGTGTCTGGCTGTGCTAAATCAAGATGCTGACAGGAGCACAGTGGGGTTTCTACCTCTTTCCAGGCAAGCCAGGACACCAAGGGGAGAGATAAGGTGTGACAGTGTCCCATCCTACTGCAAAGCTGGTGCCTGGTAGCCTTCAAGTTAAAATTAGCCACTGTGACTTAGGGACTTGAGGTTGTCATAGTCAGTGCTCAAATACACTGGATGAGTCTGCTGACATCATCATGGTCATCACAGAAGCACAGAATTAATCACAACATCACAGAACAGCTTACATTGGAAGGGACCTTGGAGATCATCTACTCCAAACTCTCTACCAAGGAGGCTCCTGAGGAGGCCAAAGTTGTCTGTTTTAAAGTCAAGGGTTTCAAGCTTGCTGAGGACCCTCTTCTTCACTGCCCTATCTCAGACTCCAGCATTTCGAGGTCACTGCAGCCAAGTGTGATGGCTTGGGTGTTACCCACCCTCCCCTCCCCAGTCTTATGAAACCACCCAGACTAGACTCAGCCAGCTGGAAATTAAGGAACGAAGCTTCATATCTAGAGCTTAGCACAATATACAAGCAGATATTTACAATATTTACAGCTATATACAGAAATGTACAAGTTAAAAGTGATACAGAAACACAACAGCCCTCCCAGAAACCAGAGTCCCCAGGAGGGGCTCCCAACCACCCTTCCATCTTCACCCTTCCACCTTCTTTCCACCCCTCTACCTTATCCCAGACTTTGCCTTATGTGTCAGGTGAGTTTGGAGGATTGCCCATGTGGGTTAGAAAACAGGAGGATTAGTTATACAGAAAGCAGGCCAGGGAGAAAAGCACAGGCACCCAGAGACCCACACAGATGATTGTCTTATCTATGTTTATATTCTTGTTTTTATACCTCTCAGCAAGCTTGTGAGTGAAGTAGACATCACCACTGTTGCCTTTTCACAGCCTATAATCTAATTTATCTCACTAAAATATTCCAGTTAGTCTCAAACTAGCACACCAAGGCTGCCCATTAGCTTCATATTCCACATCATCCCCTCCATGTTGGTGAGACAAGATACAGCATGGCAATTCTCCATGTTGGTTCTTATATCATTTAGAGGAGGAATTTATCATCAATACATTTTGTGAATCTCCTGGATTGCTTATGCCTTGCAGTGCTGTCTCTCCAGCTGATGTTGGTAGTAATGTAGTAAAATTTGCCCATAAGGACAAGGATGTTGGTAGATGAAGTAAAATTTGCCCATAAGGACCAGGGCTTGTGAATGAACATTAACTCCATTCTGTAGGACATACTCCTATCTGAACAGTAGGGCTTGAAAGGGACTTCTGGAGATCACATAGTCCAACCCTCCTGCTAACATACATACACCTAGATCAGGTTCCACAGGAATGAGCAGCATTGAGCCAGCAGTGTGCCCAGCAGTGTGCCCAGGTGGCCAAGAGAGCCAATGGCATCCTGGCCTGCATCAGGAATGGTGTGGCCAGCAGGAGCAGGGAGGTCATTCTGCCCCTGTACTCTGCACTGGTTAGACCACACCTTGAGTACTGTGTTCAGTTCTGGGCCCCCCAGTTTAAGAGGGACATTGAGATGCTTGAACGTGTCCAGAGAAGGGCAATGAGGCTGGTGAGAGGCCTTGAGCACAGGCCCTACGAGGAGAGGCTGAGGGAGCTGGGATTGTTTAGCCTGGAGAAGAGGAGGCTCAGGGGAGACCTTATTGCTGTCTACAACTACCTGAGGGGTGGTTGTGGCCAGGAGGAGGTTGCTCTCTTCTCTCAGGCAGCCAGCACCAGAACAAGAGGACACAGCCTCAAGCTGCGCCAGGGGAAATTTAGGCTTGAGGTGAGGAGAAAGTTCTTCACTGAGAGAGTCATTGGCTACTGGAATGGGCTGCCCAGGGAGGTGGTGGAGTCGCCGTCCCTGGGGCTGTTCAAGGCAGGATTGGACGTGGCACTTGGTGCCATGGTCTAGCCTTGAGCTCTGTGGTGAAGGGTTGGACTTGATGATCTGTGAGGTCTCTTCCAACCCTGATGATACTATGATACTATGATACTATGATATAATCTCTCAGCAGCAAACATTCAAATATCATTCACCTTAAAAAACTTGGCACATTTGTGCATTTATTGAGTCATAAAAATCCTTAAGAGGGCTGTCAAAGTTTCCATGAATCATCCCAACCTGCATGCACCTCAACATGAACTCTCTGAGAGAAAGCTAAGATGGCTACTGCTGATTAATGGAGGCAGACAGCTTGGAATCTCTGCCAGAGAGTAAGTGAATTGTGGTGGCTGTGTAATAAAAGGGATAACACACACTTCTTTTCAAATAATTCACATTCATGCATCCTTTCTGGAAAAAGATCTGCAGAAGTAATGGGATGGTTTATAATCATTCCTACTTACCTATGCTGCCACTGAAAAGTGTTCCAAGGTTCCCAAGTTTACAAAGATTGAAAATTCATTCAGCTAGGTCATGGGGAAATGCCCAGGGCTTTTCCAGGAGTCAGTGCTCCAAGAAAGACCAAAAGGCTCCTATACACACAGACACACACACAGAGGACTTCTCTGGCATTGAAAACTACAAACCTGGGCAACCTAAATGAACTCATAAGGAGTAGCAAGGCTGGAAACTCAAGTGCTTGTTTGAAGACTTGTTCTCAATGCCGTCCCTTGGTATTGTACTCCTTAGTCATGGTTTGATTCTTCCAGGCTTAGTAATGCAGTAGCCATACAGGCTGCATCAAAAACTCACTGGTCCCCTAAGGTTGCTCCCATGCCCTCCTGAGCCTGGCTGGTTCAGTTTGGTCAATTTGTTTGCCTCAATAGAGGCATGTAATGTGGTCTATGACATGGTGGGATGTCTCTGGTGGGATGTCTCAGGTTTTGCCAGAAGGCTGGCCAGTGCAACACAAGACCCTGCCTCCTGCAGACACAGCTGGAGATGTGGAAGGTGCTCTCAAGCGGACCTTCATGATGATAGCTAGGCAGCTGTGCTGACTCCTGGGTCTCGTTGCCACTTGTTGCCACTTGCTTATGTAGACAGGAGTGTGGCAATACAGGAAGAACAGAATAGGCAGGACACCTGATCTGAATCTCAGTTCTAAGTATCATAATGTTTGTAATGACACAGGAAGTACGGGGACAGCTGAAGCTTTAAAAAAGAAACACAAGAGCCATACTAAAAAGCAAAAAATAAAATAACCCAGGAAAATGGTCTGTCAGAAAACAAGGCTACTATTCACTGACATATACAAAAGATAGCAGGCCTGCATTCTACAGAATCACAGAAACATTCAGGTTGGAAAAGACTTTCAGGATCACCGAGGCCAACCAAAAACTCTACTCCACAAGGTTCACCGTAAACCATATCCTTAAGCTTGCTAAAACTCAAAAGCTCTTTGGGATGATTCATATAATGACTTATCCCCCTATGGCAGGGGGTTGGAGCTGGATGATTCTTGAGGTCCATTCCAACCTAAACCATTCTATGATTTGATGATTCTCTGATATCTCTTGATTTCAAATGCTTTCAATGCTGCAATGCATTGACATAAAAATACATAACTAATAATCAGTATAAAATTTATGCAAAATAACCATCCAGAGGAAGCCTCTGGAACCTCTAGAAATTCTGTATTTCATGTCTTACCGACTCAGCACTTTGTATCTTTCTGGCATATGTCAAGATATTTTCTACAACATCCTCTGTATTAAGAAAGTGATTGTGATGGTTTGGGTGTTCCCCGCCCCCCCCCCCACTTTAGAAATCACCCAGACTAGACTCAGCCAGCTCTGGAAATATGAATGAAGCTTATATTTACAGCCAGCACATTTGCAAGCAGATATTTACAGTTTATACAGTTATAGACAGAAATACACAAGGTAAAAAGTTAATACAGACACAACTTCCCTCCCAGAAACCAGAGTCCCCAGGAAGGGCTCTCAACCACCCCCTCACCTTCCCCCTACCCCTCTCAACCTTACCCCAGTCCCAAGGAAGAATGGAGGTTCAGCCAAGAGGATTAAGAAGCAAAGGTGAATCAGCCAAGCAAACGGAGGGTGAGGTTAGAAAGCAAGATGGAGTTCAGCTAGCAGCCACGAGCTCCCCAGCAGGCAAAGAGCCGAGAGCACAGCCCAGAGCAAAGTGCCCAAGCAAAGTGCAGAGCAAAAGTGACTTTATCTAATGTTTTGCTTTTCCTTTCTACACATCTCAGCAAGACTGTGAGAGAAGTAGACCTCACCATTGTTTTAATTTCTCAGCCTATGATCTAGTTATTCTCACCAAAACATTTTAGCTAGGCTCAAACTAGCACAGTGATTTCTTCTTTTGAGTCTGGGTCATAGGATCTTAAATCTTTCTACAGAACAGATTATAATGTAATTGAACTCAGTGTGTTGTGTGTCTACTCACTAATGTCTCCCCACCTCAAACATATATATGCTTAAGTATATTTCCATCTCCTAAGTCTCTCTAGGTATATGTACACAGATGTGTGTTTGCTTGAATATGGTAATTGTTATATATAGAATAATTGTTCTTTGGTGAGTCAGAGTACTATGTGATATGTATGATCTTGAAAGCTGGATTCAGTAGATGAAGTCATGAAAACCTTGTAATAATGACAGTTTTCCAAAGATATAGCAGATGTCCAAGACACTAGAAAAGTAGATGATCATGAACATTAAAATTCTCAGTTATACTGAGGACTCCCTATGACTAATTTAAACCCCATTATTTTACCATAAAATCACATTTTTTTTGGCAGGATGACTTTTAAAATTTGATTCTTTAGAAACAATCACCGTGCAATAAAATCTTGAGGAGGTTTTCAACACTTAGATTTATATCCACATTTTTTATGTTGATGTATGTGGGGTTTTTCCCAGAAAGAAATGTGTTTGCCAGATGAGTTGTCTCAAATCTCTCAATGTGTAATCTGTGGCTATGGAATATTTTTTCAAGCAGTTGGAGGATAACATAATTATTTTAAAATATAAAAGAAGTCAGTTAGAAAACAGACCTGGTTCTTTTTCTGTACTCAGAGCTAAGCCACTCCGACTGTGCTTGTTTTCACCCTTGCATATCCTGTTTCTGAACTGTCCCATCACTTAATCATTATATCCATCTTAAGGCATATTTAGGCAATATTCCTTACTCAGACAGTTATTAACTGCTGTGAAGGAAAATGTGGAGAAAGTGTTATACACTATCATAAGTTGGCTTTTTGATGTCATCAGTGGATTTTGATTCAGCCTCCCCTAGCAATTCAACAAAGCTTTTTACCTTTAGGTATTTCTAGGGGATGGGGAAATGCTAAGAAGAGGAGCACATTGTCCCTCTAGCTTTTTCTATTACTTCCTAGTATCTCCTTCCTGCTGAATGTTCCTTAAAAACAAACACTTCTGCAAAGGAGCTGCCTAAAGGAAGGTAGTTTTACTATTCATTTCGGTGTGGCCTAATGAAAATTATTCACTTGACTTTGACTGAAGGAGAAAAAATAATCTGGAAATATCTGGCAAATTGCAAAGCATCAACTAGAATTTTCTTGACCAAAGTAACGAGTAGACCTTTCTGGATCAAGGATCTTAATTCCTCCTTTTGAAGAATATCTGTAAGATATTGTATGATTGCAGTGAATGAGAGGCTATTCTGTCCACACTTGTGACTTCTCTCTTTAATCCCTTATTAGTTTTCTTAGTTTTGCTTAGGACCTTTATTTGCTAATATTCTCAGTTTATTAGTTTGTTTCTCCATATTTTTTTCTCTATTGAATAAGAAGTATTTACACATGTATTAGTAAGCTGAAGAAATTCATTCTGTCCTCTGCTCTTGAATTAATGAATTGCATTTATGCTTCAAACTGCAAACTGCTCATCTCTGTCTTTGAGATAAAAGTGTGACTTCTCAAATTGTGCACTGCACTTGGGGCAGAGATTGTCTTGTGCAGCAGCACTGTAACAGAGTCACACATCTTCTAATAGCATTTGTTAGATTTTCTTGAGGCATGACCCAACTCTAGGGGCAAAACTTTTGTGGTATGAAACCACAGATTTCAACTTTTCTTGCATGACCTGCATATATGCTATGATGTGCTCAGTTTTACTGTAGAAATATATAAACCAATATAGAAGAAATTTGAGTTGGTTGAATGGCAGCAGTTTTAAGAATAAAATGAAATCATAACAACACTGACTTTGATAGTCCTTTTAAACCCTCTGCTGATTTGTAATTTGTACTTGTGTGCAAAGGGCAAGCAACATTTCTTTCCCAGTGTTTTGTCTATCTCAAACGACATGGCCATTTAGACAATAACATGCACAGCATATGATTAATGAAGCTCTGTGCTAAAAATGGGACATCTGTGGGATCACAAAGAGCAGCTTTGTGTGCACATTACTGCACCTTCAAGAAACTCCATAAATTGATAATTTGTTAAGTTAATTGACTTTGTGTAATGTTAATGTAACCTTCAGTCTGAAAAGTGCACACATTTTTAGCAAAGAAAAAAGGAAAAGTAGCTAAATCATCAGAGGGTGGCTTAAGTCTGCAGCTCATTACTTTGACCTTTACTAGGGGTAGTAAGATCACTCAGTAGTCCTTACAATGTACATGACCTTTTAAAAAAAGTGAAGAAAAAAAGTGTCCTTTTATTTTTTTTGGGCCATTTCCAGCTGAACATAATACAGCAATAATGACATCTGTTTTATAAGGAGATACATGTAAATAGGGAATGGTCCAGACAAGTGTATTTTCTGTGATCCAGCTCATTGAGGCATGGTAAAAAAAAAGATGGAATCATGGCTAATTCAGTGATTCCTATAGAAAATTCAAATCTGGATCTTTATCTTTCCTTGTATGCTGAGTTGGTCTCTCTTCTAGGCTGCACGGGAGAGGGAGAGACTGCAGGCTTACACCAATGTGATGCGTAATGGTCAATCTATTGAAGCTAAGCCTGATACCTGTATAGTGGGGTTCAGTAGAGGGGCCTGGACTTTTGATTGGCTTACAAAGCAGAGATGGGCTGTCCACACGCACAGAGGCAGACCTGACCAACTACCCCCCTTTGCAAGAACTTAGCCACAACATTGCTTGTTCCCAGGGCTGACCAGCCTGTCCTCTCACACAGCTCAGAACTCCCTCAGCTTCTCTGCCAGCCTCCCAAGGCCATCCACCTACAGCTGTGCCTCCTTACCAGTTCAGTTACTCAATCCTGCTTACTGTCCTTATTTTCTCTGACTATTCAGTTCTGCCCAAACCCAGGCACTTGTATTTCCAAACCACTAAACTAGGAGAAGGACACTATAGGCTTGAGTATAACTGGCTGGATTTTGACCATTATCTCTAACTGCAAAGGGAATGTAGAACTTGCCCTAAAATAATGGCAAAGAAGTTTTTACATACAGGAGATGACAAATGATGTAAGGCTGACAAGTTGTCAAGGCTGCAGGGATACTACCCTTTCCACACCAGAGTGAAGAGCATTGCTCTGTAAGGTGAGAAGAGAGAGAAAGAGATGGATCTCATTAGTGGAAGAAAACTGTCCCAAAGCGAGACAGAAGGGATGGTAGCACACTCTGACTTAGACCCTTCTTTCCAAAATGATGCAGGTTAGCAGCTCTTCTCTTGTTGGCACAATGTCTATCGGGAGCTTTAAGTTATTGCATACATGCTGACTTAAAACTGCATGAAACAGCAAAATACATTCTTGTACCAGAATCTGAGAGTGAAATTATGGCATTTGGCAGTTCTAGTGACTACTCCTTTTTGATAACTAAGACTCTGATGACATATGTATCTACTTTAATTCAAAGGGGATCACAGAGTACATTTTTAATAAATTAATGGAAAGAAGAAAGTAGCAGAATGGTAGTTTAATGTATACTGCACAAGCATTCAGACTTTCCTCGCTTAAGGCTTGTAGATGGAGTCAGAATTATGACATTAAGACTCATAATGGAACCGTTTGGCTTCAAGCCTGTTAGGGCACTTATTTTAATGCAAAATGAGAGCTACTTAACTTTCTTCTTTGCACATTTGGTCAGGGATACACATAACTGCAGTTTAGTGTTTTACTTATCATAGACAATTAATGTAACAGAATTTAGGAGAACAGGGATTAGTATCAATTGTTTTCGTGGAATGAAGACTTAGGAGGGACTATTTACAAGGTCTAATAATGTCAAGACAAGGGGTAATGGGTTTAAACTGGAAGAGGGGAGATTTAGATTGGATGTTAGGAGGAAGTTCTTTACAGTGAGGGTGGTGAGACAATGGAACAGGTTGCCCAGGGAGGTTGTGGATACTTCCTCCCTGGAGGCATTTAAGGCCAGGCTGGATGAGGCCTTGAGCAGCCTGCCCTAGTGGGAGGTGTCCCTGCCTATGGCAGGGGGTTGGAGCTGGATGATCCTTGAGGTCCCTTCCAACCTAAACCATTCTATGATTCTATGATTCTATTATACATGCTAGCTACTCATTGGGGAAGAATCAATGAAATGCAATTCTCCTTCCAGTAGATGCAAGTCCTTTTCTTACATGCAGTCAAAAACATGACTAAATTTGAAAGGTAAATATCCCAATGATGAGCTGTAAAACCTCCAAAGATTAGCCTCTCTTCCAATCCATCAGTGTCACTGGCCTGTCATTAGCTCACTATTAGTGATACCAGTTGCTATTTGTACAGGCATGGTGGTGTAGGAATAATTCTCTTTAATAGGAATATGGTATAGGAATAATTTCAGCTGCCGTGCTGGAAGCTTTGTAAATAGCATATACCAATAGATATCCAACAGATCTGAAAAATCCCAGTGTGTAGAATATGTTAATTGGGCATTGGCCTATTAAAAATAATTAAAAGAAAGAAGTGTAGCAGCTTCCATTTCATAGCCCTGGATCAGCTCCATCTGGGAGAGATTTCTTTAACAGGTGACCAAGTCTGAGTTTCAGTGTATGTTGTCAATATGCTTGATTGTATCTAAGATGTATGAAAATGTTAGGAATCTTGGGGAATTGATGAAAAGCATTTGGCTTTTGTGAGGTGGAGTGGTAATAGCTAGCGCTCAGTTGTCATTCCAAATCTGTCTTCCTCTTTACCTCTTCTGCAGAGACATTGCAGGTTACTTGACAACTTTTTTGGCTATTGCTGTTTTTCATCTCAAACTGTTTGTAATGTTTTAAGAATTAAAAACTACCATAAATAAGAACAAGTGGGAGGCAATTACTTTTTACTGTTGCACAAACAGCTTTCTAAGACATTTTCCCCACCTCTGAAAGAGTTTCATAGATTTTAAGATGCCAAAGACAGGGCTTTGTACATCATTCTATAAACAGAGCCAAGCAGATGAAACTAAAGAAATAATGATGCCAGAAGGCCAGCAGTTTTAAAAATAACTGGGATAATCAAATGACTCAACTAAGTTATAAAGATGACTGGTGACTAGATTGTGTCCAGATTAGATCCTACTACATTACCTCCTGATGAACAGTCAATAACTGTTTCTGAAGATCTTGGTCAAACATCTTGTGATCAAATGACAAAACACCAGGACAAAACTCTAATTGTCAATGACTCAACTAGTGTACTGAGAAATGACTGAAGTGAGTACATTTTACTGCTGTTGAAACAATGTCCCAAATAATTTTGGAAAGAGAGCAAACCCATTTTGCAAAGCAATTTAATCCTTTAAAAGGAATTTCCCTGAAAGATAAACACTCACTGCAAACCTGTTGTCGAGGACTTAAACAAATGATGCAAACAGAATGTGGATGTTCAGATAATACATCACTCATTGCTGTCTACAACTACCTGAAGGGAGGCTGTAGCCAGGTGGGGGTTGGTCTCTTCTGCCAGGCAACCAGCAACAGAACAAGGGGACACAGTCTCAAGTTGTGCCGAGGGAGGTCTAGGCTGGATGTTAGGAGGAAGTTCTTCACAGAGTGATTTGCCATTGGAATGGGCTGCCCAGGGAGGTGTTGGAGTCACCGTCCCTGGAGGTGTTCAAGAAAAGCCTGGATGAGGCACTTAGTGCTGCAATCTAGTTGATTGGATAGGGTTGGGTGCTAGGTTGGACTGGATGATCTTGGAGGTCTCTTCCAACCTAGTTGATTCTATCCTATGATCATAAAATCCTAGAATTCCTCCATCATCTTTTCTATCTTTCTCCCATAAAAAGGAGATAATTAGTCATTTTTTTATATCTATATATGCAGAAGCTCTGAGTACTTTTCAGTTAAACAAGGACTTCATAATGTGATATTTTTACATACAAAAGATGCACTTCTCTTTTCATTCAGTGAGATAACTAAGCTTTTTTTCTTTTTTTGTAAATTAGAGAGAGAATTATTGTCATTTAGCTATAATGTGGTGGCTAAGAGCTATTTAAACATTTTATCTTAGTTTGATATGCTTTCATTGTTAGATAATACAATGGAGGGTTTTTTGTGAACTCAGTGGAAGAAAAAAGGAAAAAAATCTTCATTGCTTGTCAGAAAACTCTAACAGTAATCATTACTGTCAGAAGAAAAAGCATTTTTGGCAAGCTTTTTTCATGTATGATGAGAACAGCAGCTCTCAGACAGAGGCATGGGACAAACCTTTTCTCTCCAAGCCTTTTTGTTGGAGATCAGAGCATGGATTTGGGAAACAGGGAAAGGTGCAGAAGACGTGGGATGGATTGAAATGAGAATGGCAGAGCATGGATGGCATGAGTAAGCTGAATGATACAGCGCATTTTTGTGGAAGCAGCTAAAGCTCACAGTGTAATGAATGCATTTAAATACGCCATATTCTGCAGCATATAATGGAGAGATTTCAGAGAGATGTATTAATATTTCAGTGCACATCTTTTTATATGAAATATACATCTTGTGTATGCAAAGTACACTCTCAGAAGCTCACTGAATTCTGAGGCTGAGATACAAGTGTTTCACCATTAAGTCTGAATATTTCATTATATCATAAATATCATATGTTTCAGTATATAATGGAAGACAGAAAACTAAATATTTGATTTTCTGCCAGCCATAACAAGCCCTCATATGAAGAACTGTTTTCATCATCATGACCCAATTACAAGTGCAGTGAAGAAATCGACAATTTGGGGATCCAGTAAAATGTGGCTACATTAATGGTAATCTGACAATGGCTCTGCTGCCATCTATGTCCAGGCTTTGCTATCCTCGAAAATAACCTGCTGCTTTCAAAGTAACAGCCAGTGGTTCTCTGAAAGCTTTCCAGTTTGTGGTTTGCTTAGTATGTTGAGATTCCCTTCCACCTCAGATTACTGCACTGACTGTTATGTGCACTGCTAGCTCTCCATTTCATCCATCCCCTCTCTTTAAATGGAAAATACCCTATCTTCCCCCACCAATCATCTATATAAGCCACTAAATATCCTTAGACCACTTGGTATTCATAGGCTAGTATTTGTTCCTGCTCCAAACACAGTTAGCTTTGTATTTATGGCACTCCGGCAAATGCAGCCTCCATAACAAGAAGCAGCTTTGTACTGCAAAGTTCATATGGCTGCTCACATTTTGTTCAGATACAGTTATTTATGTCCAGGGTGTAAGTACAGATACAGTAGAAAGAGAGACAATGGCTTGGTTTGTGGTTTGATTTATTTACCCCATCTACAGCAATTTCATTAGTGCTGTATTATTTGACTCTGTCCCTCTTCACTTTCTGATTACAGTGTGAGGTTAGACCAGTGAAACTGCATTGCTTGTTTTGCCTACGAGATAGACTGTTTGGCATCTGCTGGAAGGCTCAGGACAGTGCTACAAAGAGAGACACAAAAGATTCTACCTAAATCTCTGGGAGCAGCTATAAGGATGCTCCAATGCGAATTCTGTTTATTACCTCTATCAATGATCTGGACAAAGGGATCAAGGACACCCTCAGTTAGTTTGCAAGGGGGCAGGAATGTTGATCTGCTTGAGGATAGAGAGACTTTACAGAGGAATCTGAACAGGATGGACTGATGGGCCAAGGTAAACTGTGTGAGATTCAATTGCTCAGAAATGTTGTTTTATTAGAAGTTCTGCTGGAGAAGTGCTTGAGCCCATGTCCTCAAAAGTTACAGTCCAGGTGATACCACGATCTGTGCACACTTCAATGAGAACATATCTTTTCTGTTATGCCCTGCTGTCCTCCATGGAGATATTGAAGAGAAAATTAGAAATAAGCCTGGGTAGATGCAAGTGATTTTGTCTAGTGTTAGGTCAGAGCTGAAAAGCATGAGCAAGTCAATACAACATAACATAAAACACAGGAAAACAATAGCAAAAGAAATTATGCAAAGAATAAATAAACATTGGTCTAGAAGGTAAGAAAAAGCCCACAGGAAATTCAAGCCTGCCTGTCATGGACTGAATCAAACCTGCTGCTGGTATTTGTACCATGTCACAATTGTGCCAGCTTCAAAAACGAAAATGCTAACTGGAGCAAAGTATTATGGGGCTTGAAGTTCGGGTTGCAATATGAGAGGCTTCCAATTCTTGCTGCTGCTTCTGGGTTCCAGCTTCTTGGTTGTTGGCTTGTTTTTGCAGGCATGGCAGTGGAAAGAGTGGGAGTCAAGTAGGTGCTGGTTTTGGCTTTCTGGTTTATGCTATTGGTTTATTTTTTGGGTGTTTTGATTTTTTTTTGTATTTCTCTGTGCTTCTTTTGCAAATAGGCTAAGCTAAAGTAATCATGTATTGTATTATTACAATACAATTAGATTATGTATATTATAGGTTAATTAGATTATTGGCTAAGGTAATTATGCATTGTGCTTATGATACGTGTTACATTAAACTTCTTATCTCAGCCCTGCGTTTTGTGTGTTACTCTTCCCCTCGCTTTTGTGTTGGGGGAGCTGGCAGGTTAGCCCTTGTGTTAAAGCATTACACTGCCTTAAAGGGATAGAAAAATATTTCAAGGAGGGGCAAGCACCTGTGTCACCTGCTGCTGTGAATGGGGATGAAAGGAAGGTAGGGTTTTGTAGCTTAGACAAGAAACCGACAAAGAAATGATTGGAAGAGACAATCAAATAACCTTTAAAAACAAACGATGTGCCGTTCACAAGGGCTTGAAAGCGCAGCCACGTCACTTGTAATTTTGGACATGCTTGTTATTTCAGTACGATTAGCAAGACATAATTTTGTGCTAAGTAGTCTTACTTGAATTGGACTTGCTGTTACTTTGGTCTTTCAGCACTAGCTACGAAACTATTGATTACAAAACTCACTGTGAGTCCCAGCGATGTGTTGTAGAGAATTAGAACACCAAATAGAAAATAGTGGACTTGTAATTTTCCTGTGAAAGTTGTTGTTAAAGGAAATGTAACTGGACAGAAGCTCAGCAGCATGTCAGGTTGCAGTATTTGTTAGGTTCCTCTTCTGAAGAAAGAGAGATATCTGCTCCCTGTGACATGGGTCAAGACTGTCACAAAGAAGGATGAGCATCAGCTTCTCTCTCATCCACATCTGGGTGGATAACTAGAGCCTTAAAGGATGAATTCAGGCTGGAAAGAACCAAACCAACCAACCAAATCAAGCTTAAAAGCCAAAAACCAAACTAGGTCAGAGCTAGTAGAGGCTTAGCATAATTTCCCAAAGCACTGTATATTTATTTGTGTCTGAGTATGAATACATAAGGCTAGCTTTAGTTCCTCTTTTTGAAAGTGTTGTCCCTAATCTACACAGGCCTTCATTTATTCCCTGCCCTGCCCCCTTCACTCCTTCCCATTTTTTTTAACAGATGGAAATACCATTTTCCAGAGCTAATTTTTGTCCAGGTGGAAGATCTGCAAACTAGAAAAGTGGATTTCTCACAATCATCTACAGACATAATTAAAACCAGAAATTTAAACTAATAGGAATTTATTGTATAGAATCATAGAATCAACCAGGTTGGAAGAGACCTCCAAGATCATCCAGTCCAACCTAGCACCCAGCCCTATCCACTCAACTAGACCATGGCACTAAGTGCCCCATCCAGGCTTTACTTGAACACCCCCAGGGATGGTGACTCCACTACCTCCCTCCACTGAAAATTCCAGTTGGCAGAGTAACAGGTTTAGAAAACCTGCAATAGGGTGCATTTAGCTTTTAATTTTGATTTTGTTATTCAGAAAACTCAGGAAAAAAAAAGGCAAAACAAAAAAAAGCAAATCCAAAAACAATGGCTCTGCTCC
The DNA here is from genome assembly GCA_013400475.1 of Tricholaema leucomelas. Lineage (NCBI taxonomy): Eukaryota > Metazoa > Chordata > Aves > Piciformes > Lybiidae > Tricholaema lacrymosa > Tricholaema leucomelas. Next base: position 151,585 of record WAAF01018884.1, on the reverse strand, counting down.
ACATATGCCCTTTTGCTGTATGCAGCTACCCCATAATTATAGCACAGGGCAGAGGCTACAGCTCTAAAAGTTCAGCTACCCAATTTAATCATTTTGAAGCTGAAATTATGACCAGGAGCAAAGTCACTTAAGTGCAGCCCTGCAATTCATTCTGCCTGCTACAGACACCTGCAGAGTCACCAGAAGATTACTCCTAGTGCAAATAATCCATCCTGTGGCATGGAGTGCATCACAGAGATTTTGTTACTGCCATTGGTGGGGAAATTAGAGATCTGTGGAAAAAAAATACCACACAGATGGGCCTGTTTGAAAATCCACTGCATCCTGGGCTTTCAAACCTTAAAAACAGATGTAGTGATTCCAGCATGACCCCTGCTGTGCTATAATGGATCCTGTCTGTGCATGCAGTTTTTGTTGTGATTTACCTCTTGCAATTCTTGGCTTGTGTAACAGACAGCAATGCTGAAAATGAATTACTATTGATTAGACATCCTGTGCTATTGAATTTTATGCAATGTTATGAATTTATTTATTTGAATAAAAGCTTTTAATGACCCCACTAATTTCAAATGGCTCTAGCAAGACAGCAATTTTTCTTTCCTTGTTTTCCTGTTTGCAAATGCCAGATACATACTTCTAGGCCCTGCTTATGCCAGCTATAACTTATTGTCATTCTTCAATGGGCAGAGCTACCTGATTAAAATCACAGCGTGGGTTGCTGTGGGAGCAGCATGAGAGACTCTCCAGGGAACAGTAGGAACCAGGGGGAGCTCCTGCCTTTCTGTGGCCAGTGGAAAAGGTGGTGCCTCAGAACATCTCAGATAACTCAGAGCATTGCTGTGCCAAACGATTCCTCCAGCACAACATCCCTCCGACCAGTGAGCACAGCAGCAGCAAGACACAAATAAAGGACTACCAACAATACGACTCTTTAATTACCCCTTGCACCCTCCTGCCAAAAAAACCCCAATATTCTGCTGAGAAAGGAGAGAATTAGGTACTGCTTCACTAACCCTATGAGGAGAGGCTGAGGGAGCTGGGGTTGTTTAGCCTGGAGAAGAGGAGGCTCAGGGGTGACCTCATTGTGTGTGGTCTACAACTACCTGAAGGGAGGTTGTAGCCGGGTTGGGGTTGGTCTCTTCTCTCAGACAGCCAGCAATACAGCAAAAGGACACAGTTTCAAGTTGTGCTGGGGGAGGTATAGGCTGGATGTTAGGAGGAAACTGTTCACAGTTTCACCCCTGGAATGGGCTGCCCAGGGAGGTGGTGGAGTCACTGTCCCTGGAGGTGTTCAAGAAAAGCCTGGATGAGGCACTTAATGCCGTGGTCTGGTTGACTGGATAGGGCTGGGTGCTCGGATGGACTGGATGATCTTGGAGGTCTCTTCCAACCTAGTTGATTCTACTCTATTCTATTCTAAAGATGAGGTAGTATGGAAATGAGTAAAGGTCTTAAACAGCCAATCAAAGTTTTGGAACAGGCTGTGTTTTGAAGTCCAAACCTTGCCAGTGTCTTACTAGGCATAGCTACTTATAACAGAAATAAACCCTTAGGTAAGATGTCATCCGAGCTGTGCTCTGACAGAAGCAAACAAAATGATCACTGGAGTCAGGGTCTCCACGAGCTCTTTAAAAGCCTAGGAGATTTCCGCAGAGGTGTTTTTAGTGCATGTATATTAATGGTCTTTTAATAGGAATTTTTTACTGAGTAATCTAATGCATGATAATAGCTCCACATTTCAGAAATCAGCAGCCTGCTTCCCCTCATCAAAGGAAATGGATTAAGCAGCATTTTCCATGATAGGAGGTACTTGAATAAAGGAATAACATGGCTTTTGATATCTGATAGTTTCAAGCGACTGACACAAAAATAGGCTGAAGAAAGTCTTCAAAGGTGCCTATATGGAATATTTTCAAGGCTTGGGAATAGCTTGTACACTGTACAGCCTCCTTTCATTTAGCAAAAGAAAAAAATGCTTACACAGCAGAAAGGATGTGTGGCTTCCTGCGATTATTTTCAACCATAATCAATGTTGTACTAATGTACCAAGGTATCAGTTCCATAAATAGTCTTCAGTATGCTGGCTATGGAATAATAACATTTAAAGAGAGAGAAAATGAGAGGCAAAGAAAGAGGAAGGGAAAGAGCACAAGAGGGTCTGTTTATTACAAGCAGGAAAATCATAGAATCATAGAATGGTTTAGGTTGGAAGGGACCTCAAGGATCATCCAGCTCCAACCCCCTGCCACAGGCAGGGACACCTCCCACTAGAGCAGGCTGCTCAAGGCCTCATCCAGCCTGGCCTTAAACGCCTCCAGGGAGGAAGCATCCACAACCTCCCTGGGCAACCTGTGCCAGTGTCTTACCACCCTCACTGTAAAGAACTTCCTCCTAACATCCAATCTAAATCCCCCCTCTTCCAGCTTAAACCCATTCGCCCTCATCCTGACATTACTAGACCGTGTAAATAGTCCCTCCCCAGCCTTCCTGTAGGCTCCCTTCAGATACTGGAAAGTCAAAATGGGTTGCTGAAAGATGGATCTGAGCTCAAGCAGGCATTAAAAGCTTTGAAAGAAGATCTACTGGAAATTAAATTCTCTAACTAACTGTAAAAACACTTATTGTTAAAATAGGCTGTTTATGACAGAGACTACCTATGATTTTAATTGAAAGCTGTCAGAAATGTACCTTTACAAATGGATACTGAATTTAAGTGCTTCAAGTGACTGGATAGGGCTGGGTGCTAGGTTGGACTGGATGATCTTGAGGTCTCTTCCAACCTGGTTGATTCTATGATTCTATGATAAGTGAAAAAAGGCAAGCAAGAGGGTACAATGCAGTCAGTCCCCCAGAAGTCTATGAAAATGTAGGCTTTTAAATTTCCTTATTAGTTTAGTATTTAATGTCCTAAAGGCAGATCATTTCCACAAAAAAACCTAAAGTAATTTTTGACTGCAAGGGTGGATTTCAACGTGGCTTCCTGCAGTGATTCCCTTAATCCCTGAGCGAACATTAGCAAAGCAACAGAGAAAACAGTGGCCATTCTGCTACTGTAATAAGGTGGGGGGGTCTCTATGATAGTGCTGTCAACACCACAAGGTGACTGCCCAGTTCCTCCTACTTTCTTCCTTCCCCCTCTTCCTTCGATTTCCCTCTCTCTCCCCAGCATTAAAACCTAGCATGCAAATCAAAGATTTGCTTTGAAGTGATAGCCTAAAATGGGAAGCCGATAACTATTTTCCTCACAGGGCTTTAGTGATGATGAATTGCTGATCACCAAAAGGAAATTACCTCTTTTCCTTCCCCACCCCCCATCCCACCCCCTTCTATTTATATGGAAGCAGTAAAAGTCAAGGCTCCACACTGCAAATATGTGCAAATTCATCCACTGGCTGTGTGTGCTACAGCAAATCCTATGGAGATAAGGAGCTAAAGCAGCAGGGGTGCAGCAACATAAGCTCCAAAGCTAGACATGCAATTTAATAGGCAACAAACTTAACAAAGGGCAAAGGGTTATTTAACAGAGAGGGGGAATATTCCATCCATTAAAACCAGTAAATTGCTGTGATGGCCAAAGGTTTAGTGCTACACCTCAATATAGAATGTTTATGTGGGAAGAAATATTATAGAAGTTTGCCCAGGAATTTTAGATAATAAATTCTTTGGTTTGTTTTGTCTTGTCTTTCCCCAAGAAAAGGGATGTTCTTAGGGATGGATATTGTTGTTGTTGTTGTTAAGAACATAATTAAGTAAAATAATATTGGAGTGGGGGGGGTGCTTAGTAATTGCTGCTGAATGCTCAAAATAACCATCCTGTTCATCATAAGTGATGATGCTTAAGAATAAGAAAATTAGACTATTTCAATCTCCTAGGAGGCAGCTAAAGCAACAGATTTTCTGTGGCCTGTTTCCACAAACATAGACTCTGATTCAACTCCTCTCTACCTCTCTTGGATGTGAATTGGGGGGGCAATAAAGTCATCAGGCTTCCATGTAGCAAGGTGTGGGAGGACACACTAGTGTGGGAGCAATGAGTGACTAGTAAAGGCTCTCAACCTGCTGCCCAGAAGCATGCTGGGGACAAAATAACATAGCTGAAGTCTTACAGAGATGAGGCAGATCCCCCTCAGGTAGTAGCAGCCAACAAGGAAACATCATGTGGTAATGATAAGATGAGGGGTAGAGATAGGTTGATAGCTACAGAAGTGCCTGAGCATAGACAGGTAGGATCTGACAGTCGCATTGGAGTACAGACTGAGAAAAGAGTTCCCAAAGATCAGGGTAAGGGAAAACCAGTCAGTAAGTCAGCTGCAATAGAGGCACAAGGGAAATGCCTCTACACTAATGCAAGGATCATGGAGAACAAACAGGAAGAATTGCAAATATGTGCAAGTCTACAGGGTTATGATGTTATTGGCATCACTGAGACATGGTGGGATGGATCTCACAATTGGAGTCTGGATGGATCTCACGACTGGATAGATGGTTATAGACTTTTCAGGAGAGACAGGCAGAGGAGAAAGGGAGGAGGTGTTGCCCTCTACATCAATGGTAAACTACAGTCCATGGTGCTCCGCCTGGGGATATGCAATGCAAAAACAGAGAGCTCATGGGTAAAGGTTAAAGGGAAGGCAGGGGAAGGTGACATCACACTAAGAGTATGCTACAGACCTCCTGATCAGGAAGGCAAAGCAGATGAGGCCCTTTACAAATAAAGAGAAGCTTCCCGCTCACAAGCTCTGGTCCACATGGCGGACTTCAACCAATCTGACATCTGTTGGAAGGACAACAGAGCAGAGCAGAAATCTAAGAGGCTCCTGGAATGCACTGATTAGAACTTCCACCTCCAAATGGTAGAGGAACCCACAAGAAAAGGCACTATGCTGGACCTAGTCCTCACCAACAAGGAGGGGCTGGTGAATGAAGTGCAGCTAAAAGGTAGCCTTGGCTGCAGTGACCATGAAATGGTAGAGTTGAAGATTCTTCAAGCATCAAGGAGGGTGCATAGCAAACTCACTGCTCTGGATTTCAGAATAGCAGACTTCAACCTCTTGAGGGACCTCCTTGGCAGGATGCCATGGGAAAAACACTCCGGAATGAAGGGGGGCGGAGGAAAGCTGGTCGATGTTCAAGGATCACCTCCTCCAGGGCCAGGAGCAATGCATCTCAAAAAAGTAGAAGACAGGTAAGAACACCAGGAGGCCTGCATGGATGAATAGAGAGCTCCTGGACACACTTAGATGCAAGAAGAAAGCCTACAGAGAGTGGAAGCAAGGACAGGGAACCTGGGATGAATACAACGAAATTGTGCAACCAGAGCTCAAGTTAGGAAAGCTAAAGCACAGCTAAAATTAAACCTGGCTTGGGACATTGAGGGNCAGCCTGTCCTCATATCAGAGGTGCTCCAGCCCTCTGATCATCTTCGTGGCTCTCCTTTGGACCCGCTCCAGCAGTTCCATGTCCTGACTTCTTCAGGTAAAGCAGTGAGAAAAGGAGGACACGGGAGAATCTGGGACCCTTCCAGAAGGGAAATGGAGAGCTGGTGACAAAAGATATGGATAAGGCTGAGGTGCTCAATGGCTTCTTTGCCTCAGTCTTCAATGGCAAGGGCTCCAACCACAATCTTCAAGTCCCAGAGGGCAAAAGTAAGGACTGGGAGAAGGAAGATATACCCACTATGACTGAAGATCATGTTTGTGAGCACCAAAGGAATCTGAATGTGCACAAGTCCATGGGGCCTGACAAGATCCACTCATGAGTCCTGAGGGAACTGGTGAATGAAGCTGCTAAACCACTGTCCATCATATTTGAAAGGACATGGCAGACTGGTGAAGTTCCTGATGACTGGAAAGGGAGAACATAACAGCCATCTTTAAGAAGGGAAAAAAGGATGACCCTGAGAACTACAGACCAGTCAGTCTCACCTCTGTGCCTGGCAAGATCATGGAGCAGGTCCTCCTGAAGGCTGTGCTAAGGCAAATGGAAAACAGCAGAGGTGATTGGTGGTAACCAGCAATGGCTTCACCAAGGGCAAATCATGCCTGACAAATTTATTGGCTTTTTGTGATGAAGTTACGGCAACAGTGGACAAGGGAAGGACAACTGATATCATCTACCCGGACCTGAGTAAGGCATTTGACTCTGTCCCACATAACATCCTGGTCACCAAACTGGAAAAACACAGACCTGATGGGTGGAGCACTCACTGGATAAGGAATTGGCTGGATGGTTGCACGCAGAGAGTGGTGATCGATGGCACAATGTCCAGTGCCAAGTGGCATCCCTCAGGGGTCAGTGCTGGGTCCAGTTGTGCTAGTTTGTAAATATCTGCTTGTAAATTGTGCCAGCTGTAAATATAAGCTTCATTCACATTTCCAGAGCCGGCTGAGTCTAGTCTGGGCAATTTCTAAAAGTGTGGGGGGGCGGGGGAGACCCAAACCATCACACCAGTGCTGTTTAACATCTTTGTCAGTGATATGGACAGAGGAATCGAGTGCACCCTCAGCAAGTTTGCAGATGACACCAAGCTGTGTGGCACAGTCAACTTGCTACAGGGCAGGGATGCCATCCAGAGGGACCTGGACAGGCTGGAGAGGTGGGTCCAGGCCAACCTCATAAAATTCAACAAGGCCAAGTGTAAGGTTCTGTGCAATCACAAGCGCAAATTCAGGCTGGGTGGTGAATGGCTGAGACCAGCCCTGAGGAAAAGGACCTGGGGGTCTGGGTTGATGAAAAGCTCAGCATGAGCTGGCAGTGTGCACATGCAGCCCAGACAGCAACCCTGTGCTGGGCTGCATCAAGAGCAGTGTGGCCAGCAGGGCAAGGGAGGTGATTCTCCCTCTTATATCTGCTCTTGTCAGACCCCACCTGGCGTACTGTGTGCAGCTCTGGAACCCCAACACAGGAAGGACATGGAACTGTTTGAGGAAGTCCAGAGGAGAGCCACGAAGATGCTCAGAGGGCTGGAGCACCTCTGCTATGAGGACAGGCTATGAGAGTTGGGGCTCTGCAGCCTAGAGAAGAGAAGGCTTCAAGGAGACCTTATAGAGGCCTTCCAGTAACTGAAGGGGGCCTACAGGAAGGCTGGGGAGGGACTATTGACAAGGTCTTGTAATGAGAAGATGAGGGGTAACGGGTTTAAACTGCAGAGGGGAGATTCAAACTAGATGTTAGGAAAGAGTTCTTTACAGTGAGGGTGGTGAGACACTGGAACAGGTTGCCCAGGGAGGTTGTGGATGCTTTCTCCCTGGAGGTGCTCAAGGCTAGGTTAGATGAGGCCTTGAGCATCCTGTTCTAAAAGGAAGGTGTCCCTGCCTATGGCAGGGGTTGGAACTAGATGAACTTTGAGGTCTCTTCCAACCTAAACCATTCTATGATTCTATGGTTCTATGATGCAAGCATAATTATTCAGCACAGCTACAGGTGACTTGGTAAAAGTAGCTGGGTCAGCCTTATAACACAGGGCAGAAATGTTCTTCCAAAGGGAAAAAAATCAATTAGAAAATATTTCTCTTCTGAACTATGCCAGTCTTTACCAAAGCAACACTTCCAGTAAATAACTGAGCCTGATTCATATTCCCAGCACCTAATGATAGAGAGACTGGAAGGTTTTTAGGTTTGCTGAGCACTTGCAGCAACAGCAGTTGATTGGCCTTTTTTTCTTCAGCCATTTGGATCTTCAGTTAGACGTATTAAGAAGCTGTCTATATTTCATTTTCTGCAGTTCATTTGTATCCAATCAGGTTGCATCAGCATCTAATGGGAAATGCACTCTTCTGGATCAGATACCTGTTTTCAATTTGAAGAGTATCTGATTCCAATGGCAGGGGCGACAGGAATAAAGAGGAAAGGAAAAGCAAGTGCCTATAGTATAGATTCCTGCCATACTAACAGAACTGCCAGTTTTTGGATCACTGGGACCTTAGAATTTACTCATATTTAACATAAAAAAATGATGCTGAAAAAAAGAAGTGAAAAATTAAGCATGTCTTTGTTTGAGCTCATTTGAAAATCAACTATTGTTCCTATATTCCTATAATGAAATATAAGTTACTATATATATAAGTAACTATATTTCTCTAAGAATAACAACTACTTTTTGACATAAAATTGTTCTTATCACAGTGTGTCCCCAGTCACAGCCTTCTAAGGAGCCCACTGCTTTGCAATGATGGTCTGCAGAAGTATTCCTGACATAAAACTTAAGCTAGCATCAGGCTCACTACTGGCTAGGGTGGGGTGGAGTTCAGGCTCACTATTATCTGCTGTATCTTTCAAGTGCAGCATGAGTGTTCAGTGGAGGGAGGAATGGTGGAAATGTTGCTGTGCACTCCTACTTTTAATTAAAAAATCTCTGTTTCCACAACCTTTTGGTTTTTTTTTTTTCTTCTCAAAGTGATGTAATAGAAGCAGCATATTTTCTGTATTGAGCTTTGATGTAATTCACATTAGAGAGAACACTTGCACAGGTTTATCTGTGGCAGAAATCTTGGTATACCATCTTCCTGAAAAGCAGGAAAAAAAATGTGAGGTATCACAGCATCAACACTGTAGACCTCTGCTTCAGTTCAAAAACAATCTGCCCAGATTTATTTGATCTATTTGAATTATGGAGAATCAAAACCTGTGCAGATTACCATTTTCAACTCAATGACAAGCACTTGGGATATATCAGTTCCCACACAGAATTAAAATGATAATGAAAATTTGAGATTAGCTTTGCCTTGCTTCTCATCATTGCAAGCATCTGACATACTTACTTCAAGGGTCTGACAAAAGTCACTGTAAAAGAGAACCAAGATGGAAGGGAGGGAAGTATGAACACAAATGTGAAAAAGCAAGACAAGGGACTCCTTGTTAACCTCTAAAGAAACTACTGAATCCTGCCCCAGATTACTGTACACCCTGATAAAATACTTCATCAGACTAGACAAACCACCAAGGGGCCATTTCTACTTTGCCAACAGGTCATGCATATTCAGGGAGCTTTCCAAGTGGCATATACCTGCTTCTTCCCACTCACTAACAAACCACCCACCTGCATTCCATGAATATGGGCCTGTATGCAGTGGAGTCCCTCAGGGATTGGTACTGGGACCATTACTCTTCAATGTATTCATCAACGACCTGGATGAAGGAACAATGTGCCCTGTCAGGAAATTTGCAGATGACACCAGACTGAGAGGAGTGGCTGGCACACCAGAAGCCAGTGCTGTTATTCACTGAGAACTAGGCAGGCTAGAGAGTTGGGAGGGAGAAATTTAATGAAATACAGGGGTGACTGCAGAGTGTTGCATCTGAGAAAGAGCAATCAGTGTAGTCTGGGGGCTGACCTGTTGGACAGCAGCATAGGGGAAAGGACCTGGGGGTTCTGGTGAATATAAGGATGACCATGAGCCAACAATGTGTCCTTCTGACTAAGAAGGCAAATGGCATCCTGGGTTGTATTAGAAGGGCTGTGGTTAGTAGTCCAAAAGAGGTACTTCTCCCCCTCTACTCACCCTCATAAGGCTGCATCTGGAATATTGTGTCCAGTTCTGGACCCTTCCCTTCAGGAAGGACAGGAAATTGCTTGAAAGTGTCCAGAACAAAGATCACAGGATCACAGAATGTTAGGGGTTGGAAGGGACCTTGAAAGATCATCCAGTCCACCCCCCCTGCCAGAGCAGAATCATCTGTACCAGATCACACTGGAATGCATCCAGGCGAGATATCTCCAGAGGAGATTCCACAATCCCTCTGGGCAGTCACTTCCAGTGTTCCATCACTCTCACAGTGAAAAATTTTTATCTCATGCTTACATGGAACTATGCCTTAACTTCCACCCTTTGCCCCTTGTCCTGTCACTGTGCATCACTGAGAAGAGCCTGGCTCCATCCTCTTGGCACTCACCCTTTATGTGCACCCTTCATATATTTACAAACATTAATGAGGTCACCCCTTAGTCTTCTCCCCTCCAAGCTAAAGAGCCCCAGCTCTTTCAGTCTTTCCTTGTAACAAGGATGTTCCACTCCCTTAATCACTTTGTGGCTCTGGGCTGGAATCATTCAAGCAATTATGTGAAGGCAACACGTGCAAGCTGGAGCATATGAGGTTCCACATGAACATAAGGAAAAACATTTTCATTGTGACAGTGACAGAGCACTGCAACAGGCTGCCCAGAGAGACTGTGGAGTCTTTGGAGACATTCAAAACCCACCCAGACATGTCCCTGTGTGACTTGCTGTAGGTGATCCTCTTCTGGCAGGGAGGGTGAACTAGATGATCTTTCAAGGTCCCTTCCCACCCTTAGCATTCTGTGTGATTCTGTGATTCTGTGAATTCAGTGCTTCCATTCATCTCATCAGCAAGTAACAGACACCCTCCTGCAGCTGCAACCTGAGCCCTGGGAAGTGGCCTATGTCTGTCCTCAGCTTGGGAAAGAAAATGTGCAACAGCTGGTGCCACTCCTGAGGGTAGCTGCTGCCAGTGTGACACTCAAACACAGGGCCCTCCTCTCTCTGACCATCTGTTAGTCCACTGCTAAGGAAATTTACATTTTAGACCTAATTTCTGGACAACTGACACTCAATATCATAGCTCTGAAATGACCCAGAAGCTAGCAAAATCCAGCTTCAAGGCTGCTGGAGGTAACATCACAGAAGTGGTCAGACTAAGACAGAAATGGATGAATGGTTTAAAAACAAAGCTATATTGCATTAGAAAGCATCCTATAACTAAATCTGAGATATTCTACTAAAAAACAAACAAACAAAATCAAATTCAGCCAATCTTTGGGTGAACAGTTCATGGGTTTACACTCAGTGGGCTGCGCTGGGTGCTAACGAGTCCATATTTCCAACACCATCTAACTATGTCTTAAAAATTCTGCCATTTAAAAGCCAGTGTAGTTGCCTGGAGCCCAACAACTCCAGAGTCTGAATTCCCCTTTTCTATAAGCAAGCCTGTAAGTCCTAAAAGGCTATGGCCGCTGCTGAAGTTCATGGCTCTCAGCCCTGTGTTCCACCTGGTCTTCCCACTTGGACTCTCACTGTCCAATGGCAGTGCCACTACTCTTGATGTACTGGAAGTGGTTCTCAGTTTGACTGAAGGCCAAAGAAAGGCTTGAAGCCAGGGTGATTGAGAGAAAGACATATTGTGCTAGTCTGAAGCTAGCTAGAAAGTTTTGGTGAGAAGAATTAGATTACAGGCTGTGAAAAGAAAACAATGGCTATGTCTACTTCACTCATAGACTTACTGAGATGTATAAAAACATAAGTCAAAACATAGATAACAGACTCAGCACTTCTCTCACTTGGGCTGCTGCTGGGGAACTGGCTGAGCTGCATCTTACTCTCTAACCTTACCCTCCATTTTTGGACTAATCCACTTTGCTTCCTAACCCCTTGGCAGAACCTCCATTCTTCCTTGGGACTGGGGTAAGGTTGAGAGGGGTAGAGGGAAGGTGAAGGCAGGGTTGAGAGCCCCTCCTGGGGGCTCAGGTTTCTGGGAGGGGAGTTGTGTTTCTGTATTAGGTTTTACCTTGTATATTTCTGTCTATAACTGCATATACTGTAAATATCTGCCTGTATATTGTGCTAGCTGTAAGTGTAAGCTTCATTCATATTTCCAGAGCCAGCTGAGTCTAGTTTGGGTGATTTTTAAAGTGTAGGGGGTTGGGGAACACCCAAACCACCACACATATCCAGCCATTGCCTGGGATGGCAGGTGGTTCTCAATAACAAAGTGACCATGGCCATGCTTTGTGCTCTGCCAGACCCATGGGAAGATGAAGATGTTACCAGAGGGAGAGGACAGAACTGGTAGCAGTTGCTCCTGACCCACCTGGCAGTGGCAGAAGGACATGTGCCAGTCTTCCCTGGCATTCCTTGGCTCTACTTCTTATAGTTTCTCCACTATCCTTGCCTCACCCTTCCCATAGCCAGAGCATCCTAGCTCCAGCAATCCCACACTGAGGGAGCAACATACAAGTCTGCATGCCTTACTGTGAAGGCTTGAGTCAGTTCTGCCTGCAACAAACTCCCCAGGAGAGCAGAGCCCGTCAGAGCCTCACTGCCACAGCTGGCAGTGCAAGGTGCACTTTCACCTTTGCCTGCCTCCTCAACACAAATACTTGACAGCACGTGTGTTTGCAAAAATCGTGCCAAAACAACACTCCTTCCCTGGGGAGACAAGGAAGATGCAAACAGCCTATGACAGACGTTAGCTATATTGCTGAAGGCTTTTTTAAATGGCACTTGCAAACCAGAGGGATTGTCATGGTACAAAAACCTCTGTGAAAAAAAAAGAACGAACCATTTCACCAGAAAGCATGTAGAAAAACCCAGTGTTATGGTCTCACCGTGTCCAGCTCAGCAGCATTTGTAAGCTGACTTAGCTGAGAGTAGTGAGAAAGAAAGGCCTTTTTGTTAAGAAACTGGAATCAGAAACTAAGGAGATCTAGATCTGAAGCACAACTTAAATGGACCTTCCTGACTCTGACTCAAGTTTCTCACATTTCCTTAGGCAAAGCATTTAATCTCTCTGTACTGGATTCCTCATTTGTAAAATAAGAGTAATACTTCCTCTGTCTTCTCTAATTAATCAACCACAGCAAAAGCCATAAAAGAATTTAGCTACCTAAAGTGAAATTTAAGTGACTGGGTTAAAATATGGGTTCTCAGCATATTTCAACAGCTGCTGCTTCGAGCTTGAGACATCTGAAATCTGTATGCATATACATTATGACATTACATGCACCTTGACATTCTCACCTAGGCACTAAAATATTGAACCTTTGGGGTACATAAATTCCCTAGCCTTCACCTCTTGTAGGTTATAATGTAGGGATTTTATTTTTTAGCAAACATCACAGCAGTTATCATTTAGAGGACAGAAGTGTCTGACTTTGATGAAACACACAGTTGAGTTGCAAACTTGTTTTTTTTTTTTAGGAGCAAGCAGTCCTGGTAAGAAGAAAGGTCAAAATGAGAGGATTTGGTGTAATTTAGTGCTGAATGAAAGATGTATAACAAGGACTATGTGATCACAAAGACTTTGCAAGGATAGGAGCATGCTTATCCTGTCTGACAGCATCACCCACAATGTGTCATTATAGATATTGATGATTATATAGCCATAATTAAAGTCTTGTGCTTAAAAAGCTAAATGCAGAAAGAAGTGTCAGTTCACTAACACAACTTTAAGTTAAATCACCTACTTTATGTCTGCTTATGCAGTCTGCACATGAGAGCTGAGGCAAATATTTGAGATTCCTTGCTTTAAAGAGTTACTATGTCTAATCATCAAAGCAGAGCTGCTTTGCCAAAAGCATAAAAACCTAATGGGTTTTGCAAGAGAATGTTGTCACCTTCTAATCAATGTTGACAATACAGGTGGCATTTATAGAAAGGAGTCGTTCATATTAACACAGTCAATCTCCAGTGACTGTCAAAAGAGATTATGAACCCTCTGTCCAGAAATACTTTTTTGCCAAAGCAATATTTATTAGAATATAAGACAGATTGACAAATATATTTTTTTTTCCCTTCCCCTGACAAATTCTTCATTTGGAGTTAAATCGTGACATATGGACATCTCATTTTGTTCAAACAGTATCGTATCTACTTTTTCCTGCAGTGTTCCTGGGACCAGTGTTGACTCTGTGCATGAAGGTAGGAGTGGATTTCATAAAGCTTACAGGGAAAATAAATATTTTTTGAACATAATGGGCTATGAAGGACAGAAGAGGAAGCCCAGGAAAACATTACTCTCAATAAGTCTTCAAATCCAGTTGACAGTATGGTAAAATTATGTAATAATGTCACCACGTAAAGGTCAACTACTTTTGAAAAAAACATGGGATGGGAGAAGGCAACAGAAACTTGAACAGAAGAGTGCATATAACATTAAAAAAGTAGTTTAAAAATCAAGAGATGTCTTTCTGAATGCTTCACATTTGTGAAAAGTGGAAGGAAGGAAGGAAGGAAGGAAGGAAGGAAGGAAGGAAGGAAGGAAAAGAAAAGAAAGAAAGAAAGAAAGAAAGAAAGAAAGAAAGAAAGAAAGAAAGAAAGAAAGAAAGAAAGAAAGGAAGAAAGAAAAGAAAGAGAAAGAAAGAATGCATCAGTTTAACTGTGGAATTTTTATTGCTTTACTTGGCTAGACACGTTTGTTTGAATGATCCATAATGCATTTAATGATTTTTTTTCCCCCTAAAACCTAATTGAGGTATATGAACATAATAATAAAATGCTTGAATTATGAAATATGATCTGATAAAAACTATGACAGAAAATTCCTAACACAGAAGTAAAGAACTGGAGACTGGTGCTAATGGTGAGCATGGGCAGTGAACTCAGGCATGAGCTTCAAGTACAAGCTGACGTGAGAGAACTAACCCTACCCTTGACAGTTGTTGTGGAGGCAAGAAAATATTTTATACATCAAGGTTGTATGAGAACGATTATCTGGAATATTGCATCACTGCACTAAATGCACTATGTATGGGAAAGGTGCCCAGAGGGGACTAAGATAATTCAGGAAAGGCCTGAACTTAAAAAAAAAGATGAATCTCAGTAAAACTCATTATGGTTAAACAATGACAAAGATAGGCTATGGTGACAGTCTACCAACATTCATGAATCAGAGACAATTTTTTAGTACAGCTAATAATCAGCATTTAAGTTGGTATAATACATATAGCTGTGAGTAAATGGAAGGAAATTAGGAGTGAAATTTGAAAAGAAATTTCAAGGAAAACTTCTTAACAGAGAAATGTATGAGATTGTGCAGGAGACTCCCAAGGGAAATAATTAAAGCACTGTCACTTGGGACTTGTAAAATGACACTGAAACCCCCCCACAATAGCGTATCTAGTAGAGAGAGCAGTCTTTGAATTGGCCCCAGGGAGTTGAACTGAATGACTTAATTGGCATTCTCAGCCTGTAATTTCTGCAGGACAGACCATGGCCTGTGTGCTTTCCACACAAGGGAAAAACAAGCTCAGGCAGTCCCTAGTCGGAGTATTGAATTTCCCACTGCCTGTGCTGAGGTGGGAAGACTGAGGAGAGAGCAGCCAGCTTAGTCCCGGCTGCTCTGTACTCCCATGTGCCCACGAAGCACCCTCTTACTTCCCTTGCCACATCCCCATAGCTTGATGAGGAGCAGCTCTGGGGCCTGGAATAATTGACTTCAGAGTGTTGTACTCTCTCTTGTGAGTGGAATGGTGGGTGGAAAAATTTTGTATCCAAGAGACACTCCTGCTCTGTGTTCTTACATTTAGAGGATTCTTCTGTATCCAGAGATTCGTAATGGAGAAGTAATAAACAGAAGCCTCTGTGACTCTTGGGTCTTACCTTTCTGTCTAACTGATCTGAAGATCCTTCTTTTTTGTCTAAGTCCAGCACCTGATTTTCTTCACACTGTCTCTTGATGTGACTTTTCTCTTTTGACCACCTGGACAAAGGCTCAGCTCATGTTTTAGGTTCCTAAGTTCTGCTTTTTTCTCAACAATAAAGAGAAAGAGAAATAAGAAAAACTCTGTTACTTAGACCAATGAGGCTAAAACCATGGGAAATTTTTTGTAGTGCAAATCAGGTAACCTCAATTCTCAGGTATAATGCAACTGTCTTCTATCATGTACAAATATGGTAAGGGTGGTTCACTGAGTGGTATGGGATTTGCTACAGAAACAGGGGAATTACAACTGGACCACGAGATATTTTTGTTACCATATGTGTATACACTGCTTTGTTAAATTCAAACAGCCTAAAATTCACAGGCTGCACCAAACCAAGCTTGGCCAGCAGATAGGGAGGTGATTGTGACACTTTGCTTTGTTAAGACCTCACCTGGAGTAGTGCATCCAGCTCCAGTGCCCTCAAAACAGGGACATGGACCTGATGGAGTGGGTCTGGATTGTGAAAATGATCAGCAGCTGGAACATCTCTCCTATGAGGACTGGCTGAGGGAAGTGAAGTTGCTGAGGTGGCTCAGCTTGAAGAAGAGAAGACTATGGGGAGACCTAATAGTGGTCTTCCAGTACCTGAATGGGGCCTACAAGAAGACTGGAAAGGGACTCTTTACAAAGGCCTTTAGTGATAAGACAAGAGCTATTGTTTGAAATTGGAGAAGAGTAGGTATGCGCTGGATGTTAGGAGGAAGTACTTTATCATGAGGGTAGTGGAACACTGGAAAAAGTTTCTCAGGGAGGTCGTTGAGACCCCATCCTTGGAGGTATTCAAGGTCAGGCTTGACATGGCTCTGGGCAACCTGATCTAATGGTGGATATCCCTGGGCATTGCAGGGGCATTGGATTAGGTGACCTTTCGATGTCTCCCTTCCAACTCAAAACATTCAATGACTCTATGACTCCATAAATTCAAGCAGTCTTAATTTGCACTGTATTTGTATTAAGGCCACAGACAGGGAAGTGATAAGACAGATGCATTTTTTGTCTCAGTTTGTTGTGCATTCAATGGTGATTCTGCAAACTAATAACAGAGCAAATTTTAAGTATGTGAACCTCTCTATCAAACCCATTCTGCCTCAGCAAGTGCTTAATTAGTCTTTGTTTCCAGAATGGAGACCAGGAGATAAATGTTATCTGGCCATTATGAAAAGAATTAGTGGTTCTTGTAAATGAGAAAGGCCATCTGCTACTCAAAAGAATTTGTTTTATCCTGACCGAAGGCCACAAAGTGAAACTAGCTAGCAGACACACAGTAATGGTACTGTCCACCCCAGCTCCCTCATTTTACCAAACAGGAGATGGCTTTTAAGACAAGACTCTCCCAGTTGAAAGCCAGGTTCTTGTACTGATGGGTGTTTTGTGGCTTTTTTGCTATCTCTACTATATTTCTTCCTGCTCACCTGTTACTTTTACTGATACACATTTACTGATGTAACACCAAAGTGCTTAGCATCTAGATCTGGATCCCATAGGAGGAACAGGGAACCGTTAAGCTCTCAAATCTGAGCTTTGGTCATATTCCTCAGATCTATTTGTCTCAGATTGCCCTTGGGTTGTAAATGACCGCTGACTTTGTGCATCTCTTAGCAGGCATTTATCTATTATATATCAATATTGGTTATCTTGGTAGAACAGGCTGGTTTGGTCTTGTCTAACGGTGTCTGAAATCAGTGGGAGCCCTTTCCTCAGTTTCAGTTGGCTCCCGATGAAGTATTATGTTGACAATAGATGTTAACATAGAATAGGTTGGACTGGATGATCTTGGAGGTCTCTTCCAACCTGCTTGATTCTACTCTAAATATGCTGAAGTTTATGGGATCAGAATATTTCAGTCAGGATATATGGTTCAATTATTATATTTTTTAGCTTCAGATATGTTTTAAATGATTAATTTATACTGCTTATTTTTTTTCCCCTCGTGCCTATCTCTTATGCAGTCAAGTGCTTGAACCTACTACCAAATTTATGAACACAGATGGTAAAGTTACCTGCTTTTATGAGCTTTATTTTGAGATGCATGACATTGTCCAAAGGCAGCAAGTACTTCTTGCCCTTTTTACAGGTGGGGAACTGTGGTACTCACACCGTGGAACTACCGAACTGAGAAGAGAATCAAGGACTCCATCAGGTATACTGCGTTTTTGAGTCACTTCAATAAGCACATTCACGTGTTTATGGTTAAACAAAAGCTTTGCCATTTCCCCTGAACTGAAGTAATCCTTCATTGCCTCCCTCCTAAAGCCCAAATCTGAAATGCTCCCCTCAGATCATTTGCTGAAAAAAAAACCCAAATCCACCGGACATTAAAAAAGAAAGACATGAATGAGCATGTGAAAGGTGCTGAGGAGTTGGGGCAGAGCTTGTCTTTGTGGGCCTGAAAAGCCTGTGACAATAAGCTCCTCTCTCGGGGGTGGGGGGGCACACATGCAAAGGAGGCTCTTGGGCTTCCTGCTTCTTTAAAGAAAGGTTTGGGCTTTTTTTTTTTTTTTCCTCTGCAAAAAGCAGCTTTGAAAATGGAAAGCAACACAAACTGATCATTATGGTTGAAAGCGCCATCATTAAAAAATCTCTTGTCATTCACAGACTCCTGACAGCTGGTCGCTGGGGCCTGAATAAACATAGCCAGCCTCACCCTGGGTTTTGGGGAAGACGCTCCCATGTTTCCCTAGCTGGGGGGGGAGGAGGGGGAGCTGTGCTTCTGTGGCTACCTCGGGCCCCTCAGCCTACCCTCCAGCTGGCTGCCTCCAGGGGAAGCAGCCCCTGACCCCCGCTGCCAGCAGGACCCTTACCCTGTGACAAAGGCCTATTGAAGGGTTTAGGATGCTGCGAATACCCACCAGCCTGCTTTGTCCTGCTTGCCTTCTCCGCCTCCTTCTCCCCTCTCTGCCCTCTCTCAACCCTCCTTTTCTTTGACAGAGGAGCTCCCAATCCAAAAGCCTTTCAGTCTAGTCAGTCCTCCTCTCCTGCCATCACGCCTGGCTGAGTTGCTGTCCCAGCAGCAGACTTAGAGTAGCTCCCAATCCAAAAGCCTTTCAGTCTAGTCAGTCCTCCTCTCCTGCCATCACGCCTGGCTGAGTTGCTGTCCCAGCAGCAGACTTAGAGTAGCTCCCAATCCAAAAGCCTTTCAGTCTAGTCAGTCCTCCTCTCCTGCCATCACGCCTGGCTGAGTTGCTGTCCCAGCAGCAAACTTGCCCCATGGAGACCAAGAGGAGATGCTGCGCTTTATTCAGGACAGCACAAAATATGCCTGATGACACACCAGACACACAAGCAACAGCAACACCCAGATGCTTAACAGGCTCTTAAAAACATAACGGGGCCTATCTCCTATAACCCACCTTATTCTGGGATTGGTGTTTAGGCAGGAACACCAACATCTCCTTTCTCTGTGTCATTGGCTTGCCGCCAAAACCCACCTTATTCTGGGATTGGTATCTAGGCAGGAACACCAACATCTCCTTTCTCTGTGTCATTGGCTTGCCTCCAGAGCCATTTGAATTCTCCCATCAGCTTCATAACCCTATCTATGTCATGCTGATCTAGATGATGTGTCACTGTTTCCAACAAAGTAAGCATTGCAAACACTTTGGAGATAAAAAAGGGAAGGGGAGGAGTGAAACTGAAATGAAAATCAGCATTGGACTTATTTTCCTTGCTTGTTGCTTCCTATTAAGCAGGGAGGCTGGACACCAGGAAGGGGAGGGAGAGAAACAGGAAAAATGAGAGAGGAAATCATTCCTACAGGCAACATTAAATGGAGCCCATAAACAAGCATCTGCTTTTATACACTGAAGGAGAGAGATAGGCTCATATATGTTTAATGTTTTAGACACAGGAGGCATGAGAAAATTTACAAGGCAGTTAATGTTTTACAGAAACAGATAGAGACAGGAGATGTAACAGTTGAGATTTTACATCCTTTAAACAAAAAAGGGAGAAAGAGAGAGAGAGAAAGAAAGAAAGAGAGAGAGAGAGAAAGAGAGAAAGGGAAAGAGAGAGAGAGAAAGGGAAAGACATAGAGAGAAAGAGAGAAAGAAAGAGAGAAAAGAGAGAAAAGAAAGAGAGAAAAGAAAAAAGAAAGAAAGAAAGAAAGAAAGAAGGAAGGAGAGAAAGAGAAAGAAAGAGAGAAAGGCTAATTCTTGGCTCAAGAGAATCCATTTCCAATGGTGTGCAGCTGAAGTCACAGTTCTACAAATAAATGCTGGCCAAAGGATCAAGTTTGTTACTGAATTTATGCATAATAGTTCTTTGCAAGAGGTTCAGGGATCACCTCAGCAATTTCCAGTAGGGAAAGGAAGAATCACTTGTGATAATGTTGAGTTGCATTTTCCTACAAACTTGATGTTTCTTAACAGTTAAGACTTGCTCACACTGTAGTTTCATGTAAGTAAACCACAACTGGTGACACTATAGAACCATCACGTAACTTGTATTTTCAGTCAGTAGTGTATACACAGACAAGTGAAGTCCTCTCATTCTGGCCAGAAGCAATGTGGGCAGAGTTAAAAAAGCTCAGCATTTGCAAAGTAAGAGCCATAAGTGACAATGTACACTGAGAACTGGATTTGAGAAAAATGAGAAGGACTTCAAATGTACCTCCTTTAAAAAGAAAACAACAGCAAAACCACACTGGTTTTGCACTCTCCCAATGCACCACAAACATATTCTGTTTTCTGGTAGTAGATGAGAGCTTTGAGGACTTTGAGGTCGGTGTCCACTGCCACAAAGAAAAAAAAATATGTAGCCCTAAAAGATAATGTCAGAAAAGTGCATAATTAAAGCATTAGCAGCAGCACTCAACAGGGTGAGGTTTCGAGCTGCTGCTGAATCACCATGTCTGCTCTTAACATGATGACATCAGCATATACTCTGTGAAAACACTTCCAAATTTTGCCTCAGTAGCAATCGTATTAACCAAGTTTAACTTGTTCTCCAGTTATCCTGCCACAAGCACTTTATGACTGCTTCATCTTGTTCCTGTTTACTTGCCCACGAGTCATAACCAAGAGGCAGGTTTCCTCTCTTTTGTCACGAGTTTCCCAGTTTTTATTGAAACCACTGAGGAACTCAAAGCTCTTCCTGATTCAGTGGTCTTTTCTCAGTACTCTTACTGCTACTAATAAACAAGCAAGTAACGGCACACTTTAGGGAGCGTCTGCTGAAGCCAATTACAGACTCCTGATGGAGCTGACTTAACATTCAGATGCCATGTGAAAATGAGACTTCTTCAACAGTGGTGATGCTTCCCCTGAGAATGCAGAAATTTTAATTGGTGAATGTTTTCATGGCCTTGAATGTAAAGCTGGTGTGGGAGCAACATTCGCTGCTGGAGTAATCCTGACAGCCTGGTATAACACACGAATGGCCACTATTGACTGTTTCCTCTGATCCCACAGCATTGCCTCAGTGAAGCACTGCTGCTTTTCACCAGCTTCACATCATTCACGCTCCTCCCACTGCCCTGTGGGGAGATCAGACTTCTGCTACGGGTACATGGCTCATTGGTTTACCCAAGCTCAGTTTCTCTTTAGGCTGGATTTCACCCTAGGTGCAGCACACATCATGTATCCAGCTCAAAAAATGGGAGGGGTGTCTGACAAGCAGAGGAAAGAGAAAAGGGAAATTAGAACACCTGTGGGCTTCTCTGTTACTGTCTGCCATGAGAACGCTGCACTCAGAAAGTTGGAGTTTTGTGTGTGGAATGCTTGGCAGGGCTCCCATGATTCTGCTCTTTCAGATGCCAGTGATTCCAGAAGAGCAGAATCATTTCTCAAAGATCGTCCCTGCCGCTGACTGCTGATAAAACACTTGCAGCCTGGCAAGAATATTGTGTTGTTGAAGTGTCACTACTGCAGGCTTTCGTGCACAGAAGTTTGCCTGCTTCAACCAGCATGCAGCAGTTTTCTTGTGTCACTGTCTCAGTCATGAGGCAGAGACAGCAGCCAATGCCTGATGTTCTGCTACCCCAGCCTGAACAGGCTAATGCTCAAGAGGAATGTTTTCTGAGAGACAACATTCAACAAGAGGAGGCATAAGCTTCTGAAGACATAAAATTAAAATAAAGTTCCTAGATATCTGGGAATTCAATGGTTCTCACATACACAAAATCCTGTGATGATTCTAGTTGGGCTTCAGAGAAATAAGTAAAACACACAAACACACACACACACAAGCCAAACAAAATCCCCACAAACTTGCTAATGTTGGATGCACTGCACTTTGCTGCTGCAGGGCAACAATAATTCATGCAGATCTGGGGCTTGTCCTAGCTCAAGAGACATTTGTATTTAATTATACCTAAGATGGAGATGTGGCTTAATTTGGTAGAAACAAAGTAATTTTTGATTCACCACTTCAGGCTTGTGAGAACATGTGTGAGTGTGATGGATGGCAAGTGGGAGTGCACACATACAAATCCCAGATGCCTGAAGATGAGAGTTTGTAAGGGAGTCCTTTCTGCCAGAGTTTCTGTCCTGCCAATTTCTGTGATAACTGCATGCAAGCTCTGCAGCTGCTGGTGGAGCATAAGCATTTCTTGCTGCACTTCAGAGCTTCTCCATGGCAGCCACTGGTGAGGGAGTGCAGATAGCCCTTGAGCATCCCGATGAGTCATCTAAATCTGCCTGGGACATTGCACTGAAGACAGGGTGGTAAAAATGCCAACCAGTAACCACCAATGCCCAGCCAGCACTAAGTTTGTTCTTACTCTCATTCTTAATTCTTACTCTTATTTCTGCCAGGAGTGAAGCTAAATTGATGGGCTTTAGCTTTTGCATTTATAAGAGGGAGGTAGTATGAAAAGTACCATGGAGCTAAGCAAATGTTTGTACAGCACTTCATAGCACAGAGAAAAATTCCCCTATCTAAAACTCACGTGTCAAATGTCAGGCTGTCAGTATCAGTCAAGTGTGTGCCACCCTTCCTGTGCTACTCAGCTGCATTACAGCCTCCTGTGCATTAGCTGACAGTGACATGACATTTCTCTGATTTCAGGTATAGCTTGGTGTCTGGGCAGTAGGAGAAGAAGCAGCCCTGGTGCTGGATGGCATATGGCATACGTAAACTGTCTCACCTCAGTTCCATCCTTCATGAAATATTCCCTGTTTCCCCCTCAAAATAAATCAATCACTTCCTACACAGAATGCTAGACTTCTCCATTGCATTCCCTGAAACTCTCAAGTGAACTGACAGGTTGCTAATCACCAACAGAGCAAATGCCTCACCATCCAGCTATGAGGCACAGCAGAGCTTCCAATCAAAGACAGGCAGTGCACTGGGACCACCTCTGGCACCGAGACTAGCTCCGGCGCTTAAGGTATTGTTTTCAGGCCAACAGAGGGCTTCCCAACGTGGAGGCACCTGGAGAAAGGGCAGGAGGTGAGGCAGGTTGGCTCCCTTAGGAGCCTGTGCCAAGGGACCGATGCAGTTGAGGGTGTTGCTGAGGTTATGTGTGAGATACAAACGTGGGCTAGCCAGCAGTGTGGTGCCATTCGAAGAGGCAGCAGCTGCTTTATGCGATCCCAGAGAGGCAGCAGTTGTCCCACCGGATCCTGGTGAGCAGTGTGCACCAAGAGAATTACTTAAGAAACCCCCAAACAAACCCCTATAACCAGAAAACCACAAACACCAAAGTATTAGCCATGGTTGTAACCTGGGCCATGGTTGTAGCCATGGTTGTAGCCTGGTTGTAACCTTACTGTGGCTAAGAAAACTGTGGGCACCCAGAGTGGTGCCTCATGCAAATATGTGGGTGTCCAGATCCCTGGCTACAGAGAATGCCTGAGTCTAGCATATGGAATGGAGACTGGTGGATATGAAACCTGTGTGAGGAGTGAGCTGGTGAGTGATCTGCTCAGTATGATGGCTGAGCTAAAGGAGGAAGTTTAGTGTGATTGTTTGGGAGTTGCTGCTAACATCCACCTATACTTCCCCCGGCACAACTTGAGACTGTGGCCCCTTTTTCTATTGCTGGTTGCCTGGGAGAAGAGACCAACCCCCACCTGGCTACAGCCTCCCTTCAGGTAGTTGTAGACAGCAGTGAGGTCCCCCCCGAGCCTCCTCTTCTCCAGGCTAAACAACCCCAGCTCCCTCAGCCTCTCCTCATAGGGTTTGTGTTTCAGGCCTTTCACCAGCTTCATTGCACTTCTCTGGACATGTTCCAGCATCTCAACATCTCTCTTGAATTGAGGGGGCCAGAAGTGGACACAGTACTCAAGGTGTGGCCTGTATAGCTGGCTATTCCTGTCTGAGGGTGGGATCCTCAACATAGGAAATCACGGCTCAGGACACTTGCCAAAGCAAAGCTGGATTCATGCTATACTCATTTATATAAAATTATCTAGAATGGGTTGTTTCACAGACACATTTAATTCTGAGCACTGGGAATGATCCAGACTTGGCTGGATTTGGCTTTTGTGTCAATGTGATTTTTTTCATCTATGTTCTAAGAAGAAGTACCTTGAATGGTACTTTTGAGAGGGCTGTGTCTCTCTAAATTTGAATTGACAATTATGCACTTCTTTTGTACTTGGATGTTTTAATGAGAATGAATAGATTTTAACAGTGTGACTGAAGAAAATGAACAAGCCTGTAAATTCTGCGTGAGAAGCAGTCAACTAAAAACTCAACTTCTTCTCTTTTTTAGTAAAATTAAAAAAATCAGTTTCCTGAAACCTCTGGCTGCAAGTTTTCTTTCCTTGAATAAACACCTGCTATGGATATGCCATAGGACAGCTTCCTCTTCCTCTGAGTAGGCACAGGAATGTGCAAAAGGCCTCTATCCATAGTGTGGTGGTTTGGGTGTTACCCCCCCCCCCCCCCTTACACACACACACTTTGGAAATCACCCAACTGGGAGCAAGTGCCCACCTGTTAGAGAGCAGGAGGGCTCTGCAGAGGGACCTGGACAGGCTGGATAGATGGGCACAGTCCAATGCCAAGAGTTTTAACAAGGCCAAGTGCCAGGTTCTGCACTTTGGCCGCCACATCCCCATGCAGCCCTACAGACTGAGGACAGAGTGGCTGGAGAGCAGCCAGGCAGAGAGGGACCTGGGGATACGAGTTGACAGCCGTCTGAACATGAGCCTGTAGAGTGCCCAGGTGGCCAAGAAGGCCAATTGCATCCTGGCCTGTATCAGGAATAGTGTGACCGGCAGGACCAGGGAAGTCATTCTGTCCCTATGCTCAGCACTGGTTAGGCCCAGTTCTGGGCCCCTCAATTCAAGAAAGATGTTGAGATGCTTGAATGTGTCCAGAGAAGGGTAACAAGACTGGTAAAGGGGCTGGAACAGAAGCCTTAGGAGGAGAGGCTGAGGGAGCTGGAGTTGTTTAGCCTGGAGGAGGCTCAGGCAAGACCTTATTACTCTCTACAACTGCCTGAAAGGAGGTTTTAGCCAGGTGGGGGCTGGTCTCTTCTCCCAGGCAACCAATGACAGAACAAGAGGACACGATCTCAAACTGCACCAGGGCAGGTTTAGGCTGGCTATTAGGAAGAAGTTCTTCACTGAAAGTGTGATTTGGCTATTGGAATGGGCTGCCGAGGGAGATGGTGGAGTCCCTGTCCCTGCAGGTGTTTAAAAGGAGACTGGATGAGGCACTTAGTGCCATGGTTTAGTTAATTTGAAGTTGTTAGGTGAAAGGTTGAACTCAATAATCTCAAAGGTCTTTTCCAACTTGGTTAATTCTGTGAATTCTGTGAAGACAGCTATCTTCTTGCTCTTAGAATGCATTTTTCCAGTAGGCACATCCCATGTAGCAGCAATATACTTTCCCCTTGCTCTACAAGTAGTGAACACATTTTTCTAAGAGAAGTCCTTTACTTTCTCATAGACAAAGGGGGTAGGAAGAGAGAGGTCATTACATTATTCCTGTTGTTCCCACGTGGATTTGATTTTTTTTTTGTTGTTTTTCCATGCATAGTATTGAATTTGTAGTTATTTCCCATGTGAGTAATACCTGGATAAGTTATAGCTTCCATTGCTCGACACTTGAAATGAAAAGCAGATTGCTGTGCAGATTTGAATTATCCTCTAATATTTAATGATATATATTCCATCTTCATGGGTTAGTATTGTTATATATTTCATAGATATGATGTCTGTGGTATCAAACTTCTCGTTATCTGCCAGTGTTATCCAGTTGTAAATGCCAAAGCTCTCCAGCATCCAGTGTGTCCTTTATCAGACTTAACAGTTCTATGTTTTGTGGATTTTCAGCATTTAATCGTGCTAAATAAAGCAGAACTGCCATCATGCTCTCATGGAAACCCCAGCTAGGCTATTGACAGTGTAAGTTTCATTTAATTCCTTGATTTAACGGCCGTTTCTAGATGTTTCCTGAGCAATGCAATAAACACAGAATGCAGTGTTCAAATTGAATACTTAAAAGTCAATCTGGCTTGAAATTTAATTTTATCTAATTGGTTTGCTACATTCACACCCAACTGAATGACATTTAGAAAAGCCCAACCATCCTATATAATTTTATGTTTAGTCCAATCACAAGATGTTTGTTGATTTTTTTTTGTTTAAACTTCTTTTAATCTCATTTTAATGCCATAGCTAATTGACTACTCCCTATGCCACAGGCTCAATATAGTGTTTTGGAATCCACTTTTGTTCTACTGATACAAAGAGCTCAAGTCTGATTTAATTTCCAGTGCTGGATGCCTAAAGAAAAAAAATCGTGTATATTCTTGTGGACTACATTTTGAAAGGTGGGAAAGAGGGTTGGGAATTCTGTGAGCTTTACAGGTATGTTGAGTAAGGTGTTGAGGAAATATTTCTTCACAGAGATGGTTATCAAACATTGGAATGTTTGATATGCTCAGGGCAGTGGTGGAGTCACCATCTTTGGAGTTGTCTAAGTAGTGTGTGGACCTGGAGCTTAGGGACATGGCTTTGTGTTGACCTTTCAGTGCTGGGTTGAGAGTTGGACTGGATGACTTTTGGGGTCTCTTCCAACCAGGTATCTTCTGTCATTCTGGGTTGAGTAAGAAATAACATACAAGACAATATAATGCTTAATGGTCCTACAGTGAAACAAGGAGTAAAAATACAGCTCTCTCTTTCTAGAAGCTGTCCTGAAAGATGGACGGTGCCCCTTTCTTGAAGAATGAACTTATGAATAGCAAAGTGATTTTTGCCAAGAATACAGCCATGCACAAACTACTTACAGCAGTACCTGAAAACAGAGCATGTTTATAAAACCTGTATAATATTTGCACTCAGAACTTTAAAATTCATTTCAGTAGTGACTAACCCCTGTCTGGTCAGCTTGTGGTGAATAAGGACACAGTTAGTCTAAACAGCACTTCAGACTTTTCTTGTGTTGTGTTCCCTTTCTGCAAAATGTATGCTTTCATTTTTCTAAAGTAGAAGGTTTTTACACTGTAAGATTGCCAAGGCAACCTTCAGAGAGGGAAGAGAGGTATTGGTGTTTGACAGAGTCAACAAGCAGTTTGGAGCAGTACTTTCTGCAGAAGTGTGAACAACTACATTTGTCTCAGAAAAGTGTTGGCTCTGACACCTAATGATTACAATTTAAAAACCATAATTAACTGTTTCAGGCTAAGAAATTTGAACAGAAGCATCCAACATTGCCTTTAATCCAACGTTGATCGTTGTAATGAAGATCAGAAGTGGCAAATACCTAGAGCATCACCTTTTCCATTTCCTGAAAGACCAGCCTAGGTGGTTTCCTAATGCACTTAACATGTCAAATGTTGCCACATTGAATTTTAATTCAAAGCCTTCTCTTGCACAGGTTCCCCCATCAAGGACAGAAAGAAAGAAAGAAAGAAAGAAAGAAAGAAAGAAAGAAAGAAAGAAAGAAAGAAAGAAAGAAAGAGAAAGAGAGAGAAAGAAAGAAAGAGCGAGCGAGCTAAATCTGCTGAAGAATTTCAAAGTTATGCTGGACAGCAATAGCCCTTTGAGTTTGTCAGGTGCAGGCTGCACCTCCCAATTTGGGGACAGATCCATCCCACCCAGGATGGGGCTTTGGGACTAGAGAGGCTGTGGTTAAGGGAAGGAAGAACAGTGTGACCCTAAGCACAGATGGCTCTTGTCTGGTTGCTTTGTGTGATTATCCTAAGCAAAAGTAGCATGAAGGAAAAGACCAACCAGACCCTCAAGGCAGCTATGTGCAGGGAGCTCTCTCACCACCTGCCCTGACTGTTCACAGTCCTGCCCTACTGAAGCATGTGGCATATCAAATATCCAGTCGAGGTACAGCAGCATTTGATACACTTTGAAATGCAGTCCAGAGCCAGTCTCTCAGAAATCTGATATGCTTTTAAACTTCTCGGGTCTCCCATTAGTAAACTCAAGAGATATGAGTAATGACTTTCCTTAATCAATTAGCTTGTCTGGAGAATGTTTAAGTCGACACCTGCACTATGTGTTGAACCCATGATCCACTGGCTTGTTTAAAACTGGTTTTAGTTGTTTCAGAAAAAGAAAAAAAAGGTGTGTTCAACAGCCAGATCCTGGGGGTAAAATGGTTTCCTTGACACTGCTTCTGTGTTGTCTCACATCTGTGTATCTGTCTCTCTAACACCTAATAAAGTAAAAACCTTGTCTTGCTTCTTCTGTGTAATTCCAAATGTCAGTTGATTACAGCTTGATTACAGTTTGAGCATCTTCATTTGGGGGGATGTTGTTCTTTGGCTTATCAACTCCATACCTTGCACGGAGTCCGAAAGAACAGAAGCACAGTTTTCAGACAGTGAAATTTTCTACAGCCTCTGAGGAATAAGGACCCACATTTGATCTGGACATGGATAATTTAGAAGGAAAAGTAACCCTGAGAATGTGTAAGAGCAGCTTAAGCTTTCAGGCAAGCTCCCCTAGGGCATGCTATATGTTTATGAGTACTTTTCCATTAATGTTTGTCAGTAAGAATTCAGATTCTGAAATAAGTGCCATAAGAGAAATTAATATGAGTGTGTTCATTATATTACTTGTGGTATTTTTCTGATTTTTGTTGGTTTTGTTCTGGTTGGTTGAGGTGGTTTTTTTGTTTGTGTATTGGTATTTGGGTTTTGTGTATTGGTATTTGGTTTTTGTTTTGCTTTGTTTTAATTTGCTAATGGGTTCTTAATTTGCTGTTTCTGGGTTCTGTGTCTATTTTATCAGAAGGAATGGACAGCACAGCCTTCCAAGGAGACACTCTCTCTTTTTCCCTTTTGAAAGAGTTGTGATCTGCAGCCACTCTTGGCCGACCTAGCCAAATCAAAGCAGTTCAGTGGCAAAAGTCTCCACTGTGCTCTTAGGTTTAAGAGGATGTTCCCATGGCAGAACAAATTGAGGAGCACTTCAAGAGAAAGCAGTGAGCACACCGAGGGAAAGCAATCTGCATCACCTGATGCTTTCAACACAGTGTAGCTTCAACACACCTGCAGCTGCTGCTTTTGGAAAGAAGAGTGTCAGAAGCAGTCTGGCTACTTTGCAGTGTGACATGACACATCACGTGGATTGCAAAATCTGGCTAAGCCCACACCACAGGGTTTGAGAAAATCAACTATGTGTCTTCTACATGCTAAGAAACAAACCAGAAGCTCAAACTCTTTGTTACCTTTTCTTCTATGTTGTAAGGATGAAAACCTTTACTTCTAATTTCTTTAATTTACATTAGTATGCTTGCCCATCAGGAAACACAAGAAAGAGGAATGGTGAGACTAAACACAGATATGATTCATGTTCATCAGATGGATTTCATTGGGATTAATTTTGTCTACTAGTGTCCAGATAAAGCACTGATAAATAAAACAGAGGATTGCTTTAATTATCAGGAAATGATTGAGTAAAATCAGAATAAATAATAAGAGATCAGGAGATACAAGGGTTAAAATGGAAGGTGCTCTGAGCATTTAAATTGCTATAACTTTCTTAGATGAGTCAAAAGCCATGTATTATTTGCTTGAGTGATTTAATCTGACTAGGTCTAGGATGAGAATGGACATTTAGATCCTATGAGTATTTTCAGCCTATAGATACAAACCCCTTCATCAGGGGGATCAATCAACTTTAATGATGATTCTGCAGTGTTGGAGAGCCTTCCTCCACCACTAACTAGACTCCCTTTTACTATTCATCCTGTATGAAGTGAAAACACAATTATTCCTCTTAGAGCCCATCTCTTAATGGGCCTAATTATGTGTTGAAGTAATTTGGCGACCTCTTTTTTGGTTCGCTTGTTCGTTTGTTGGGTTTGTTTTTTTTTACCTCAAAGATTGGATTTATGATCTCAGATTAGCAGAGCTGAGATACAATCAGCAGCATATTTCATATACACTTATATATTCCAGCTTACTTTTAAAAATAAAATCCATAAAAAGTACAGAGAATTCCATTAAGCAGCAGCATGGCTTGTGAACTCCGAAGGCACAAATATCCTTAGGTTAGAAATCTTCAAGGTATTGGATTCTGCTTCCAAATTAATATCTAGGTCCTTCACAGAATGTTAAAGGCATTCATGACACAGCTATCACTCAGCCATTCAGTGGGTTATGGATCTGGGAAACTAATTTAGGGCTTTGCAACAAGATTGTCAATATTTAATATGATTTTTTTTTTCCCTCTTCCTTCACACAGACTAATCAGAAGCACTCAGAGTTGCTTAATTTTGGTGTACAACCAATCTGGTAGGAAAAAAAACATTAGGAAGAAAATAAAACAGCATATGAGGAAAAAATGATGGGTCTGAGTTAAAAATTACAGCAGCCCTCAAAGATCAAAGTATTAGTGATTTTTTTTCTCTGCACTGAAAGGGAAAAGAAGGAGGAGTCAAGGCATTTGAACCCCATCAAAAACCAAAATACTGTTTTGTTGTTAAAAATAAATCAATCCACAGTGTAAATTTCAAGGGCCATTTGGAATAACAGCACATTTATTTCAGGAGCATCTAAAATTTACAGCAAGTTCTAGAACGTACTCCTGTCCTGGGTTAACGCAGTCCAAACTACCAAGCCCACCCACACAGACAGGGAGGGGAGTTGTCCTGGTTTCAGTCTGCCCTACAAGTGAAGCCCCTCCACACACAGATGGGAGGGAAAGTAACACAAAAAAACCCCCTCTGAGGTGAGATAAGGACTTTAATGAGATACATAATTACCTTAGCCTGTTTTGCAGAACAGCACAGCAAAAAGCAGAAGCAGCAGCAGAAGGCAGTGATAAAAGTTTCCTCCCCCCTCAAGCATGCAGCAGCCACCCATCAGAAAAGACTTATAACCCCAAGAAACTAGAAGCAGCAACCAAAACAGGAAGCCTCTCAAGTTACAATCAAAACTACAAGCCTCATGATACTTTGCTCAAGACAGTACTTTCATTTGAGGCTGACATGACAGAAGCATAGTATTGAATACAAATCAGCAGACTCAACTCAACCTTTGACAGCTCCTGAGCCACCTGCACTGTGCATTGCTCCCATTTGACATCAGACATCTATCAACATATTTCTCACAACTGTGATATGGCCCTGCCATTCATGATGGAATGAAAATATTCCAGTTAGAGCAATCCTGTGATCTTCACAGTCAATAGCAAAGGTGAACACGCTGTGCATCCTGAATGCTGCTCTGATACACTTGTAGCTTAATTGCGGTAAGGTCTTTAGCAGGCAAGCAGTGAGCTTGTGCAATCTGCAAAGCAACACCCTGTGATGGATTTGTGAGGAATATGAGGTTGGACTAAACAATTTGAGGAGGTCATTTCCAACCCCTGAAAATGGAAGAAATGTTTTAAGAAACCAGTTTGTTCAGATCCCTGCTGATTTCCTTCTTACATCGTTCTCCACTTCTCCAGCTTTGAGCAGTGGTTTGTAGGAAGACAGTAGTGGGGACTGACAAAAGAAGTGCAATGTAACTGAGATAATTGATGAGAGCAAACTCAAGAGGAGAAACCAAAAAAGTTCAAATATGGTTTGACTTTTGGGCCTGTTAATTATATAGAAGTATTAAATCATTTCCTTCACACTATATTGAAATCCTAGTTTCCCTGTTACATGATCTTCCCCTGGTTTCCCCAATTTGTACCTTTTTGATTTACTTTGATGTGTAGTATAAACTACCAATCACATAAATTCATGATCTAGCTTGTGATTTGGGATACCTTAGTATATTGTAAAATAAGTACTTTATTCTAACTCCAGGTTTGATGGTTAACAGTACAGAAGAGTTGCACAGCTTTCTCTGCTGGCTTTGGGTCTTACTACTCATCTACTGATGCAATTCTCCGTGTTATACAACATGAACAGTATATCACATATAGTGGAATAAAGAACAGATAATACCATGGATGAGAATAACAAGCTCCTGTACTGGGCATTTAAAGTACCAGCTTTCTGCAATTACAGTTTGACTAAAGTAAGTCTGTGTGCTGTAAAAGAAGGTGGTCCTTACCAGTTAGAAAAAAATACAGAGGTAATGTAATAACCTGCTGTCTGTGTGACTGACTTGGGATTCAAACAGTAGATTGTCACATCTCTGTTTAATAACATTTCCATGTCTTCATTTTCATCATTGCACCCTACATATGTGAAGGCGATTGAGAGGTTCATACCATTAAAATCAGAAACAGGATCAAAAGGAGGCATCAGCAACCATGAGGTAAAAACAGTATCAACAACCAGGCAACATCCTCATATTCTTCCCAGGATTCCTGTCCCTGCTTCCATTTCCTGTATAGTTCAAACTTGCCCTTTAGTTTGATGAGTAGGTCACAACTCAGCCATGGTGGTCTCTTGCCTTCCTTGCCTGATTTACATATGGGGATTGAGATCTCTTGTGCTCTATAGAAAGTATCCTTTAAGATCTGCCAGCTCTGTTCTGCTTACTTGTCACTGATGGCTGTTTCCCATGGAATCCTATTTATTAACTCCTTGAAGAGCTGGAATTTTGCTTTCATAAAATT
This sequence comes from Tricholaema leucomelas, assembly GCA_013400475.1. Taxonomy (NCBI): domain Eukaryota; kingdom Metazoa; phylum Chordata; class Aves; order Piciformes; family Lybiidae; genus Tricholaema lacrymosa; species Tricholaema leucomelas. The sequence goes on along the minus strand of WAAF01018884.1, from coordinate 119,230 downwards.
TAAAGTCATAACTCTGCTTCATATCTCTTAGGACAGTGAACTGCACTAGCTCATAATCACTGCAGCCCAGGCTGCCTTCAGTTTTCACATCCCTAACGACTTCACTTGCATTTGTGACCAACAGCTCCAATAACACATCCCCTTGTGTAGGGCTGTTAATTTCTTGTCTTAAGAAGTTGTCATCTAGGCACTCTAGGAGCCTCCTGGATTGTCTACAGCTAGCTGTGCTACTTTTCCAACAGATGTTGGGGTTGTTAAAATGCTCTAGAAGGATGAGAGCCTGTGACTGCGATGTCCTCTCCATCTGGAGTAAGAAGGCTTCTGCAATAGTCCCTGCTTGGTCGGGCAGTCTGTAGTAGATTCCTACATAAGGCTCCCTTTGTTGTCGTAGTCCCTAATATCTACCCATGAGCTTTCAACCTGTGTGTGGCTATTCTTTAGTGACAAATCTTCGCACTTCTTTATATAGAGCACAACACCTCCATCCCTTCTTCCCCTCCTGTCCCTTCTAATCAGCTTATAGCCATCGATAGCCACACTCCAGCCGCAGGATTCATCTCACCAAGTTTCTGTAATTGCCGCTATGTCGTAGCGTTACTGTTGCATGATAGCTCCTAACTCCTCCTGTTTGTTGCCCATGCTGCATGCATTGGTGTAGAGACACTTCAGCTGGGCTGCTGGCCATGTCACCTTCTTAGGTACCCCACTGTTCCCCCAAGGCATTTCATGGGAGCTACCCTCCTGTCTCCCATTACCTCAGACCCCCCTGTCTGAGCTCTGTAAGACCTTGCTTTTACTGCATTGTTCACAGCATGCTTCAGGGCAACAGGTTGGAGGTCCTTACTATCACCCCATCCTTCCAACCCAGTTGTGTCTTCCTGCCTCTTGTCACAGAGAATTTTGATATGGTCACAATCTCTCACCTCTAGTGAAATGGCAGACTGAAGGCTGTCCTTCGGATCATCTCTAGTGTGCCTGGTTTTAACGCTCTCCCTTTTAAAGCCTAGTTTAAAGCCCTTTCAATGATCCCTGCCAACTTACGTGCCACAATCATTTCCCCACTCTGAGACAGATGCACTTCAACTGTTGCTAGCAGACACGGTGCCATATAAAGTTCCCCAAGATCAAAACCCCTGAAATTCTGTTGGTGGCACCAGTCTCTGAGCCAGTCGTTAATCATGCATGATTTCCTGTTCCTTTCAGTATTCCTTCCCACAACTAAGGGTTGCCATCTTCTCTAGGAGGACAAGCCCACACAAAGTCTGCAAGCATGTCAGGATGTATCTCTCACAGGTGTACTTGTAGAGAGGAGAGAAGCATCAATAGTTGTGCACCATTTTACATTCTTTACATTTCCATTATCTTCCTCTTTACAGATTTTATCATTGTTTTTACTGAGGCTTTTAACAAGGTGCTGTTAAAACAGCTTCTACATTTCTGCTTCCTTTGTGGCAAAACAGAATAAAAAGGCACAGCCAAGACATATGTTGTGGCAGTGAGCTACATATGGGCAGAAATCCCTCATGTTCATAACCTTCACTTTTGGGATTTCATCATGAACATTGTTAGAGCAATTGATTACCTGGCTCACCCTCCACCTTGTCACCTGTTTGTTTAATGATGGCTTGGACAATACCTCAATTCCCATAAATGTTTTAATGGAAGCATACCACCTCACTGTAACCTCTTTTATTTCTTCAGCTGCTCCTGACTGTTTCCCTGCTTACCTTCCCCACTCCATCCCTTCAGCATCAGTAAACAGGAGAGGGCTGTTGTGTTTTTTCTTCAAAAAGGCCACATGTATAGGCACTTCAGACTGTTTGTGGGACAGAAGCTTATCAAAGGAGGATAATTTGTCTTAAGGAGCCAGAACTCTGCTTAACTGAGAATTGTTCTGTACTTTGCCTTATGGTTAAGCATCATACATTACCTGCTTAGGACAGAGCCCTTTGCAGAGGCATGAAGTGCTTGAAAGAACCCATTTATAGCACACAACAATGACAAGTGCAGTAGTCTTACAATAACTATTCAATCATAGTTAACCTCTCCCAGCACCCAAGGGTTTTAACTCTTGAGAGGGCACTGATATATAAAAAGCAGACTGCATGCATTTTCTTCTTGCTGGAGAGATGCAAGCCACAATGCCCTTGTTCACAGAGACAGAAATCTACATGGACCCTGATGCTGCCTCCTGCAAGCTGTACTGCAGGCTGCAAGCTGTACTGAAGGGAGGGATGTAATGATGCTGTTCAAAGCATTTGGTATTTGGGAGGCTGGAAAGGTCCATGGAGAAAATGAAAGGGAAGAGCAGGTTTCCAGCCCTGCAACCCTTCCCATTGCTGGTGTTTCCAGGGGGTAAGTGTATATTAAGTGACAGTGGGGCTGCTTAGTCTGGTTTTAAATGAACTGCTGCAAAGTAGGCTCTTGACAACTTATTAAAAATGTAAGGATACTCTCAAACCCTCATGTTGCTTAGTTTTATAGTTAACATTTCATTAGTGGAATATCAGCATATTATGTCTGTCCTCAAGCCAGCCACAATAGCCTGAGGCTGATTTTCCAAAAATAAAACAGCAGTCTGTATCTGCCAGGACTGTGCCAGTTCCTCATTCAAAACAGGTGCTTCTTTAACCTGATAACTCACACACTTGAAATCTGTCTAAGAACTGACTGAATTGTTCTTGAAACCTGAAAGAAACTGTTCTCCACAGTGTGGCATAACTGGAGCAGCTACTGGTGATGGATATTCAGAAGGTTATGTCAGAAGAGAACTGAAGAATCACAATTTACAGAAGTCAGACATGTATATTAGGAAAAAAAAAAATAGAAGGAGGAGAGTGATCTGTTTTAAAATGAAAAGATCATTATAATAAGGTTTTTAAGGGAAGTAGGATGAATGAAGAAATGCTAGTCAAGAGATCACTGATTCTAGTTGCAATGGTGACACATATTTGATCAGGTTTGAGAATGATTTGGTATTTGACATCTGGCACTAAGCTGGTTTGTTTTCTGCCCTAGAAGGCTAATAGGCCTATTAGATGTCCTGGCAAGCCCCACTATTCTGATGATGAGGGAAGCAAGGGCTGGAGGAAAACAAAGGCTTGGGCCATTATGTCCCCTTCCAAAGTGATAAAGAGCTACCTATAGGTGTTATAGGTACTTGTTGGTGTCTTGCCCAAATAAAGGTAAGCAAGCCCTGGTTTCAAGTAATATGGTCAGTTTTCCAAATGCCATTTTGATTGGTGAACCTCTGTGGCCAAAGGAGCCATTGCACTCGGGCAAATAATCTAAATTGAGCTAAGCTGCAAGCAGTTGTGCTGCTGCCACCTTATGGAGCTGCCTCTGCCTCAGTGTGTTCTGCTTCTGCCTTGCTGCCTCTGCCTCACTGCTCTTGGACAACGTGTTCTGCTCTGCCTTCTGTTTCAGACTAGCTTATCCCTGATACGGGCTTGAACTACCCAGAAACTTAAGTGCCTCAAGTTTCCCAGGAGAAGGCATTTAAGTGCCTCACAGCATGGTGAGAAGTGCCGCTGACATCGTGCTCTTTGCACACCTGCAAGAGAACCTGCCTGCACCTCTGCAAACCTTCATGCCAAGAGGAACCAGGAACAGGTCAGAGATCAGGTCAGCGTAAGGGAAGGTCACGGAGCAGATCATCCTGAGTGAAATTATGCAGCATGCACAGGACAACCAGGGGATCAGACCTTGTGAGCATAGGTTCATGAAGGGCAGGTCCTGCTTGATCAATCTGATCTCCTTCTATGACAAAGTGTCCTGCCTAGTAGATGAGGGAAAGGCTGTGCGTGTTGTTTACCCAGACTTTAGTAAGGCATTTGACACTGTCTCCCACAGATGCTTATGGCTTGGACGTGTGGACACTTTGCTGTGTTAAAAACTGGCTGGATGACCAGTCCCAAAGAGTGGTGCTGAATGGAGATAACCCATTTGGTGGATGGTCACAAGTGGTGTGTCCCTGGGCTCATTGCCGGGGCCAGTCTTATTTAATATTTTTATCAATCTCCATAAAGGAATTGAGTGTGCCCTCAGTACGTGAGGTCTCTTCCAACCTTGGTGATACTGTGATACTGTGAAAATTAGTGGGGAGTTGTGATCTTCTTGAGGGTAAGAAGGCTCTGCAGAGGGATCTGGACAGGCTGGTTTGAGGGGCTGAGGTCAGCTATATGAGGTTTAGCAAGGCCAAGTATTACGTCTTGCATTTGAGTCGCAACAATCCCAAGTGACAGGCTTGGGCAGAGTGTCTGGGAACTTGTACAGTAGAGAAAGACCTGTGTATGCTTGCTGAGAGCTGTCTGAACATGACTCATCAATGTGCTTGAGTGGCCAAGAAGGCCAACAGCATCCTTGTTTGGATCAGGAATAGTGCGGCCAGCAGGAGCAGGGAAGTGATCATGCTCCCTTACTCAGCACTGGTGAAGCCACGCCTTAAATACTGGGTTCAGTTTCGAGCCACTCACTCCAAGAAGGACATAGAGATGCTGGAGCATGTCCAGAGAAGGGCAACAAAGATGATGAATGGTTTAGAGAACTAGTCTTACAAAGTGCAGTTGAGGGAACTAGGATTGTTTAATCTGGAGAAGAGGAGGCTGAGAGGAGACCTTGTTGTTCTCTACAACTACCTGAAAGGAGATTGTAGTGAGGTTGTTATTGGCCTCTTCTCCCTTATATCAAGTGACAGAATGAGAGGAAACAGCCTGAAACTGAGCCAGCGTAGGATTACATTGGATATTAGGAAAAAAAATCTTTAATGAGTGATCAGGCATTGGAATAAGCTGGCCAGGGAGGTGGCAGAGTCACTGTCCCTGTAGGCACTGAAAAACATGCAAACACAGCACTGTGGGATGTGGTTTAATGGCCGTAGTGGTGTTAGGTCAATGGTTGAACTCGATGACCTTAGAGGTCTTTCCCAATCAAAACAATTCCATGAGTCTATGACTCTACTATTCTGTGATCTCTCTGCTCATATTTGAGCACATACATGGCTTCTGATTATGGTTGGTCTGGGATATCTTCAGAAAAGAGAAAAAACATAACTAAGTAGCATTTACTTTGCAAGTGCACCCAGTTTTGTCAAATTGGAAGTCCATTTAATAGTTCACATTGCATGTGTATAGTACTTACATTTAGAAGTAGTATGAGGGCATCAAAGGGAATGATTAAATTATAGCTTCTTTTTTTCTGTTTACAACAGTAATGGATTATGACAAAGTTACAGAGCTATTGTACTCCAGATGTGGGAAATAACATGGAATATTCCCATTTCACTGTGAAAGTGATTGTTTAATATTCTGATTTTCCTTGCAAAATAGAGATCCATAAGGACACTACTGTCTGCAATTCAAGTAAGAGAATGTACAAAACACCAAAAGATGAGGCCATGGAATACAGCCCCTCTTTAGAGATAGTGAAGCGACAGTTCAATTTGTCATTGCTCTGAATGCAGATGACCATTAAGGAAAATGGATCTTCTGTCTGCAGTAGTCATGTTCTGAAATGAATCCTTTCACTGTATCACATTGTTAGTAAGATTTATGTGTTTCATAAAAAGCAAGCCACTTCCATCAAAACAGATCAAATTTAATGTAATACACATTGCAATGTTTGTGGTAATAAGATTCTGTTCCAGAACTTCATTTCTTAAGAGTTTCATCTACAGTTCCACCCCCAAATTAATTAATAAGAGTTAGTAATAACTTATTTTATTGTCACCACTACCTGTCTTTGCCTAGCTCTTATTTTGCTGTACCAAAACAAGCCAAGCAGGTTAGAATTTCTAACCATTGCTTTGCTTATCCCTTCAGCAAATTTTCTGCATCTTTCCCTCTTTATTTCAGTGCATCCTTCCTCATCATGGAGCATTAAAATTGTACACAGTATCTCATGTGGAGTCTTCCCATATTGTCTAGAAGATCAGTACCAGTTTTTAGGGAAATATTCTAAATTCAACATTTGATTTTCTAAGGAAAAGTTGGTTTTCTCTTCAACAGCCACTTGTTTTACTGGACCTAAACTGGTGAACTTTTGCTGCCTCTCCCTTAAATCAGGTCTGAAAGTCAGCAAGACTATTATTACTGTGTAACAATACAGATTACTGTAATTGCAAATGAATTTTATTGAATGTTAAAAAAACCCACAACCAACTAAACAAAACAGTTAAAAAAATGTATCTACAAGATATGATAGAAGGAGGATGGAGACAGGCTTTTCTTGGTGCTTCCCAATGACAGGACAAGGGGCAATGGATGGAAGCTGCCCAGGGAGGTGGTGGAGTCGCCATCCCTGAAGGTGTTCAAGAAAAGCCTGGATGAGGCACTTAGTGCCATGGTCTAGTTGACTGGCTAGGGCTGGATGATAGATTGGACTGGATGATCTTGGAGGTCTCTTCCAACTTGATTGAGTCAATGATTCTATGATTCATAGGAAGTTTCATGTAATCATGAAGAGGATTTTTTTCACTTTGAGAGTGACAGAACACTGAAACAGACTGCCCAGGGGGGTTATGCAGTCTTCTTCTCTGGAGATACTCAAAACCTGCCTGGACATGTTCCTGTGTGATCTGGTAGAGGTGATTCTGCTCTGGCAGGGGGTTTGGATTGGATGATCTCTCAAGGTCCCTTCCAGTCCCTGACATTCTGTGATTCCATGGAAAAAAAGCAGGTATCTAATGTTTCTTACATTTTTTAGTGAAGTGCTGAGTATGGAGTGTATTGCCACATCACATGAAAGTCATATATGCCATTACCTAGTTTATACGTGTAACCACCATACCTGTTGTAGCCATTATCCAGCCTCAAAAGGTATTAAGTGTATGGGAGTGCGTGCAAACATTTCAGTTACAGAGAATGGACAGAAAACAGTTTTTTCTTTCCTGCCTTCTCCCTCACTATTTAATTAAGTAATAGCACTTGTCTTTATACTATTTACTCCATTTTGGAAAGATCATGATTTGTTTATGTGCCTAAGTAATTTTAAGCATGAGCATATTAACCTATACTGAGCAAAATTACTTCTCTTGCCTATCCTGTGTCCTGTTATTGGAAGTACATGCTGAGAAGGAAGGGATGAGTGTAGTATGGAAATTGAAGAACTACGTTAAGAGAAAGAATCTTAAATTTTATACTCCACTGTGCAATACTGGAAAATACAATGTTATACTCTGATGCCTATGTGATAGAAGAGTTGCTTGAGGAATTGGATGGCATGACTTGCTTGTCTAGATGGTTTTACTGCTCTTTGTCCCTTTCATTGATAAAGTGCATAACAGTTTCTTCAGACAGAAGTTCAGTTTTAAATAGGCTACTCTGCCTTCACTGCAGTTGTACTTAGTGGTATCACACTATTACTGATATGAAAATGCCACATAATGCCATGTAATTCTTTCTTTCCTTCTTTCTGCCACACACAGAAGAAAGAGTAAACAGAGGCATTATTCTCTGCTTCCCATCAGCAAACAATATTCTGTCACTCCCCAGGAAGCAGTGCTTCAATAAGCGGTTGCTCCAGAGGATAGATGCCAGCAACAAATGTCCCTTCCTTCTTTTACTTAACTTTTATATCTGAATTGATGTCACACAACATGGAATACCCTCTCAGTCTGTTTGGGTCAGCTGGCGCACCTGTGTCCCCTCCCAAGATCCTCCCCATCCCACAGCCCACTGTTAGGGGGGGAGATGCTGTAAAAGCACAGCCTGGTGCTTGGCGCAGCACTAACGAAAGCATCGGTGTGTTATCAATGCCCAGCTACAGCACTGCAAAATGCAGCACTAGAAAGATGATCTGAGCAGAATTAACTCCAGCTCAGCCAAACCCTATACAAATATTCAGACTGGAAACTCTTCTGGCATTTCATATGCACCTCTTCCCTCAGTTTAAGCTGATAATTACCCAGAATGGCAAGGAAAACTCTAAAATCACTATGCTGATCCCCGTTCCATATTTCAGCAGAAACTATGACTACGTATATCACTTCCAGGGAACAGTCATATACACTTAGTCATATACATTCAGCCATACATCCTGGTCTTTAGAAGGCAGGCATGATTTATCAGTGTTTTGACATAGCTCTCACTTTGATGTATTTGTCTTGCATGTTCATGTCAAGTACACTATGTCAAATGCACATCTCTTACTTTATGTGCCAGAAATATCCCTTGGAAAAAAACACAAGAAAGCCAAATGAGAACTAACTGATATTCTGGTCTACAGTGGACAGTTTGAAGCCACAAATGATCCAACACACCTCAATCAATTTAGCTGATTGTGCTAGTTTGAGCCTAGCTAGCATGTTTTGGTGAGAAGAACTAGATGATAGGCTGGAAAATGAAAACAATGCTGAGGTCTACTTCCCTCACAGTCTTGCTGGGATGTGTAAAGAAGAAAGGCAAAACAAAGATTAGGTCACTTGCTTCTTCTCTTCGCTGGGGAGCTTTGCCTGCTGGGGAGAAGCTGAGGCTGCTGGCTGGACTCCATCTTGCTTTCTAACCTCACCCTCCCTTTGCTTGGCTGCTTCGCCTTGCTTTTTAACCCTCTTGGCTGAACCTCCATTCTTCCTTAGGACTGGGGTAAGGTTGAGAGGGGTAGGGGGAAGGTGAGGGGTGGTTGAGAGCACCTCCTGGGGACTCAGGTTTCTGGGAGGGGAGTGGTGTTTGTATTACCTTTTTTACCTTGTATATTTCTGTATATATCTGTATATCCTGTAAATATCTGTTTGTAAATTGTGCCAGCTGTAAATATAAGCTTCATTCAAATGTCCAGAGCCGACTGAGTCTAGTCTGGGTGATTTCTAAAAGTGTGGGGGGCGAGGGATACCCAAACCATCACACTGTTCAAGACTGGAGTGAGTATATTTTAAATCTTCTTGACATATGCAATGACAGCACACAAGTCTGTTGGGTTCTGCCTGGTAATAGTAATAAAGGAATCATAGTGTCTGACACTATGAGCCCCCTGAAAATGTCTTTTTAAGTCTAAAGCACCTTCAGATTCAAAGCTTCAGAATGCATTGGGATTGCGATGATTACTAACATCAGAGAACGAAATCTTGGTCCCTCTAGAGACTCAGGCACTGATCTCAGAGTGACTGTGATTTTAACAGTGATGTTAGAAATGCCAGGCTTGTCTCATGAGCCTAATTGATGGAAACATGTTCATGGATGTCAAAACTAAAAATGTCATTTTTATCTCAAGTACATGGTTTGCTTCTATACTGATCCCGGGTGCAGGTTTTGTAACACACTATAGCTTATAATACACTTTGACTTTTACTCAAGCAGCTCTATGCTGGGATCCTTGGTAGTTGGAGTTATTGCCAGGATGAGAAACAACATGAAGGATTTCCAGCTTTCTGCCTATTGACAATACCAAGCTGTGCAACTACAGCCAAGTCTGTCTTCAGATCCAAGCATCTCTTCCCAGCTCCTCAACTGAAACTAACTTCATCACAAGAATGTGACAAGTAGTGTCCTTCAGGGGTCTGTACTGGGACCAGTGATGTTTAATATCTTTGTCAAGGCACTCTCTGCAGGTTTGCAGATGACACTAATCTGTGTGGTCTGGGTGACACACCAGAGGGGAGACATCCAGAGGGACCTGTACAGGCTGGAGAGGACGGCCCAAGCCAAGCTTATGAAGTTCAACAAGACAAAGTCCTGCACCTGGGTCTGGGCAATTCCACACACAAATCCAGGCTGGGCAAGGAATGGCTCAAAAGGAGCCCTGAGCAGAAGGACTGGGATGTGTCAGTTGATGAAAAACTCAGCATGACTCAGCAGCAGTCACTGGCAGCCCAGAAGACAGCTGTGTCCTGGGCTTCATCAAAGCAAGTGTGACCAGCAGGAAGAGGGAAGTGATTCTGCACCTCTGCTCTGCTCTCTTGAGGCCCCATCTGGAGCACTGTGTCCAGCTTTGGTGCCTCCAACACAAGAAGGACATTGAACTGTTAGATTGGTCCAGAGGAGGAGACAAAGATGATTAGAAGGCTGGAGCACCTTCCTCAGAGGGAAAGGATGAACAAGCTGGGGCTGTTCAGCCTGGAGAGGAAAAGACTCCAGGGAGACATAGTGGCCTTCCAGTATACAAACGGGGGTACAGCAGAGCTGAGAGGAGTGACTTTTTACAAGGGCAATGGCTTTGAGCTGGAAGAGAGGAGACTTAGACTGGAGATTAGGAAGAAATTCTTTACAGTGAGGGTGGTAAGACACTGGAACAGGTTGCTCAGAGAGGTTGTAGTTGCCACCAGGTTGGATGAGGCCTTGAGAAGTTTGGTCTAATGGAAAGTGGCCCTGCCCATGGCAGGGAGATCGGTATTAGATGATCTTTAAGGTTCCTTCCAACCCAAACTATTCTATGAATTTATGAATCTGTGAGCAGTGACTTCAATTAGTTAACTGAGAAAACAAAAAACCCAACCTTCTATGTGATTAAAAATTCTGTTTGAGTTTTGCAGTGTATCTACAGCAACCTAGGGAAACCAAACTAAAATCAGCTCTTCTAATGCAGCTGTAGTTCCTTCTGCTACTCCCAGATAGGTTCTACAAAAACATCTGCAGGTCAAGTACTTAGGTTGGAGAGCAATGTAAATTCTTCTTCCTCTGGTCACCATCCTGTGCTTTGCTATCAAACAATGTCAAAGCTGTACTATAAATGAGGCTAGAAAACACAAACTATGCATATATATATATGTATATATACACATGCTGTATATACTAGCCCAGGTGCACTGAACTGCTAAAGAGATCCCTGCATGGCCTTTGCTGGAACAGAGACCCTGTTATGAACTCCTCTTCTCCAGGTGTTTTCCCACAGTATTAGGCTATTGTAACATCTTCTCTCTCAGTAGTGCTTCCTTTCTCTTGATCTTTTACCCTCTCTGCTTCAGCCCTTCTATGAATGACAGTGAAACAAAAGGGGAGAAAAACCAAGAAAGGAGTAATTAACAAGACAACCACTGTTCCAGCTCCTCACAGAGGTGTCCTCACAGAGTGACTCTCTGAAATCATTGGTGCACCACAAGTATAGTAGTCTAAGGCTTATTGGGAAATTCCAATAAGAGAAATCAGTACTTTACTGAAAGTTCAGTGCAGAGTCTGAATGAGCAAGGCACTGGCTGTAGAAGAATAGTAATGATAAAATCTATATAATTCACTGGTTTGCTAACTGGTATAAAAAGCCAATGCATAAACAATTTCATTCTCTTGGCTTTTGGGTGCTGGCTTTGCCAGTCTTCCTTTGCTCCTCTCTGACTCCTTCACACTGAATACTGACTGACAGATAACGTGTGAGATTGAGGTGCTGGAACGTGTCCAGAGAAGGGCAACAAAGCTGGTGAGGGGCCTGGAGCAAGTTCCATGAAGTTAAGACCTTAGGCAGGATCTACAGGAAAATATAATTTGCCTATAAACCACCTTGCAGTTAACAATACAAATACTATTAAAAAGCAACAACAAAATAGTTTATGTCCAATCACTAGTCCTACTGCTTGCAATTAAGTGTATAGAATCCATAAATACCAAGGACTTGTCCATTCCAACCATGTTATGTTTCAGTTGTTAGAGCAAGAAAAAGTATTACTCTTCTGTCACTCATTAAATTTAATAATAATAATTACCACGTTGGAAAGTATCATGAGAAAAAACTTTCCTTGGGTTATCAGAGGTAGAGAGCTTATACCTGCTAACAAATTCCATTATGATTATTATATATGACTCTAGGTTGGATTCATTCATAGATTGCAAAGTTATTACTAAAAAAGATTTCAGGCAACCATACATGATTTTTTGGTAAATTGTGATCAGGCCTCAGTGCAGTGGCCACCAGGTAACAGATTAATGAGCTGTCAGTATTAAATTCATTCATTTCTCCTTATCATTTGCAGAGCAGGTGGCCTCTAACTCAGTCGGCACACACAGCTCTGACAGACTCACAGCTTTTTGCACAGAAATGGAAGGAGCAGCAGCAGATTTCATTTATCAGGAATAGCATTCTGTTCATGACCTTTCATCTCCAGCACCTTGGCATACTCAATCTGCTGGTGCTATTGACCCTGCACATTTCGTGCAGACTGGGGTGGAACGATGATAAATATACTGAAATAGGATAGACTTGCTGTAACTTGAAATTGAGGCTCTGAAAGAAAAACCTTCAAAGGATTAAAAATGTGTGCATTCATGCACATATATGTTCAAAGAAAGCATGTAGTGACTGACTGGGCTGTGCTCTGCAGATATGAACATATATTGGAATTACAAGGTGTACAAATCTGTGCAAAATTTGGCCTACCCTTCTTCAAATTCAAGCCAGTCCTGGTTGCCTCTGTAACATAAACAGTGTAAATTCAGATACAATTCAGATATGTTAATTGATTTGACTTAATTATTTCAAAATAACTATCAGAAAAAAGAAAAAAAAAATAAAAACAACCAAACACCAAACATAAAAATACCGAAAGGGTCACACAGTTAAAAGTAAGAATAGAATAGAATAGAATAGAATAGAATAGAATAGAATAGAATAGAATAGAATAGAATAGAATAGAATAGAATCAATCAGGTTGGAAGAGACCTCCAAGATCATCCAGTCCAACCTAGCACCCAGCCCTATCCAGTCAACCAGACCATGGCACTAAGTGCCTCATCCAGTCTCT
>WAAF01018884.1:64596-100477 GCA_013400475.1 Tricholaema leucomelas | reverse complement strand
CTGGGTGATTTCTAAAAGTGTGGGGGGCGGGGGACACCCAAACCATCACATGGGGGTTGGTCTCTTCTCCCAGACAACCAGCAACAGAACAAGGGGACACAGTCTCAATTTGTGCTGGGGGAAGTATAGGCTGGATGTTAGGAGGAAGTTCTTCACAGAGAGAGTGATTTGCCACTGGAATGGGCTGCCCAGGGAGGTGCTGGAGTCACCATCCCTGGAGGTGTTCAAGAAAAGCCTGGATGAGGCACTTAGTGCCATGGTCTGGTTGACTGGATAGGGCTGGGTGCTAGGTTGGACTGGATGATCTTGGAGGTCTCTTCCAACCTGGTTGATTCTATTCTATTCTATCACATCATGTCTCTGCAGCACAGAAAAGTGCCTTTTCCTCTACCCTTCTTCAGTGTCTACTTCGGGATTCACACGCACAATTCATGAAATGAGGAGATAATACATGTTCCACTGTATATGTATCATTCATGAGCAGAAGTAGGAATTGCTTTGGTAGGTCTATTTTATAGGGGAAGGGAAGGGAGAAGGGAGGAAGATAAGCAAAATAGTGGAATCACCGAAAAAAGTGAATACTCTGTGTTGACTTTGGTGAATGGCTCCAGCCAAATTTGACAAAGCAGAAAAGATAAATGTTGGGAGTAGAAAGATGAAGCATTCTGACATTTTTAAAATTTATCTTCCTAATTTTTCAGCTAAGTTCTCTGGGGAAAAGATTTTCTGGTCCTTAAGCAGCATTTGAAGTGAAGTACCATTAAATAGCTCAGTTCAGATAGCTTGGATTTCTTAAGGAAGAGTACGAGAAAATATGCATCTCAATACATTTCAAAGCTAAAGGACTACTCTGAATTCTCTGAGCAACTTTGAAGCAAAAGCATGGACTAAGAGTTTAGCTTTTGACTTAAACTGGATTTTAGTCAGGCAAATATTTCATAATGAATATGGTGAGGGTCGTGGTCAGTATCACTTTAAAATGAAGTGTCTTAGCACTGCCCATGTATTTTCTGAAGGAAATGTTGTTAGCAGCAATCTGGATGAGCTCACTGAAAACAAGCACCACATGGGAATTTACATCCTGTCATTGTGTCAGGTCTTGATCTTGTTTTCCCTCCTAAGGTTTAAAAATTAATCCATGGATGGTTTGTTGATGCACACCATGTATTATTTTTAACCATTGTCAGCTCTTTGCTTTGGAAAGTTGATGTGAAATATTCCTACGGCTGCTTCTTTTGTGTGTTCAGTTAATACGATGTAAATCAAAATACATATGCAAATAGGGAAATGAGGTAACAGCACCAGTACAGCACCTGAAGGCACTCAGAAAACGTTAGCCTTTGTAATCATAGAATCATAGAATCAAGCAGGTTGGAAGAGACCTCCAACCTGTCACCCAGCCAGTCAACTAGACCATGGCACTAAGTGCCTCATCCAGGCTTTTCTTGAACACCTCCAGGGACGGTGACTCCACCACCTCTCTGGGCAGCCCATTCCAATGCCAATCACTCTCTCTGTGAAGAACTTCCTCCTAACATCCAGCCTATACCTCCCCCAGCACAACTTGAGACTGTGCCCCCTTGTCCTGTTGCTGGCTGCCTGGGAGAAGAGACCAACCCCACCTGGCTACAACCACCCTTCAGGTAGTTGTAGACAGCAATGAGGTCACCCCTGAGCCTCCTCTTCTCCAGGCTAAACAACCCCAGCTCTCTCAGCCTCCCCTCATAGGGTTTGTGTTCCAGGCCACTCACCAGCTTTGTCACCCTCCTCTGGACATGTTCCAGCACCTCAACATCTCTCTTGAATTGAGGGGCCCGGAACTGGACACAGTACTCAAGGTGTGGCCTGACCAGTGTTGAGTACAGGGGAAGAATAACTTCCCTCCTCCTACTGGCCACACTGTTCCTGATACAGGCCAGGATGCCATTGGCCATCTTGGCCACCTGGGCACACTGTTGGCTCATCTTCAGCCTACTATCCACCAGTACCCCCAGGTCCCTTTCTTCCTGGCTGCTCTTCAGCCACTCTGTCCCCAGCCTGTAGTGCTGTTTGGATTTGCTGTGGCCAAAGTGCAGAACCCTGCACTTGGTCTTGTTAAATCTCATCCCATTGGCCTCTGCTCACCCATCCAGCCTGTCTAGGTCCCTCTTCAGGACTCTCCTACCTTCCAACACATCAAAGCGGTAGCAGTGTAATCCAAAGGACAGACTGCTTTTAAAGACATGCAAGTTGACAGAAACCATATTTGAAGTATATTCATTCGGAAAACTACAATGGAACAGATTTGGGAGTTTGGTGATTTGTCAAGGTTTTTTTAATGAAGGAAATCATGTCATCAATAAGCAAGGTATAGAAGAGTTCTCTTTAAGGATATTATCTGAGAAAAAAATATTGTCAAGTTTTGAACATCAAAGTCAGGAATATCAAAGAATATCCTGGTAACATTACAAAAAAAAGAAGACTGCCTTACTGTGAAATTAGATGCTCTATCTGAGCTTCTCTCAAGCTCATAAGGTTAACCTAGCTGATGCTTAAATAGTTTTGAACATATTTTCTCTCTCAGGGAAAGCACAGAGACTGTAGGCACTCAAGGGTCCTCTCCCAGTCAAGGTGGGGAACAATCCAGAAACAGGCTTTAAGAGTCAATGCCTGTGCATCTACTAAAAGTGGCCCACCAGTCATCTTGATACCAGTTTCTCTGTTTAATTGCTACATCAGCTGCTGGAGCTGTCTGTAACTTTGATCCCAGCAGACCACAGTATTTCTGCTCAAGGTACACATTATTTTCTATACAGATACCTTTTCTGATTATTTCCATAGTAAAAGTGTTGCAGAATGCTGCAGCACACAGAGTTGGAAATAGCTACAATATAGGACGTGCTATAGATGAATGGTGCCACATCCAGCTGGCGGCTGGTCACTAGCGGTGTCCCTCAGGGATCAGTGCTGGGCCCCATCCTCTTTAACGTCTTCATAGATGATCTGGATGAGGGCATTGACTCAGTCATCAGCAAGTTTGCAGATGACACCAAGCTGGGGGCAGATGTGGCTGGGTTGGAGGGCAGAAGGGCTCTGCAGCGGGACCTCGACCACCTGGACAGATGGGCAGAGTCCAAGGGGATGGCATTCAGTAAGTCCAAGTGCTGGGTGCTGCACTTTGGCCACAACAACCCCATGCAGAGATACAGGCTGGGGTTGGAGTGGCTGGAGAGCAGCCAGACAGAGAGGGATCTGTGGGTGCTGATCGATACCTGCCTGAACATGAGCCAGCAGTGTGCCCAGGTGGCCAAGAGAGCCAATGGCATCCTGGCCTGCATCAGGAATGGTGTGGCCAGCAGGAGCAGGGAGGTCATTCTGCCCCTGTACTCTGCACTGGTTAGACCACACCTTGAGTACTGTGTCCAGTTCTGGGCCCCCCAGTTTAAGAGGGACATTGAGATGCTTGAACGTGTCCAGAGAAGGGCAACGAGGCTGGGGAGAGGCCTCGAGCACAGCCCTACGAGGAGAGGCTGAGGGAGCTGGGATTGTTTAGCCTGGAGAAGAGGAGACTCAGGGGAGACCTTATTACTGTCTACAACTACTTGAAGGGTGTTTGTAGCCAGGAGGAGGTTGCTCTCTTCTCTCAGGCGGCCAGCACCAGAACAAGAGGACACAGCCTCAAGCTGCATCAGGGGAAATTTAGGCTTGAGGTGAGGAGAAAGTTCTTCACTGAGAGAGTGATTGGCTACTGGAATGGGCTGCCCAGGGAGGTGGTGGAGTCACTGTCCCTGGAGCTGGTCAAGGCAGGATTGGACGTGGCAGTTGGTGCCATGGTCTAGCCTTGAGCTCTGTGGTGAAGGGTTGGACTTGATGATCTGTGAGGTCTCTTCCAACCTTGGTAATACTGTGATACTGTGATAAGATCACATAGGTTTGTTTGTTTTGATGGGGTTTTTTTGCTAATGTTTAAGTTGAGGATTGAAACTAGAAACTTGCATTTGAACATCTTCTGGAGAAAGAAGTCTTGATTTTCATCCCTGAATGGTTTTGCAGCTCTCCATTTGCCAAACCTATTAGATCTTCATCAGATCCTCAATTACACCCTACTTCCTTTGTTATAAACTCAGCTTCTTTAGACGTTTCTTTATCAAAAGAATAAAACTTCCTTTGGAATTTTTCATCATTTCTCTCAATGAAGAAAGAAATAAAGGCTACTTAACTCTGTTGCAAAAAATGGCAGTCTGCTTCCCTTAATCCAGGCCCTCAACCTCAAAAGAAAAAACTAGCAGGAAGGCAAAAGAAATCTTTAAGAACAACTTCGATCTCACCAGCCTCAAACTTTGACTTTCATCTGGAAGTGTAGATCACAAGGATTATACTCTTTAGCCTTCTCTACCTTTAAGCAAACTCTACTTTCAAAAGCCTTCTTAGTGATTGTAGGAAGCTGACAACACTCACCATCTTTTTAATTGATTTGGGACACTTTCCAACAAAATCCCAATTGTTTAGATGACTGTGCATTGAAATTCAAAAGGTTTCCTCAACTCATTTCAGTGAACAAGCCTCACCTGAGACTTTTGTCTACATGTAGACAGTTCAATCAACATGGGTTGGGAAATGAAGCTAATTACCTTCACTCTGGGGAAAAAAAATGCATGGAATGAACCGTCTGCAAAGAAATTGTGAGGGAATTTGGGCATCCACATTGTTGTTAAATCTTGGCAGTTCTGAGGATCTGCATATAATGGGAAATCTACCCCTTCTCATGTTGCATTTATCCACATGAAATACTCCTATATTATGTGCTTGTACACACAAGGTTTTGCTGTCCCTGCTACAACGAGGATTTTGGTCCAACTCTGGGTCTTCTGAATGGCTGCATAATTAAAATGGATAGAACCTACAGTGCATTGGGGAGTTTTCATACCATCTGCATTTGTTGTATCTATAGGAATGGCATCCTTAAAATGTCTTACACTACAAATTACTCAAAAGACAGAAAACCTGAAGGTGTGATTGATATGTAGGAGGTCATCCTTGCTATTGACTTCAGCCACCACTTAAAAGTTTCTGAGGAACCTGCAGTTAGATGGACGCTTGGAAAAGTGCTGCCAGTGCAGGTGTCTGGGACAGTGCAGCAAAAAATACAGCAAAATGCCACATTTGCTGCCATTAAAGACAACAGATAAAGCTCACAACACTACTCCATGAAGGTTCTTCTGAGAAGGTAGTATTACATTACCAGCCATTCTTGAACAATGATGTGCATCTCACGGTTGTGTATTAATCTTACCACTCACCACTTTCATCTCTGCCATTTATTCTCTTATTTACAAAGGCAGCATTCTACCCCCTACTTTTGTATAGTCACAGAGATTAAAGCCATACACATAAAGAATTTGGATTAAAATGTTGCTTTCTTCCTATCTTTTCCGTTTCTTCATGTATTGTGAGCAGAGTTGCCCGAAGAATTTACCCTCCAAATAAAATATTTTTACAAGCTCAACCCCAAAAGCATTTGAAGTTAATATAGGCATTGTCCCCCCCTCTAGACACACCTGCTGTTTTCCAAAAATCCTTCTAATACAGATCTCTGTGTGTGTGTGCATTCACATCCTTTATTATATTTGCATGGAAGCAAGGACAAAGAAGATTTAGTAGCAAATCGTTTGTATCAGAGCTAAAATTCCATAAAAGACTCAAAAACTATGTTGCTTTTGTGTTCTTTTCTCCTTCTTAAAACCTCGGTATTCAAGACAAGCTCGATTAGAGGAGCTTTGGTAAATTAAATCCTTCATACAACCACAGAACAGGATCAGAATGGGTTATCAGCATTATCAACACGTATTTCAGTCCTGCCCTGTCATCCTTGTGTGACAAGTTCAGTCTCCTGTGACTTACTGAGTCCACTGCCAGCTAGGTTAGCCAGAGTAGCAAGAGCTAACAGAACACATCCATCTGGCCCTCGTAAATGAGGGTTAAACACAAAGATGCTTGTTTCAGGTAGGCTAAAGAGCAGCTCTGAAATTATCATCGCCTTCAGCCTCTGCAGACCAAAGCACAGAGAGATCTCTTGTTGACAAAGTCTCTCGTACAATCAGTGCTGTGAAAGGCAGAGAAGGAGATGAGATTTAATAAATTGATGGTAATTAACTGCGTTATGTGAAAGAACTGAGGAATGGACAGGGAGAAGGAGGAGAAATGAAGCAAGAATTATGCCTCCCAGGTGAAGGTGCCTGACTGTCAGCATGCTGGGATCTGCCTGATGGTAGATGCGTACATGCAGCCTCTGGAAGATTCAGAGAGCCTGTGCTGTGGCAGCTTACCACCCAGGGAGTCTGTGAGACTTTGAATATCTTGTGAAGGTAACTTTTGGGATATGCACCAGCTGTAATTAAAGTAAGGGCTTATCACTATGGTGGTGGCCCTGAGCTGGCAGACATGGGTGACTAGGCTGGGCACAGAGCCTACTCCTCCAACACGAATCAAGGTCAGCCTCCAAGGCAGTGAGGGAAAACGCAGGTGCAAGGGGAAACATCAGGTTTCTAGGCAAGGCAACCACTCTCACTCACCTCTGCCCTCTCTACCTCTGGCTGTGCCACCTGCATCAGCATCACGCAGCTTCACCTCGACTTTCCTTAAAGGGGGTGGGGGAGGAAATATATCAAGTTTCCCAATTTTCTAAACACTGCTATAACAATGAGCTATTGCTGCACCTGCTTCCTTAGCACTGAGCGAGCAGCTGCAGCTCACCTCGCCCTGCAAGGGCAAGTCTGGCCTGCAATGATTAACTCCAGGAGAGCACAATTGTCAACAGCTGAACTGCCTGTGTGCCAAGGAGAATGTTTTCCTTGTTTATCTTGCACAGCAAGTTTTTAGCACAGCTTTTTTTACAAAGGCTATGCCTACTCCAAATTCCCAGACAGTGAGTCAGCCACAGTCCCCAGTGAACCTGCAAAGCCACGAGGTGGAGGGTGAGGAAACTTCACCCCATGGGAGGGTCAGGTGAGCTTGACACGGGAGTACATCTGGATTTAAAAAACCACTCTGCTCCCTACCACCACACTTCAACTTCCACTCGGGCTGCTCTTCACTGCTAGCTGTGCTCCT
This sequence comes from Tricholaema leucomelas, assembly GCA_013400475.1. NCBI lineage: Eukaryota > Metazoa > Chordata > Aves > Piciformes > Lybiidae > Tricholaema lacrymosa > Tricholaema leucomelas. The sequence continues at coordinate 93,388 of WAAF01018884.1, read as the reverse complement.
CCTGCTCCCTGCCTGTCTTCCTAGCCCGAGGGCTGCAGCAGCAAAGTGTCTGCTTTTTGCTCAACACTTAATCCTTGTGGTGTAGAAGCACAAGTAGCCTATCTTTTTTTTATCAAGTCTGAGTAATTTATATACATTACAGGACTATCTTCTTAATTTCTAAGACACCCCAGCTCTGAATCTGAAGTGCAGAGTGTGTATGTGCTGTCTCCAGCAAAATGCAACAAGAACGGGGCCTTTGAGGTCATGAGCAGTCAGCTGGAAATTAGAACACTAAGGCTAACGAGATTTAGAAGCTGTAGAAAGTTCCAGCTAAGCAAGAAAAATGTCTAACATGTAGAGGGTGTGCTGCAAGTATGTTTGCAACCCACAGCACTCACTGGCTCAGTAAACAGCTTGTTAGATGTGAAAAGTGGGAAGGTTATGACACTTTGCACCACCTTCCTGCTTTTGTAGCATAGAGCAATGACATATGCAATTGGGTTTTGCTAGAGCACTTTGATAATGCTCTGTAAGAGCATCAGGTCATGCCATGAAGTGGGGAGCAGTCGTCTATTGCCACTGCTAAAGATGGCCCCAAAATGCCTAGAATAACATCTGTAAAATTCAAGGAAGAGAAGCAAGTGAGAGTATCTGGTTTTCTGCTTATGCTGTAGAGGCCTTTTACTCTATTCTTCAACCTGGCTATGTTATCAGAGTGAACCTTAATCATAGAATCAACCAGGTTGGAAGAGACCTCCGAGATCATCCAGTCCAACCTAGCACCCAGCCCTATCCAGTCAACCAGACCATGGCACTAAGTGCCTCATGCAGTCTTCTCTTGAACACCTCCAGGAATGGCGACTCCACCACCTCCCTGGGCAGCCCATTCCAAAGGCAAATCTCTCTCTCTGGCAAGAACTTCCTCCTAACATCCAGCCTATACTTCCCTCGGCACAACCTGAGACTGTGTCCCCTTGTTCTGTTGCTGGTTGTCTGGGAGAAGAGACCAACCCCCACCTGGCTACAATCTCCCTTCAGGTAGTTGTAGACAGCAATGAGGTCTGCCCTGAGCCTCCTCTTCTCCAGGCTAAACAAGCCCAGCTCCCTCAGCCTCTCCTCATAGGGTTTGTGTTCCAGGCCCTTCATCAGCTTCATCGTCCTTCTCTGGACATGTTCCAGCACCTCAACATCTCTCTTGAATTGAGAGGCCCAGAATGATGTCTATATAAAAAGAGAGCTGTGGGGACCAAGCCAGTGTACCATTAAAATTCTTGGGTTTTGACTTACAATTCTTACCATTCTGTGGTTTTTATTATTACTAATTTTGCAGGTTTATTACTACTATTCGATAAAGAACTATGTATAATGAAAGTTCTGTGTTTAAGCTGACTGCAACATGTTTGGTTGCTTCATCGCCTCCCACCATGTCCCCTCACAAGCATGTTCAGGGTAGACCTTGGTGTGTGAGTCTGCGAGCAGGGAATGCTAGAAATTTTCCACACAGCGTCCACAAAGTCTCTGGGACTGATTCTGTTGTGTTGTGTACATTTTCTGTTGTAGTTCATTTTCAACAAAGATCAAAATGGCAAAAGCCAAGCTGGAAGTCCACATACCTAGTCCTTCTTTGCAAAACAGAAGACTTGTATGAGTAAGCCACCATGTTTGGCACAGTATCACAGGTGCAAAGCAAGTTGTATGATGGGCTGTTGTGGAGGCAGGGAATTAATGTGGCCAGGTCAGGAATATATAGAAAAATAGAGTTATTTTATTTTCCCAAAAACCTGCCCCCAAAACTATATACAGAAAGTAATTTAGTTTTAAGTAGCAGATTCAGTTTGATTGAGACGATCTTACAAGGATACCATAGATAAATTTGACTATTTTGGAAGTCAGGAGTTGGAAAAGGCTGAGCTACTAAACATAGCATTCCCCACTATTAATCAGGCTGAGCCAAAAGTTTACTCACAGTTGAGTGAGGCTGTCTGAGAGAAAGGGCTGTCCAGGTGCTTGTTCCCTCACTCTCTTTCAAAAGACATGGGAAGCTCATTAAGGCCTATCAAGCTGCATAAAGTGGGTGCTTATGGTGGGAAGCTGTCCAAAGCAGGGACAGGTCCTGTCCCTCAGGAGCTTGTCCTTCAGAGCACCAGGGAACTCTTTCTGCAGGAACTATCCAGCCTGGGGGGAAACTCTAAAGCGGGAACCCCAAGGCAGGAAGGCCTCTTATTGCTGTCTACAACTACCTGAGGGGTGGTTGTAGCCAGGAGGAGGTTGCTCTCTTCTCTCAGGTGGCCAGCACCAGAACGAGAGGACACAGCCTCAGGCTGCGCCGGGGGAAGTTTAGGCTCAAGGTGAGGAGAAAGTTCTTCACTGAGAGAGTCATTGGACACTGGAATGGGCTGCCCAGGGAGGTGGTGGAGTCGCCGTCCCTGGAGCTGTTCAAGGCAAGGTTGGACGTGGCACTTGGTGCCATGGTCTAGCCTTGAGCTCTGTGGTGAAGGGTTGGACTTGATGATCTGTGAGGTCTCTTCCAACTCTGATGATACTATGATACTACTATGATACTGCTATGTCTTCCTAGACAAAGAGTGGAGTTACACTGCCTAGGCACAAAGACCACAGCCAATACCCAGCCGATTCCAGTGCGGGCACTGCACGGGCACCCTAGTGCCAGAAGGGCCCTCTGCTCCCCCCACTTCATGCCTGCAGGGCCGGGGGGGAAACAGGTTCTTTGCGCCTTTTCCTCTCCCATTCAAACCACAGAGGGAGAGGGATTTTGGGGTATACAGGGCTCCAGGACATGGGCATACAGATTACCCCAAGGTTTCTGCTAGATCACACTGCCAATCACAATTTTCATCTCCAAGGTTCATTCCACTTAGTTTTGCATGTCACAAAGGAGCATATGGTCTAATTTGAAGTCATTGCATGGAGCCTTGCTTGTCGAATGGCCATTTTTAGAAAGCATTGGTAACATATGTAAGATAGTGGAGTCTTGTTTTGCTTAAGGATTATAAAGAAGGTTGTCTTTTTTCTTGACAAGTACAGCAACACAAGCTGGATGGATTAGAGCACCTCAGTCATGCCGTGGTTTATGCTGCCATAGACTGTCATAATGATTGCTTTTCAAAAAGGATGTGATGAAATGTTTGTGTGGAAAACTAATCTTTGTTTGTTTGTATATCCTATTGACACTTTGCCTGGTATACCCTATGCTAGTGGAGGAGAAAGGGTGGGTTATTTTGCTTTTAGATGTCTAGCTCTTTTAGTTAGCCCGATCTTGCTCTTGATGGAACTCTGAGCATTTTAGCATACTTGTGAGCAGGCCTGGAGCCAGTATGTCTACAAATGCAGTAACAGAAGTCCCAAGCTTCTGAGCAGGAAGAATTCCATCTCCATATATGAGACCTTGCTCAGTTGCAAAACATGTCAGCATTAAGACAGATTTTGTGCAGAGCAGCTAAATTAGAGCAAAGCTTCTTTAATTTTGAGGTACCGGTTTAATACTACGATGTCAGCTGCTGTTTTTTGGTCTGGGAAGCACATCTGGACTGTTGGTACAGTTTGTCTTGGTAAATAGTGGCATTAAGCTCTATGTCTACCTCATTTCCTTGGAGAAAACAAGTTTCTACACTGTTCTCTGTGAATGCAAGTGTTAAGAGCCAGCAGACTTCTGGGTCTATACAGAAGTTAAAGAAGATATGAAGGAAATATATTCTTATTCATAATAACATGTATAACTGCATTTTTTTCCCATGTGTCAATCTGATTCCAAATTGGATGTACTCTATTTTGAAGAAAGGCAAGGAGACATTTTGAAAATAGCTAGAGTAATGACATTAACCCCACATAGAGAGTTTTCATCCCAGACCTGGTACCCCAGAAAAAGCCATGCTATTTTTCCAGTGTTGATCCTTCACCCTTCAAACCCCCTTAAGCCTGGCAGCAAAGCCACTCATCAGAGGATGTGAGAGCAGCTTCTCAACCTTTGGAGGGTAAATTTCCTTTACAGCACTTGGCTAGAGGTGGTGATGCATGCTTTGTTTCACAGAAAGCTGTAAAGGCAGTCCCTGGGGTGTGAGAAAATGTGAGACGTAACTTGAGTGAAGAGGAACAGCAACAGCACATAACTTCTCTCTCCTTTTGTGGGGGCAATAAACAAATGTGCTTGAGTTTCACAAACCTTCCATCTACTGGCTTTCCCTCAGCAGCTGCCCAAGCAATGGGGAATGCTGAATTTAAAGAAAAGGTTAAGAGATGCACTGGAGCATATTTAAGTCCTGTTATTTGCTCTTGTAAAGATTTGTACTTCGTAACATGTAAGAGGCAGTAGACATTCTATTGGCTTCTCTCTTCCCTCAGCTTACATTAAGGGGAAACAGATTGAGATGCATGTCATTTTCTACCTGGAAAACAAATAGAGGTTGAAATCATTAAACACAGAGAGGTCAAACTGCGAGAGAGTCAATGTCAAGAAATGCTGGAAACATTATCTAAAATAATGGCTTTCTAAAACACACTTATCAAAGGATAGATGCCCGCAGCTTGCTCATTGCTGCAGAGTCGACTCAAATACTGATGCATCTTGCTGTGAGAGAGCGGTAGGACAACGATCATGAGGATGAGTTGACAGTGAGGACAAGTCATGTCACAGCCATGTTCCTTCAGGCCAGACTAAAGCCTTAGCCAAAGTAGCTTTCTTTGGCAAAAGAAAAAAAAAAGGCCATGTCAGTGTACATTGCAGATTAGACAAGATTTTTTTCACAGCAGCTCCCTAATCTAAATTAATGGTAGCATGGTTTTTGTAGGCATGGTTTCTCACTAGCCATCTTGACCTAGCTTAGTTCTTTATGCCCACTAAGTTTGGATATGCCTACACTGATACTGTTTTTCACATCTGGAATTTACATTTCTGTATGTATGTGTGTAGCAATAAAGCTTAAGAGCCTATACTGAAATTCAGCATCAAAGAAACAGGAAAAACAGGGTGCAGTTTCTGGCCTTCAGCTAGAAATAGGGCTAGTGGAAACCTGTCAGCCATACACAAAACTCATATGACAACAGGCTTAGAGTTCCCAAAAATTCAGTAGCTAAAGTTCACTCACCACAACCTCTAATCAAATGACAGCATACTGGAGGTCCTAAAAGAGGAATAAAGCTATGTGTCTCCAAGCACATATCTCTGTGCTCACTGGATTAAGTCTGGAAATTACAAAAAAAGGCTTTGGATTTGGAAATGGTTCTGATACCAGAGAGATTTGCACAGCATTTAGGAAAATCCTGAGGGGCTGTAAGTCCTTCTGTAATGTGTTCATGAGTTCATGGGTAGTAGTGTTCCTCGATTTGAGTAACTAAGCCTTGAAAAACAGACACAACTGTCACCTTACTTGATGTTAGAGCCATAAAAAAATACCCTGAATTTCCAGAGTCCTCTTTTGCCAAAGCACTGTATGTGGTATAAACCAAGGATAAGCTGCCCATGGCTGTCATGTGTGTCCTGAATGGAAAGTATTTGGGTGGCTGTGGGAACACCTGGTGCTTAGAAACTTCCATAAGAGTGCGTTGATACATGAATTGCAGTTTCTTTTTAACCAACAAATTGGTCAGCAAAACCAAGAACTGAAATTCCACTTCATTCAGAGTAACACCCTGTTTGTCTTTTATGTTTAAAGATCTTTCCTACATTTATGATCCAATTTTGGAGATAATGTCGATTAAGTTGAATGTTGTGACTGGATAAAAGACAGCTGTTGAAAGATAAATGCTGCAGAGGAGAGATATATTTTCAGTGATGAAGATTTGGTTCCATTACAGATATTTCTATTATATCAACTGAGATTCTCTTTTTTCTTTTTTGTGCAATGTAAATTATTTTCTTCTACCTGTGACAAATGAAGATATTTGCTTTTATGCTTCATTGCATTTGATTGAAAACCTACATTCTTATTTGCCAAAAGATGGGGCAAGTCAGTGAGGATTTGGTTTGTACTTTAGCTGCCCAGATAACTCCATAATCACTCTGTTCCATCTCCCTATATAATTACCTAAACATCAGTCATAAAGATCAACATCTTGAACTATCTGAAGCAGGAGATCATTTTAAAATGCAGAAATGATCAGTCCAGAATCTGGCCAAGACTTTTACCGGCTCCCACTGAGTTTATATGGTATATTTGCTACAAGGATTGCACTCAAGTAATGTTAAACACCAACCACTGGGGTTTCAAAGTTTGAACATTTGAAACAATTAAAAATTAAATAGGTCTGGGAAACTTAATTCACACTCCTTATGTGTTTACTCTACAGTATCACAGTATCACAGTATCACAGTATCACCAAGGTTGGAAGAGACCTCATAGATCATCAAGTCCAACCCTTCACCACAGAGCTCAAGGCTAGACCATGGCACCAAGTGCCACGTCCAACCTTGCCTTGAACAGCCCCAGGGACAGCGACTCCACCACCTCCCTGGGCAGCCCATTCCAGTGTCCAATGACTCTCTCAGTGAAGAACTTTCTCCTCACCTCAAGCCTAAACTTCCCCTGGCGCAGCCTGAGGCTGTGTCCTCTCGTTCTGGCGCTGGCCACCTGAGAGAAGAGAGCATCACAAGCCACAGAATCATGGAACAGAATCACAGAATCACTAAGGTTGGAAAAACTTTTAAGATCTTTGAGACAATAGCAACTCGACTACCATTACCACTGAACTATGACTAGAAACACCACATCTGCACACTTCTTGAACACCTCCTGGTATGGTGACTCCACACCTCCCTGAGCAGCCTGTTCCAATGATGATTTTGCTATTGTCCAATCTGCTGATTTTGTTAATGTCCAATCTAAACCTCCTCTGGTACAACTTAAATATATATTTCCTCTTGTCCTATATCTGGTTATTTGGGAGAAGAAACCAAAGTCTGTGTTTTGGATTGGTTTGGGTTTTTTTTATTATAACAACCTGACTTCATGTTGTCATTTGCTATCTCTTCACCTCCATCTTCATTGCCCTCTTCTGCACTCACTCCAGCATCTGCACCTCCACATCCTTCTTGTAATGAAGTCTTGAAAACTGAACACAATGTGTGGCCTCACCAGAGCCATGTACAAGAGGACAATCACCTTTCCTACTCCTGCTAGACACAGCATTTCTAATACAAGCCAGGATGCCACTGACTTTTGATGCCATCTGGGAACACTGCTTCTTCATATCGAGTTCATTTGTGGCTATATCCAAGGGTTCTCACATGCTGTGTACAGGGCACAGAAAGTAAATTCAGAATAAAAAAATTTACTGCACTTTCTTCCATTGGTAGGAATTACATGGGTTTTCTTTACCCAGTGTGTTTACATGCTCTGACCATCTTTAATGGCCATATAATTTATACATGGTTATAGTGTATTTTAAACATGTATAAAAATACTCTGACTTTTACTCTGCAGAAGAGGAGGCTCCGAGGTGAGCTTCTTGTGGCCTTTCAGTACCTGAAGGGGGCCTACAAAAAAGCTGGGGAGGGACTTTTTAGGCTATGAGGGAGTGACAGGATTAGGGGGAATGGAGTGAAGCTGGAGATGGGTAGGTTCAGACTGGACATGAGGAGGAAGTTCTTCACCATGAGAGTGGTGAGAGCCTGGAATGGGTTGCCCAGGGAGGTGGTTGAGGCCCCATCTTTGGAGGTGTTTAAGGCCAGGCTGAATGAGGCTGTGTGCAGCCTGATCTAGGGTAGGGTGTCCCTGGGCATGGCAGGTGGGTTGGAACTGGATGATCCTTGTGGTCCCTTCCAACCCTGACTGATTCTATGATTCTGTGATTCTGAAAAGTAATGTATAATTCATTTGTATAATGTATAAAGAGCACCAAAGAGAAGCTGAGTCCTTAACCTCATTTAAATTAACTGACTTTGTCTGACTAATTTGTAGGTGGTGGAGAAGAATCTAGGCTGTTGTTTTTTTTTTTTGAAAGATGGTGTTTATTACTGTAGACTCAAATTTGGAAGATCTGTTTTGGAGATGATGAGGAAAGGCAATCCAAATGGTGACAAGTTTTGCAGTTGCTGATGAGATGCCAAAGCTTATGGAGTGTAGTGCAGTGAATTTTTATTTCATTGGAAGAGGAAGAGATGTTGCACTAGCTAGTGCTCCTTTCACTGAAAATATCAACTGTGTAGAAGGTGATGAGGTTACCTTTTAGTGTCCTACCTAAATTCAATCAACAAGATTAAAATTGACTATGATGTGCATGCAAAGCATGTATCTCCTATAAACAGGCTATTCACTCTGAGTGCTCTTTCATCTGCAGCAGTAGACAAAGGTTACACTACTCACCAGTCAGGAAAGAATTTAACTTGATGGTGTTGAGTTTGGTTTCTCTGGTTTGGGTTGAGGCTTTTTTGTGTTTTGTTTTATTTTTGTTTCAATTTTAAGGGTGCCCTGATATTGTGAAACTCTAATGGTCTTCCTATCACTTGGACAGCCAGCATATATGTGATGTTATCTATTGTGACAGTGTTATTAATTCACTGTAACAATACACCGTGACTATCTGCAGCACGCATGCTGCATGCTGAAATTCATATGATTACATTAGTTAATAATGGGGGATTTTATCTGCCTTTTTTCTTGTGGTTTTTTCAAACAGCTTTTCATGAAAATTCCAAGTGTCTTCGACTCAATAGCAAGTCATAACTCCTTGCAGGTGCCTCTCTTTTCTTATCATACGCAGTGTAAATAATGGCCTACTCTTCCCCCCTCTCCTCTAATTTAATGCCTGTAATTCTTATTTGAAATCTTTATTCACTTCCTTTTGATAAAGCACATGTAACTGCAATACTTCTTATAAATGAAGTACTGTCCATATAAATGCTATTTAGCTGTTCACACTAGCTTGATCCATTCGTCTAAAAAGAGTTTTGGGTTATATATCTTTCTTTGTGTATTTAGGAGAACATTGACATAACCATCATCTTTGCTTCAGTTTCTTCAGGGATAACTTCACTTTGTTCTCATTTAAGTGCCTACACAAACTGTCCAGCCTGGCCTATATAGAATAGAATAGAATAGAATAGAATAGAATAGAATCAACCAGGTTGGAAGAGACCTCCAAGATCATCCAGTCCAACCTAGCACCCAGCCCTAGCCAGTCAACTAGACCATGGCACTAAGAATTTCGTCGTGGTGCTAGAAAAGTGAGTATGAAAGAATTGGCCTCGCAGTTGCACTGAACTGACTACCATTAACTTCAGGTAGGATTCTCAGACTTCCTTCTGAGACATCCTGGGAAAAAATTAGGTCTCAGGAGCTCTATATTTTTCTGGCTTACCTACAACATATGCAACCTACCATGGTTTGTGCTATGGCAACAATATGTTCATTCTCGTTAAGTGCAATGCATGTCAAACACATCAGACCTACTGTGCTGATGATCAGTTTAATAAGATGAATTGCACACAAGGTTTAGCATAATGCAAGCATGCAAACACTGTCATTCAAAAAAACCACAGCAGAGCTGCCCACTTTCAGTTAAAGGATCTAAAATGCAGTCTCCAAAGTCAGCAAGGAAGTGTCAGCAAGGAGGTGCTATGTACTACACATCAGCATCATCCATCTTTTTGTGATGACACTTAGATTCCTGCTAGTTTCAGTTATGGAGCACTACCTGTGCACCCTTTTCCACTGAAGGACCTAAGCCAACAACTTAACTAAAAGATCATAGAATCATAGAATCAACCAGGTTGGAAGAGACCTCCAAGATCATCCAATCTAATCTATCACCCAGCCCTATCCAGTCAACTAGACCATGGCACTAAGTGCCTCATCCAGGCTTTTCTTGAACACCCCCAGAGATGGTGACTCCACCACCTCCCTGGGCAGCCCATTGATAACAATATCCAATATTTGGAGGCAAACACATCTGTCCAGGTATAGTGGTCATTATTCTCAGCAAAAGTTTGTTATTCTCTCTGCTACTTGATGGTTTGGGTTTTGGACATTTGTTTTAGTTTGGGTTTTTTTTTGTTTGGTTTTTTTTTTTTTTTTCCCTTGGTTTGGTTTGGGGTTTTGGGGTTGTGGTTTTTTTTTTAACCCTGATTAATATATTACCATTTAAAAGGAAAAGAAAACACACTGAGCAATTTTTTTCCAACAACCTCCCCAAAGGACTTCCATCAGAAGCACAAAACACTTCCTTCTCACCTCCACTCTGAACCTACCCATCTCCAGCTTTGCTCCATTCCCCCGAGAGCCTAAAAAGTCCCTCCCCAGCTTTTTTGTAGGCCCCCTTCAGATACTGGAAGGCCACAAGAAGGTCATTTGAATTTGAAAGAATATTACACTGCTAATCTTCACTATTTTGCCAAATGTCTTTACTGTGGTGAACACTAAATACCACTGTGCACTTCAGCAGTGGCAGAGTACAATAGAATAGAATAGAATAGAATAGAATAGAATAGAATAGAACAGAATAGAATCAATCAGGTTGGAAGAGACCTCCGAGATCATCCAGTCCAACCTAGCACCCAGCCCTAGCCAGTCAACTAGACCATGGCACTAAGTGCCTCATCCAGGCTTTTCCTGAACACCTCCAGGGATGGTGACTCCACCACCTCCCTGGGCAGCCCATTCCAAGGGCAAATCACCCTCTCTGTGGAGAACTTCCTCCTAACATCCAGCCTATACTTCCCTCGGCATCTCTCTTGAGTTGAGGAGCCCAGAACTGGACACAGTACTCAAGGTGTGGCCTGACCAGTGTTGAGTACAGGGGAAGAAGAACCTCCCTCCTCCTACTGGCTACACTGTTCCTGATACAGGCCAGGATGCCATTGGCCCTCTTGGCCACCTGGGCAATCTTGATTGTTACAATTCCATGAGCAGGGGAAAACTCTCTGCTGAATTATACTCTTCACAGTAGATATAGATTTATATTAAGTTTTCTCTATTTTATCTCAAACAGCAGATCATGGCTATACAATGATAGAAGAGCCTTGCACTAAAAATATGTTACCTACAGGTCATACTTCAATTTAACAAATCAAAAATATCTTCATCTATCTCATGTATTAATTATACCACAGCTTCTTCTCCTTATAAGGGCCTGAGAGATGAAATAGTAAGAATGCAGCATGTCAGGCTGCTTCATCCTCTCTTCTTCAGTCGGGAGGAGAAGGGAAGGGGGGTGATTGCTTACTAAAACACACCATGCCCTTGAATTTAAGTAGAGCTTTACATCTCTGTCACCCATATAATCCTTTCACTGAACTCTAGAAATAAAGCCCTAAAGTCAGGGAGGGCAGGGAGTGAGTACCTTTTCTGTCTGCAGCTACCCCTGCTGCTGCTGCAGGTAGAGAATGGCCTCCATCACTTATCAGTCTTCTGCATTGTGTCCAGACAGGGATTCATGTATGAAGGTGGATAAGATGCAGAGGAAACTAATAGCTCTCAACTATGCCATAACTAAGTGACTTATTTCTCTGGGGAAAAAAATCATATATACATACATAAATTGAGCTGAAGCTGGAATAAAAATGCATGGGAAGGGAGAAGGCATATTGCTTTTTTATTATATTCCACAACTGGAAAGCCATTCCTTTCACTCTTTAGCACTTAAGTACAAGTGGACATGCAATTTATCTTCTGAAGCCTCCTTTGGCTACAGTGAGATTTCTTGAGTTTGTTCTGGTGTTGAAGCTCAGTTGACAATTTGATTATTCATTGCATTTATCAGATATGTTTAGGTCCTTGATCTTCAAGCAAATCATAATCGCATGTAGGACTTTTGTCCATTTATCATCTCACCTGTGTTTGTGAAGTTGTGATTGCTTCTATCTGCACATCCACAAAGTCGTGGCATGTTACTTTGCTTCTGTGTTTTCACTTGCTCAGCATATCCTCCCCTGATACCTAAATTTAGATTCTGTAGCAATTCATTCTTCAGCTTGTACCGCTGACAGTGTAGACAATTCTATAGCGATATCCTCTCTGATGTGCTGAACACTGCACAAGATAGAGAAGAAGTCATTAATGTATTAAACTTAACAAGATGGCAATTAATGGAGAACATGGCTCTCTGGATGTGTTTCAAGCATGCATTTTAAATATGAATGTAAATTCTCTTGCAATCTGAAGTGTTCTCTATTTAAATTTCCTAATTGAGGTTGAGAGCTACTATTGATATTGACCTGATCTCAAGCCACTTGTGCCAGGATTGATTTTGTAAAGGGATGAGCACTCTAGTCTCAATTCTGCAAGTGCTTCTGATGCACATGCCTAGCTTTAAGCCAGATGAACAGTTCCATTTAATACAAAGATCATTCTTGTGCTCTCAGGTTGAAAACATACTCAGCTGCTTTGCTGGAGCAGGGCAGAAGAAGCACGCATCCCTTTCAGCAGTTTTTCACCCGCAACAATTTAATTATCTTATCCAATACCTTGCTGCTTGGCTTCCAGCTAAGTGATTCAGATTAAAGACTCACTTCTAAATATTTCTTTTCTCTCTTATTAACCAAGGCTCCATTTTTCAAACTGTTTGCAACCGCTGCTATGCTAAACAATGTGTTTGGGGTTATCTTAACATTACTTGAAATTGACTTCTTTTCAGCAAGTTAGGAGAAACATACAGAAGCCATGCTGGAAACTAAGTAGACTTTGTCATCAGATTTAATTCAAGCACGTATATACAAATATTCCTCTTGATTTTCCTCCACTGCTTCCTTAACATCCCTTGATCTGTGTCTGTCCTGATGTAGGGTAGCAGAAGGAGAATGGAATCACAAGCTCGCTGTGCCTGTGTGTTATGCATGGGGGATATATTATATGATAAATCTAAACCTACATTTATTTCACTGCAACTTCAGTGTAGTCATACTGAGTCTGGCATGATTGCATTTATTTCACTGCAACTTCAGTGTAGTCATACTGAGTCTGGCATGATTGCATTTATTTCACTGCAGCTTAAGTGTAGTCATACTGAGTCTGGCACCTAGAAATGCATTCATGGCCTTCTACCTCCTGCAGTGAGGAGAGCATTGCATGGAAACCCACTCCAGGAAAGTTCTTTGCAACAAAAATGCATTTTTGCTTAAAAGGATCTATATTAAACAGGCAATTTAAAAGCTTATCATAAATTAACTGCTTGCTTTTCTCAGGGAATGTAAAAAAAAGTTCCACAACTTCACATCATTCCATGCTCTATGTTAGAACCCTCCCTGGGGTTGGCAGTCACTTGGTCCTCTGGGGGAGAACTTCTTGCCCTGTGGGACGTCTGTTGAGGATGGTGCCCACTTGCAGTATGAAATATGCAACCTCCTTCCTCGACACCCATCTGCAGTGCTGCAAAAAGCATCCCAGAAAGCTTGTCTAATACCTCTCTGTTTCTGAATAGTTTTCAGTTTCCACAGAAGCAGAAAGGAAACATGATCCTTGGAAAGATAAGAAAGCATTAGGCCAAAGCATGANAAAAAAATGCATATATACATACATAAATTGAGCTGAAGCTGGAATAAAAATGCATGGGAAGGGAGAAGGCATATTGCTTTTTTATTATATTCCACAACTGGAAAGCCATTCCTTTCACTCTTTAGCACTTAAGTACAAGTGGACATGCAATTTATCTTCTGAAGCCTCCTTTGGCTACAGTGAGATTTCTTGAGTTTGTTCTGGTGTTGAAGCTCAGTTGACAATTTGATTATTCATTGCATTAATCAGATATGTTTAGGTCCTTGATCTTCAAGCAAATCATAATCGCATGTAGGACTTTTGTCCATTTATCATCTCACCTGTGTTTGTGAAGTTGTGATTGCTTCTATCTGCACATCCACAAAGTCGTGGCATGTTACTTTGCTTCTGTGTTTTCACTTGCTCAGCATATCCTCCCCTGATACCTAAATTTAGATTCTGTAGCAATTCATTCTTCAGCTTGTACCGCTGACAGTGTAGACAATTCTATAGCGATATCCTCTCTGATGTGCTGAACACTGCACAAGATAGAGAAGAAGTCATTAATGTATTAAACTTAACAAGATGGCAATTAATGGAGAACATGGCTCTCTGGATGTGTTTCAAGCATGCATTTTAAATATGAATGTAAATTCTCTTGCAATCTGAAGTGTTCTCTATTTAAATTTCCTAATTGAGGTTGAGAGCTACTATTGATATTGACCTGATCTCAAGCCACTTGTGCCAGGATTGATTTTGTAAAGGGATGAGCACTCTAGTCTCAATTCTGCAAGTGCTTCTGATGCACATGCCTAGCTTTAAGCCAGATGAACAGTTCCATTTAATACAAAGATCATTCTTGTGCTCTCAGGTTGAAAACATACTCAGCTGCTTTGCTGGAGCAGGGCAGAAGAAGCACGCATCCCTTTCAGCAGTTTTTCACCCGCAACAATTTAATTATCTTATCCAATACCTTGCTGCTTGGCTTCCAGCTAAGTGATTCAGATTAAAGACTCACTTCTAAATATTTCTTTTCTCTCTTATTAACCAAGGCTCCATTTTTCAAACTGTTTGCAACCGCTGCTATGCTAAACAATGTGTTTGGGGTTATCTTGACATTACTTGAAATTGACTTCTTTTCAGCAAGTTAGGAGAAACATACAGAAGCCATGCTGGAAACTAAGTAGACTTTGTCATCAGATTTAATTCAAGCACGTATATACAAATATTCCTCTTGATTTTCCTCCACTGCTTCCTTAACATCCCTTGATCTGTGTCTGTCCTGATGTAGGGTAGCACAAGGAGAATGGAATCACAAGCTCGCTGTGCCTGTGTGTTATGCATGGGGGATATATTATATGATAAATCTAAACCTACATTTATTTCACTGCAACTTCAGTGTAGTCATACTGAGTCTGGCATGATTGCATTTATTTCACTGCAGCTTCAGTGTAGTCATACTGAGTCTGGCATGATTGCATTTATTTCACTGCAACTTCAGTGTAGTCATACTGAGTCTGGCATGATTGCATTTATTTCACTGCAACTTCAGTGTAGTCATACTGAGTCTGGCATGATTGCATTTATTTCACTGCAGCTTAAGTGTAGTCATACTGAGTCTGGCACCTAGAAATGCATTCATGGCCTTCTACCTCCTGCAGTGAGGAGAGCATTGCATGGAAACCCACTCCAGGAAAGTTCTTTGCAACAAAAATGCATTTTTGCTTAAAAGGATCTATATTAAACAGGCAATTTAAAAGCTTATCATAAATTAACTGCTTGCTTTTCTCAGGGAATGTAAAAAAAAGTTCCACAACTTCACATCATTCCATGCTCTATGTTAGAACCCTCCCTGGGGTTGGCAGTCACTTGGTCCTCTGGGGGAGAACTTCTTGCCCTGTGGGACGTCTGTTGAGGATGGTGCCCACTTGCAGTATGAAATATGCAACCTCCTTCCTCGACACCCATCTGCAGTGCTGCAAAAAGCATCCCAGAAAGCTTGTCTAATACCTCTCTGTTTCTGAATAGTTTTCAGTTTCCACAGAAGCAGAAAGGAAACATGATCCTTGGAAAGATAAGAAAGCATTAGGCCAAAGCATGATCATGCTTGAGGAAGTTCTTCCCAGAGAGAGAGATTTGCCATTGGAATGGGCTGCCCAGGGAGGTGGTGGAGTCACCGTCTCCTGAGGTGTTCAAGAAAAGACTGGATGAGGCACTTAATGCCACGGTCTAGTTGACTGGATAGAGCTGGGTGCTAGGTTGGCCTGAATGATCTTGGAGGTCTCTTCCAACCTGGTTGATTCTATGATATTCTATGATATTCTATTATATGATATTCTTCATTGATATTCAGCCTCGTAAAAGCAACTTTGAATAACCAACACATTTAAGTGAAACAACCATTAGAAAACAGATCACATCCAACCAGCCAAATATGAGCCAACAGTGTGCTCACATTGCCAAGAAAGCCAACAACATCCAGGATTATATCAGGAATGGTGTGGCCAGCTGGACCATGGAAGGGATTGACCTCCTGTACTCAGCACAAGTGAGGCCAGACTTTGAGTACTGTGTTCAGGTTTGGGACGGTCAGTACAAGAAAGACATTGAGACCCTGGACTGGGCCAAAAGAAGGGCAACAAAGCTTGTGAGGAGTCTGGAGAACAGGTATTATGAAGAGCAGGTGAGGTAACAGGGTTTTTTTAATCTGAAGAAAAGGAAGTTGAAGGGAGACTTCCTCTCTAGTAGCAAGTGAGAGGACAAGAGGAAATGGCTTTAGGTTGCACAGGCAGAGGTTTAGATTAGATATTAGAAGAAACTTCTTCACTGAAAGGGTTATCAAACACTGGACCATACTCCCCAGTGAGGTGGTTGAATCACTGTTCCTGAAGGTGTGTAAAAGAAGGAATGTAATGCTGACAGACATGTTTAGCACCAGTCTTGGGAGTTAGATAATAGTTGGACTCAATGATCTTAAATGTCTTTTCCAAACAAAAAGGTCCTATGATGCTGTGAAATACCAGACCCCTGTCCTGTGATGGGTTTTCTTACTCTCTTAAATGAACAGCTTTAGGCTGCCCAACAGCTAGATACAGACACAGCATTTACTATCTATCTACCTTCCTAGGCTTCTACTTGTTGACTTAAATATGCTTCTTGGATTGTTAATTTTCTCAGCAGAAATTTTCAGCAACAGCTGAAACAAAGCAATGAAAGCACTGAATATTCTGTTATCCAAATTCTCCCCTCAAAAGGGAAGGCTTTGGAAAGTTTTCTTTAAGTGCTGAGATCCTCAGTACCTCATATCCTCTGAAAAATGAACAAGTCATGAATTTTCAGTGCTCTAATGACTTATACTAATATATTCCTTCATCTAAATACGGGTTTCTATTTAAAATTCAGTATGCAGGGGTATTATAAATTCTGGTTTAATAGATTCCAAATAATTGCCCTTTACACATGATGAATAGCTGTTTAAAGCCACTGATAAGAATATACTATTCCTTCCTCAATGATCCTTCCACATTAGCTGTATCATATATGCCTGAAATTAGTTTATTAAATTTTTTTTATTGATATGCAAACTACAAGCTGATGGCAGATGGCAAATAACCCCTCATTCTGACACCAAACCCTCCAAAAAAAGCCTTGCCTCTGCTACTTTTCTTGCAGGGGGACAAAAAAAGAGAGATATGAAGATAGCTTTTATATTGTAGGCAGGCCACTGAAATGCAGATGATGTGATCCTCTCTCGTATTCAGCTTTCAGATACTCTGGCATAAAAAGAATAAGATATAAGGTTGAATTAATGACCAGGTTTTGCACAACTGCAATTCAAGATGCTTTCTCTGTGCCGTTCATGCTATCTCTGCCCTTTAAAACAGCCATTCCAGACCTGTTCTTTCATTTAAAAGATGAGCGTCCAGAAATACTGAAATCAAAAATACATTATTCATATATTCAACATAGGAATGACCTGAACAAAAGATTCACTTAACAGAGCTGATAGTTTCTTCATAACACCTGAAACTCTTTGAAAACACCAAGCAAAATAGATTGAATGCAGCTATAGTTTAATTGCAGTTATAGCACAAAACACAGTATTGGAAGTTTCTGAAGCTGTATGTGTTTTGTGTTCTAAACACACCTGCTGTACTTATATGCAGCACTGTGCTGGTCTGAGGCTAATTGGAATATTTTAATGAGAGAAATCAGATCATAGAATCATAGAATCAACCAGGTTGGAAGAGACCTCCAAGATCATCCAGTCCAACCTAGCACCCAGCCCTAGCCAGTCAACTAGACCATGGCACTAAGTGCCTCATCCAGGCTTTTCTTGAGCACCTCCAGGGATGGTGACTCCACCACCTCCCTGGGCAGCCCATTCCAATGGCAACTCACTCTCTCTGGGAAGAACTTCCTCCTAACATCCAGCCTAGACCTCCCCAGGCACAACTTGAGACTCTGTCCCCTTGTTCTGTTGCTGGTTGCCTGGGAGAAGAGTCCAACCCCTACCTGGCTACAGCCTCCCTTCACTGGTATGAAAAGAAAATAATGATGAAGTCCATATCATTCTTTGGTTTGCTGAAAGGATAAAAAGCCAAAATGCAAATAATTTGTCCCTTTTTGCTCTGGGATGCTTCTTCCTTTGACTTCTTCATTCTGCTCTAATCTCTTCACTATCTTTGGCTAACCAGATAACAAGTAAGCTTTGCTGGTTGATTTGGTTCCTCTCTGGGGAGGAGGAGAGATAGAGAGAGGATTTGAGCCCCTTCTGGGCAGTTTCTTTGTTTGGGAGGGAGTTTGGATTTCTGTATTACTTCTAATTTGTATATAATAGTAAATACTTGTAACTATATTGTGTATGTATGCATGTAGATTTTGCTTGGCTGTAAATACAGATTTATCTTACTTCCAGCCCATCTGAGCTGGTCTGGTAAATTTCAAATAGTGGTGGTGGGGAAGTTCCTAACCCACCACAAGCACTTGGGATAACATGCAAAGTGTGACACTATTAGAAAACCACCACTAACAGCTTTTTCTTTAAAACCTAGGGGGAAAAGGGCTGTGAAGTATTATATCAGATATTTAAGAAGCTATACCAGGATGTATGAACATGACACCAGTGGTTTCCTCAAATGATATGGTGATGCCAAAGTTGTAAGAACATACTATGCATATATATGACTTTTCCTTGCATTCTACCAGACTTTTAGGTTACAACCAGAATCAAAATCCTATCTATATAAAATTAAATTGCATTAAGAAACATTAGTATTTCCTATTCTGTGTATATAGTGCAAAGTAACTAGTGCTTNTTGGACTCAATGATCTTAAATGTCTTTTCCAAACAAAAAGGTCCTATGATGCTGTGAAATACCAGACCCCTGTCCTGTGATGGGTTTTCTTACTCTCTTAAATGAACAGCTTTAGGCTGCCCAACAGCTAGATACAGACACAGCATTTACTATCTATCTACCTTCCTAGGCTTCTACTTGTTGACTTAAATATGCTTCTTGGATTGTTAATTTTCTCAGCAGAAATTTTCAGCAACAGCTGAAACAAAGCAATGAAAGCACTGAATATTCTGTTATCCAAATTCTCCCCTCAAAAGGGAAGGCTTTGGAAAGTTTTCTTTAAGTGCTGAGATCCTCAGTACCTCATATCCTCTGAAAAATGAACAAGTCATGAATTTTCAGTGCTCTAATGACTTATACTAATATATTCCTTCATCTAAATACGGGTTTCTATTTAAAATTCAGTATGCAGGGGTATTATAAATTCTGGTTTAATAGATTCCAAATAATTGCCCTTTACACATGATGAATAGCTGTTTAAAGCCACTGATAAGAATATACTATTCCTTCCTCAATGATCCTTCCACATTAGCTGTATCATATATGCCTGAAATTAGTTTATTAAATTTTTTTTATTGATATGCAAACTACAAGCTGATGGCAGATGGCAAATAACCCCTCATTCTGACACCAAACCCTCCAAAAAAAGCCTTGCCTCTGCTACTTTTCTTGCAGGGGGACAAAAAAAGAGAGATATGAAGATAGCTTTTATATTGTAGGCAGGCCACTGAAATGCAGATGATGTGATCCTCTCTCGTATTCAGCTTTCAGATACTCTGGCATAAAAAGAATAAGATATAAGGTTGAATTAATGACCAGGTTTTGCACAACTGCAATTCAAGATGCTTTCTCTGTGCCGTTCATGCTATCTCTGCCCTTTAAAACAGCCATTCCAGACCTGTTCTTTCATTTAAAAGATGAGCGTCCAGAAATACTGAAATCAAAAATACATTATTCATATATTCAACATAGGAATGACCTGAACAAAAGATTCACTTAACAGAGCTGATAGTTTCTTCATAACACCTGAAACTCTTTGAAAACACCAAGCAAAATAGATTGAATGCAGCTATAGTTTAATTGCAGTTATAGCACAAAACACAGTATTGGAAGTTTCTGAAGCTGTATGTGTTTTGTGTTCTAAACACACCTGCTGTACTTATATGCAGCACTGTGCTGGTCTGAGGCTAATTGGAATATTTTAATGAGAGAAATCAGATCATAGAATCATAGAATCAACCAGGTTGGAAGAGACCTCCAAGATCATCCAGTCCAACCTAGCACCCAGCCCTAGCCAGTCAACTAGACCATGGCACTAAGTGCCTCATCCAGGCTTTTCTTGAGCACCTCCAGGGATGGTGACTCCACCACCTCCCTGGGCAGCCCATTCCAATGGCAACTCACTCTCTCTGGGAAGAACTTCCTCCTAACATCCAGCCTAGACCTCCCCAGGCACAACTTGAGACTCTGTCCCCTTGTTCTGTTGCTGGTTGCCTGGGAGAAGAGTCCAACCCCTACCTGGCTACAGCCTCCCTTCACTGGTATGAAAAGAAAATAATGATGAAGTCCATATCATTCTTTGGTTTGCTGAAAGGATAAAAAGCCAAAATGCAAATAATTTGTCCCTTTTTGCTCTGGGATGCTTCTTCCTTTGACTTCTTCATTCTGCTCTAATCTCTTCACTATCTTTGGCTAACCAGATAACAAGTAAGCTTTGCTGGTTGATTTGGTTCCTCTCTGGGGAGGAGGAGAGATAGAGAGAGGATTTGAGCCCCTTCTGGGCAGTTTCTTTGTTTGGGAGGGAGTTTGGATTTCTGTATTACTTCTAATTTGTATATAATAGTAAATACTTGTAAC
This sequence comes from Tricholaema leucomelas, assembly GCA_013400475.1. Classification (NCBI taxonomy): domain Eukaryota; kingdom Metazoa; phylum Chordata; class Aves; order Piciformes; family Lybiidae; genus Tricholaema lacrymosa; species Tricholaema leucomelas. The sequence goes on along the minus strand of WAAF01018884.1, from coordinate 72,771 downwards.
TATATTGTGTATGTATGCATGTAGATTTTGCTTGGCTGTAAATACAGATTTATCTTACTTCCAGCCCATCTGAGCTGGTCTGGTAAATTTCAAATAGTGGTGGTGGGGAAGTTCCTAACCCACCACAAGCACTTGGGATAACATGCAAAGTGTGACACTATTAGAAAACCACCACTAACAGCTTTTTCTTTAAAACCTAGGGGGAAAAGGGCTGTGAAGTATTATATCAGATATTTAAGAAGCTATACCAGGATGTATGAACATGACACCAGTGGTTTCCTCAAATGATATGGTGATGCCAAAGTTGTAAGAACATACTATGCATATATATGACTTTTCCTTGCATTCTACCAGACTTTTAGGTTACAACCAGAATCAAAATCCTATCTATATAAAATTAAATTGCATTAAGAAACATTAGTATTTCCTATTCTGTGTATATAGTGCAAAGTAACTAGTGCTTGTTTGCTTTCTCTGTCCCTGTGTGACTGTGTAATTATGTGTGTGTACAGACACTGCAGCTCAGCTGAATGCTTGCTGCTGGAAAGACACTTATCAGTGTCCTTATTTGCTAAAGCTAACAGCAAAAAGAAAACCTCTTCATTCTTTCCTAGAGGTTAGAAAGTTACTGTAGGAATTGTTTTATTTTTGCCATTTTAATTTTTCCTACCTACAAGCAACTTAGATCTGCTCTCCAATTAATTTTCCCTTGGCAAAGTTAGCAATACCACAAGACGTCCTGAAAGTGGGTTAAAGCAATTTAATGTCTTAACTGTAGTGGTGTCTATAATACTTGGCTCTGGTCCCTCCAGCCTTTTATTTTTTTCTATAGGAGCAGGGCAGTTACCCCCCTCTCAGGGCCTTTTCTTCGTCCCTCTGGGCTAGGCTGCCTTCTCCACACACCACTGGTACCCAGAAAAGAATGGTTCTTCTGTTTGTCTGGCTGCCTGCATATTGCATCCATTGCTCCATTCAGCCTCTCTTTTCAGGTCTGCTAGCTTCTGTACAACTTAGCTTTTGTGCTCTACTGCCAGGGGTTTTCTGAAGCCAGACGCTTTCTGAAAAGAGGGTATATTTGCATAAACAATACCGTGTGAGGAGGCTTGCTGGAAACAAAATCAAAATTCAGCTGAGCAAATCTTCCTGAACAACTAATTTCTTCAACCAACACCTATCGTTGCCATCTGTGTACTGAATTATGGCTGAAAAATGCATGCAGCTCTTTCTTTTCATTTGTTCTTGTGTACAGATTCCTCATACCAGCTGAAGTATATTTTGTTTTCAAATTTAGGCTGAACAGAGAGCCTTAAAGAGAATTTGGTGTATGGAATGAGAAAAATATGGTTGTGTTAAACAAGGAACAGAAGGCCAGCCATGCATCAGCTAGCTTGCAACCCAGATTGGATTTGTACTGAAGGCTCATCAAAATGCATATCAGAAACAAGATCTACCCATCAGCTTGCTGAGATTTCAGGTCAGTGATGGCAGAGCAGCTTTATCAGAACAGAGCAGGAAGTGGAAAGCTTACTACTGTGGCTGATAGCTGAAGGAATCATTCTAGAAATAGGTGTACTTAAAACAAATCTCTAGTGGCTTAAATATTGGATATATTGAGTTCATATGTATGTGCCTGCACGTAAACATGGGCATAAAAAGGTCATACATATGTGTAGGTGAGTGACTTCATGTACATTTCTGCACTCAAGCAAACATGCAAACACAGTCTGTGCTACAACCTCTGCATGCATTTACAATATCTTATCCAGGGGAATAAAAATAATTAGGCTACCCCTGCAAAAAGACAGGCAGGCAGCCCAGAAGTAGCCACACAGAAAGTAAAGGAAGAATACAGTTTCACAAGCCATTGCTCAAATCTCCTGGTCGTTTGCATTTTTTATTCAAATATCTAGCTAGGTAATGAATCTCTCACTGTTCCATTAGATTGCAATCTTTATTTTGCTTTCTTGCTCAGTTGCTTGGGATATAATTAATAACAATATTCAAAAGGTGTCTCCCCTGTTACATTAAGTCTGTACATCTTCTGTTTTGCACTGCCTATCAAGCCACACTCCTCTGTCAGAAAAAATGGTGGTGTCTATGGATGTGTTCTGCATACAAAAATGGCATGAATGAAAGGTTCTCCTACCTCACTGCCTTCATCACTGTCTGTTTCCAAGCTCTAGTATCAAGTGGCTTGGAAGATGCCAGATTGCTTCCATCCACAGGTTAAAACAACGTGTATAGGGAATTCTTGTGGGCGTCTTCTGCTGATCTGGTTTCTTCCCACACAAAATTCAGCTCAGAGGGACTGTTTGGATAGAAGGTCTCCAATCGTGTCTGTTCACCTACAAACAGAAGTCCTATCCAAGAGCTTCCCAAGCACCTCCCAAGTGTCTGAGATAGCCCTTTGCCATGAATCAGGCTTTATTTCTGTCATGGGGCTCCAGTCAGGGTGCATCTCACCCTGAGGATGTACCTGGAAGGATAGATAGCAGAAAGCTGGAAGGAAATACACTCATCCTTCACATAATTTCTAAGTCCTCTGTGAGATTTTGAACTTTGTTATTCTTATCTGGAATGTAAAGTGGCCCATTTAATGACACTGGAGAAGGAAGGTCAGTGAAGGTTCTGTTAAGGAATTAAGCTTAATAAGTCTTTTTAACAGATTTCAGTTTGGACAAATCACATCTTTGAGTTATTTACCATTTGTTACGTGACAAGATTTGCTACACAAACACCGTACATAACCCACAGCCATTAGGGTGTCATAAGTGTACTAGAGATAGGAACATCCACTAAGTAACATCTATCAACATGACTTTGTTATTCTACTTCACTGCCTATAATAAATCTTTCTTTATTCTGAAATTAGAGACATGGCCAGCAACCCTCGTGCAGACCACCCTTGGTCTTAGTTTACAGCATAAGCGACTGTATTAAGGAAAAGAGAAAACAATACTAACCAGAATTTGGCACTGGAACAATAAAATCCAAAATACCTGCTATAACAATGCCACAAAACTTTGAGATCCAGCATCTGAGACCATGTTTATCATCCAGTACTTCCAAATTTTGCAGTAAAGAAGTGAGTTTCTCCTAAGCTCAGTCTTCTCTGTTCAGCCCTGCAAGGCCAAGTAAGGTACTCCACCTCTACAAAAGTCATATATGACCCTATTGCTACCCCTTCCAGCTCAATCTGTTCCTGGATGGCACATGTCTTCTCCTGCCAAGGTTAGTAACTAATCTACTGATTACACTGGTCACTCCAGTGGGGGTGAGCTCATGGATCCCTCCAATAACATATCAACAGATCACAGAATCATAGAATCAACCACGTTGAAAGAGACCTTCAAGATCATCCAGTCCAACCTATCACCCAGCCCTATCCAATCATCTACATCTATAAATAGATCTGTGTGTATTTATATATAAAGAGAGAGAGAGCCTGAAAGCAGCCAGGCATACAAATGACAGCAGTCTCACTGACAGCAGTTCATCATGTTAGGGTGGGACATAAATAGAGATATGTAGGAGAAACTCACATTTCAACAGTGGACCACCTCAGTAGTCCAGAATATGGTATATAGTGCCTTCTTTTAAGACCAGTTATCCTCACAGTGTCTGGGCTGCTTCTTCACCCACAAAGGAAGACTGTTTCTAAAGTACAGCTCAGGAACATATCAGTATGAAAGCAGAACTTGCATCTGAGTGACTAACAATTACATATCCCGCAGTTAATAGGCTGTCATATGTTAGCATGCACATTAATCTGTATGTTAATCTCTGCTTTTCTGAGGATTTTCTCTATATTGACCTCTCAACTCTGGGTGAGGAAAAAAAAAAGAAGAAAAAGGAAAAAAAAAAAGAAAAAAGAAAGGAAGAAAAAAGGAAAAAAAAAGAAAAAAGAAAGAAAAAAGAAAGAAAAAAGAGAAAAAAAGAAAGAAGGAAAAAGAAAAGAAAAGAATACATTAAAAATTGCAGTGTTTATGTAAGGCAGAGAGACATTGCCTGATTAACATTAGCTGTGTGCTAATTATAGCACAAGAAAAATTAGAGGGAGGGGAGGGCTGGAAATAGGAGAGAAGGAAGAGTGAACTCCGTGGGTTTTGTAGAACGTATTTTTCATGGAGTCTGCAAAACGTTTTGGAGGGGGGTTTGCATGACTGGATTTTGTAATCCTCATAACTTGGCAATCAATAAGATAAATGGAGGAGAACTGAATAGTTAGTGGCTTCAGTCCTGATGATGCCAGGATAAATCCTTTTAATAAACATGAAACTGCAGCAGAGCAGAAACTCTAAGTCCTGCTTTTGATTTAGAGATGTTTACCTCTGTATCTGCTACATTTCTCAGGTTTTTATACTCCTGTCTTTTCAGTTTTATCTCTCTGGCTACCCATAGAGTTAATTGGATTTTGCATTTATTCTTCAATGATGGAGCATGTGTGCAGGCACATTAACACATTCACTAAGGACATATGTATAGCTTTGCTATGCAGTGGCTCCCAAGAATTTTCCTCAGTGGAAAATTACTGTCATCTATAGTAACTGTGTTCATGCTTGAAGCATGCCGTTGTCTGTATGGGAGACTCACATTTGTGAAACATGCAGAGATACAGGGAAATAAAAGAAATGGCATTTAGAGAAAACTTACAGCTAGATGCTGCTGGTGATGGTGGTGACAAAGGGACTGTTTTAAAACACCAAACAAACTACACTGGTGTTACAGCATTGGAACTCCTTCATTTGTTAATCCGTCAGAACTGGGATTCGACAAGTCTTGGTTTATGCAATGAATCTTTGATTCATTTACACAGAGAATCATAGAATGGTTTAGGTTGGAAGGTTGACATTTCTACAATACAACAACAAGGGTTTGAAAGCTCAAGATTTGATGTCCAGACTTCTCTTGATATGCACAGGGAGGAAAAATACATTTAGCTCTCTCATTTATTTTCCAATTAACCGTTCTTTATCCATGCATTAATATTACAAATGTCTCCAGAATAATTAAAAGAGATAAGCAATTTATAAAAATCTTCACATTTCATGCTAATTATCATAATGTAATGTTACATTTCTATTAGCAGCTTTTGTTCCCTCCCCCCAATCCTTTACTTCCAGCAACCTCAGGGCACTAGCCAGTCAGCATATTATAAATCTTTGTTAAAGTGTGACATGAAGCCAAGAAGCTTGCAACAAAGCAAATTGGACAGTGACAGAGCTCTCCTTTCTTTACCTTCATTTCCCAGGAGCCAGCCTGTCATCAACTGTCTAACAGGGAGGTTGTAGCCAGGTGGGGCTTTGTCTCTTCTCCCAGGTAACCAGTGATAGAACAAGGGGACACAGTCTCAAGTAGTGCCAGGGGAGGTCTAGGCTGGATGTTAGGAGGAAGTTCTTCCCAGAGAGAGTGATTGGCATTGGAATGGGCTGCCCAGGGAGGTGGTGGAGTCACCGTCCCTGGAGGTGTTCAGGAAAAGACTGCATGAGGCATTTAGTGCCATGGTCTAGATGACTGGCTAGGGCTGGGTGGTAGGCTGGACTGGATGATCTTGGAGGTCTCTTCCAACTTGATTGATTCTATGATTCTATGAAATATGAAAACAATGATGATTCTTCACAACTTCCCACAATGAAGAGACTCCCAGGACAGAGTATGGGTTTCAAAGAATCATAGCCAGGCCATAAGAAAGACAGAGGAGAACAACTTGATCCTAGGATCCTATAAGAGACAGAAATCATGGACTCTGGAAGGAGCTGTAGAGTCAACACACCTACTGCCACCATGTCAAGCAAATATATTCATAAGCAGTTAAGTCCCATCTGAAAATGAGTTTGTTTGTTCTCACCATTCCTAGACAAGATTATGATGAGCTTCTAAAAATAACCACTCTAAGGGGAATTCCTACTAATATTTAATGTTCAAGCCAGCCATCAAGCTGGAGAACAGGAATAACGCCATGTAGTGTCACACAAGCTCTCCCACACCTCTGTTTCAACTATCAGTAGAACTAAACATATAAGTCAAGCTAAACAACGTGGCTAATATGAGCAGTTTGAAGAAATAAAAACAATTTCAAACTGCTCATCTTTTGAACAGTTTATGCTGCTGGAATATGAGACTTCATATCAATAGAATTAATGCTCAAGTGTTCAAAGAAACAAGATAAGCTTGTCCAATGAATAATCCAGGATGAACAACATGATCTGCTCCACTGGTAGCAATACAGATGGGCAGCATATTAGCACACACACATGGAGAGGCATGCACATGTGCACACCCCCTTGTACCCTGGTGCTGCACAGCAAAGCCAAGTGCTGAAGTGTGCACTTAACTGCATCTCTCAGCAACCTCTTCCACTCAGCCTTTGAGCAGTAATTTGTGTCATAATACAGATAATGTACCTCCACATGTTTCAAAAATACACTCATTTAAGCTTTCAGAAATAATAATGTAATTTAGGTTTCATTTTAGTTTTATTCCTCAAATAGACTTTGATACAAGGCAGTGGAAATGAGATATTAAATAAAAATCTTGCTCTGGTGCCAAGTCCTGAAATGTTTCTTTAGGGAGAGGAGTGCATATATGTATCTCCTCATAGGCTACCCAGTCTGCTGAGTTAAAGCTACAACATTTTTGTTATGTTACTGAATTTATTTATTGCAACACTGATAACAGTCAAACTGCATTAGATAATGCACTAGATAAGATACCTTTTTAAAACCTCTTACCGAGATCCTATTGGGACTCACATGTAACTGAAAAGACTTCATGCAATATTTCAGGGCACATTGCCAGAGAACGAGTAAGAGAATAACATTTCATTTTTAAAATGCCATACAAAAATGACTGAAAATGATCATAGCTGTGGTTTAGTGCAGAAAAGGATGAGTATCATAATTCAGGTAGACTTCTTCTCTGAAATTATTGTCTCTTTTGTTACATTTGACAGCTTACCCCCTAACTTTTCAGAAATGGCTGCCATTCCTTTTAATTAAGCAGCAAGGGGCAACATGCCATATCCTTTTTCAAAGACTGTGGAATGCCTTGGGTGTGCTTACAACGTTGGGACCAAGTCCCTCATTGGGTCACTCCCTTGGGAAGAAATATCAGTGCTTACAACTTCTGCCTTGATCTCTTCTGGGACCGTACAAAGCCAAATTGTGAGGGCTTTCTTTGTACTGTCCTTTCTTCTCTTGAATCCTAACAATATTCAGGACTTAGAGGGATCAAAACTGCTAAGTTCTGAGGTTTCTGATAGAGCAAAATCCAGCCAAGACACTCTTCAAACTAGAGCTCTTATCATGAATTTTCTCAGACAAAAGGAGACATCCTTCTTCATTCCTTAGAAGTAAACTAAGGAACAGAGCATTTAAGAGGGTTTTCTTGTGATAACACAACAGACTACCTAGAAAGCCAGGAATAACAGCCAGCATGCTTGTGTTCATCCTCCTATGGACTCAGGGAGGAGAAGCCCTGCAGGCTGCTGACTTCTCTACATATTCATAGTGAACGTTTAGCACAATTGTCCTTCAAGCACTTTTGCACAAGGAAAACTTTTGCACAATAAAAATCTTTTGTGCATGGAGAAAATGTTTGAGAGTGGGTAGTTGGGGGAAGCACTAAAACGCATCTCTAACTGCCACCAAAAAAAATCTTAAATGAAAATAAATCAAATCAAAGAAGCACACTTCAGATGCAAGTTTTCAGCTTGCCACTTTCTCTGCACACAGAGGTCAAGTACACAATATTTGCCTGATTCAGGCTTGGCTGATCTCATGCTGACAGACTGCCTTCATATGTGTGAAGGGAAATATTTAAATGCTCAGTTGTACCTATGCAATTTTAGGAGGCTTAAGCACTCAGACCTTTTTATTCTAATTTTGTGGCCCAATGCCATTGAGAGGCTACTGATGTTTTAGCTTTCATTAATGCTAGAATTATTCATGTCACAAAGATATGTGTCACGCAGCTCCATTGCATTCTAACAGAAGGCAAAAAATCCACCCAGGGCAAGTGATGGGTGTTTAATTTATCATCTGCTGCTTTTGCAGAGGCAAACAGCAATGGACTGCTTTTGTCCTGGCAATGGGCTAAAGTAACAGGCCCTTTTTATAGAATAGAATCATAGAATGGTTTAAGTTGGAAGGGACCTCAAGGATCATCCAGCTCCAA
>WAAF01018884.1:50297-64254 GCA_013400475.1 Tricholaema leucomelas | reverse complement strand
CAGCCATTCATCACCCAGCCTGTATCTGTGCCTGGGATTGCACCGACCCAGGTGCAGGACCTTACACTTGGCCTTGTTAAACGTCATGAGGTTGGCCTGGGCCCACCTCTCCAGCCTGTCCAGGTCCCTCTGGATGGCATCCCTGCCCTCCAGCAAGTCAGCTGTGCCACACAGCTTGGTGTCACCTGCAAACTTGCTGAGGGTGCACTCAGTTCCTCTGTCCATATCACTGACAAAGATGTTAAAGAGCACTAGTCCCAGCACTGACCCCTGAGGAACACCACTGGCATTATGGCCTGGCATTAATAGCTAGGGCTAAATTCAAATAAAAAGCATGAATTCAAGATTCCTACAAGCACTGTTTTGACACACAGATTGAAATATGTTGAGCCCTATTTGTAATTAACTCTTCTCTGAGGAAATGCTTAACATCAGGCAGTCAACATCTTAAAGGATATAGCTGAAGACTTGCCTATAATTCTGGTCATGGATCTGGTCATGAGCACAGGCATATCAACACACATTATCACCTGTGCTGGTTTGAGCTTCAATGGAATATTTTACTGAGAAAGATTAAATCCTTATCTGCTGAGAAATGTAACCAGTCAAAATATAGATAAGACACTCACTTCTCACACACTCCTCAATTAGCTATCACTTCTGTTCTTTCTTTCTGGTGGTCTGGTCTCTGTGCTTGCCTCTGCCTTATCTCTAATCCAACCTAACCCTTTTTCCTCTAACCTCCTTGTTGTCTTTTTGACATCCCACCTCAGATCTCCCCAGATTTATCACGTGAGATATACAGGGATTGATCTGGTTGTTTCTGAAGGGAGTGGAAGAGGGAGTGGGGAGGAGGTATGGGTCAGGAGCCTCCTGGGGACTCTGATTTTCTGGGAGGGGTTTTGTGTTTCTGTATTGCTTTTAACTTGCATATAACTGTAAATATTGTGTGTGTATATATATATATATTTGCTTGTAAATCATGCTAAGCTGTAAATACAGCTTTGTTCCTTAAGTTCCAGCCAGCTGAATCTAGTCTGGGTTTGGGGGTGGGTAACTGCCAAACCATCACATCACCATATGTCAATGTATATTTGCCTACATTTTTGAGAGCCACATTTGTAAATATACCCTTCATAAATGTTCAGCAATGATAAAATATAGCAAATATTCTGAGAATTAGCTCCCCCTTTCCTATCTACAAGAGCCTGTGCTACTATTGGCTTATATCCCCCGCAGACAGATTTTTCCCACTGAGTGCTCAGAAATGATGAGCTTCACTTGAGCTTCACTGAAGCTCTTCTTTTTTCTTTTATGTTCCTTTGAATCAATTGGAATGATAACCCTATATCTGAAAATATAATGTGCTGAAAGATCTCATCTTATATGGATAAGCCAAATGTGAAGTGAGCCTGTGGTGAGCAGAAATCTCTATATCAGAATGGACATCAGAAATCAACAGACTCAGGTCTCAGCCTACAGAAAATAAGTTGGATGTATAAGATATCTGCATTCATGGTTTTGCCACTGGAGGTGTGCTGGATTTACTACCTGCTTTGCAGGTCAATTTATCCAAAACCAAATCATGGTCTTCCTAGCTAATAAAAGCAAACCAGATCATCACACTATCAGTAATAATTAATGGCTCTTTCAGGATATGTCCAAACCCCTGAAATAAAAGAATTGTCTAGAAAATACCTTATCTACCTCTTAAAAATTCCATCCACATTATCACCAAGTCCTCCTGAGACTGGCTTCTGAAGCAAAGTGATCAGGACTGAACAACACACAGCATATTCTCACAGCTGGAACACATCAAAAGCGGGTTTCGAACGTGGGCAAAGCGCAAACATGCCTCAAACAGCAGTGATGAGTGTCTTCCATATAGCTATGATTTAAAGCCCAGGTTTAAAGGCTCACATGCCTTTAACAAAGGCACAGGTACCAACAACCCATTTCTGTTTATGGTGTCAAGCTGCAGTGAATGCAAAATATAAGTAATCAGCATGGTGAATATGCCATGCAATTCCACATACCAGTCACGGGGGAAGGGGTTTCCAAGGGTATACATGTGGTGCTGCTTGCCAGTAGACACAGATTGTTTAACAGCAACCTCCAGGCAGTAAAAGCAGTTGCCAGTTCAAGTGGCAGGTAATTTTACAGGATAATTATTAATGTTATTGAAGTTGTTAGAGACTAGCTACTGGCAGACTTGTGAAGTGTGAATTATTGCTGTCCATCTGACTGGGAAGGATAGCTAATCCCCCCAAACATTTTATGCTGAGTTGAAGGTTTCCCCCTTTTTAGATATTCAAAAAATCTTCATAAAGAATCAAATTACATATTTTTTTTACAGTTGTAAGAGAGCATTTACAAGTTTTCTCTTCAATTTCTCCACCAGCCATCCACCACTCCTCATACCCACCCTTCTTTACAACACCGTTCTGTCTCAGCCCCTTCTGATACAGTTTAGGTAGGAGAGGAAATAAAAGTCCCTGCCATAGACAGGGACACCTCCCACTAGAGCAGGCTGCTCAAGGCCTCATCCAGCCTGGCCTTAAACACCTCCAGGGAGGAAGCATCCACAACCTCCCTGGGCAACCTGTGCCAGTGTCTCACCACCCTCACTGTAAAGAACTTCCTCCTAACATCCAATCTAAATCTCTCCTCCTCCAGCTTAAATCCATTCCCCCTCATCCTGACATTACTACACCTTGTAAATAGTCTCTCCCCAGCCTTCCTGTAGGCTCCCTTCAGATACTGCAAAGCCACTCTAAGGTCTCCTCGAAGCCTTCTCTTCTCCAGGCTGCAGAGCCCAAACTGTCTCAGCCTGTGCAGTCAAAATACTGAGGATGAAGCCAGATCAAAACAAGAGTTCAGGATCAGTGAGGTGAGTGGAAGTTTGAAAACAAGGAAAAGTAAAACATATAAATATATATTTTTATAGTCCTTTTCCTTTATATTTAGATAATTCCTGTTAGAGGATTGTGTTTATATGGGGATATAAAGGTGATGTCTCAAGTGGTGCACTCAGTCAAACAGTTTGGGTCAACAGGATCTGGCTTGAGTAAATCAGAGTATTTAAGGGTGAGGGTTATTAATCATTCCACCATGTACACATCCTGGCTCATGAAGGCCTTAAATTTTATTCTTACTAAGTCTTCAATAAGCTCCCAGTGTTCAGGAAAACATCTTTCACTGGAATAAAACCATTCCAATATCTGCTTATTTCAAGGACATGTATCCGTTCTTGGTTCTTCAGTTTCCTTGATGTTGTTTCCCAAGATGTAAATCTTCTCTGAAGTCCCTGCTATAGCATTTTGCCTCCTTTCCATTTTCCAGCCTTCATTTATTGTTGCAGTCCAGGATCAGGTTCATTAATTCTCAGTCTAGGTGAATTGTACAAAGTCCACTACTAACTTGCTCCTGTTGCATGTATCTAAATACGGCAGTGTATTTTTTCTTGTGAAAAGCTTTGCCAAGGGACTGCTAATCCAACCTTGCATCATTATATCTCTCATGGAAATCCATGATGTGGAGAGGTCTTTACCATCTGCTTCCATCAGGAGGGTTATCTCAGTGTCTAGACACTATAGCGATAGGCTTTTCAGGGTTGCTGAGAGATAGACAGGGCTTTGGAGAGCTTGCATTTAATCCTCTTCAGATGTGGATGGATATTTTCCTGCAGTCTGAGATAAGTTCAGGATTGTATTTTAAACAAATTTGTCCTGCAGTATAAATGGGACAACTTTGGTTAACACAGCATAGTTAGATGGAAGCTTTAAGGAAATATGGTTTCTGAAGATGAATGCAAAGCTGGAGTATGTATTACTGAAGGTATCAGACAAATCCTAGCAGCAGAACAAATGAGCACATAGGTACCATGGACAAAGCCAGCTAGGAAGCAGAAGATTTCTAACTACTAGAGTCTAGAAGTGCAGATCCCAGCATGTGGAATAAACAGGGTACTTTTCAGTGTCTTCAAGGTGGAAACAGGCAACCACAGAACATAGCTCCCTGCAACAGCAGAGAACTGAGCTAAATGACCCAGTGTATCCCTCACTCTGTGCCCAAAGCACAGTTTTTGGTGGTTGTCAAGGAGCACAACAAAGTCAGGTGTACCTCTTACAGCATAGCAGTATTTCCATTTAAGGTGTAATACCAAAGTGAAGAGACGCCAGAACTTCAACACGTTTGTCTTTCCTGCCCACAAAGTAACCGTGCTCTTGAACAGCCTTCTACAATTACGACCTCTTCAAATCCCTGGTCCCCAGGATATAGCTTTGCTCTTGCTCTTCTCCTTCAGAGACTCATCTCATCAAGCCAAGAAGGCCAATGGGATCCTGCTGTGCTAAATTCTATGGTCCTGCTCTGGCAGGAGGGTTGGACTTGATGATCTATGGAGGTCTCTTCTGACTCCACACATCCTGTGATCCTGTGAAACACTTTCTTTCATGTTAAAAACTTGCCAGTAGTATTGAAGAGTTGAGCTCATTATGCTCCAAAGTCATCATTCACTGGCAGTAGAGCATATGCAGGACTAGGGAAGATCATCCATGTGTGCTCTGACCACAGCCTGCTGCAGACCTTGACCGCTATGGGCATGTTTTCTGACAAGCGTACTTATTTTACAGCTGGAATACAGTGCTTCTTTCCACTGCTGCAATCATGGTGTAATAGAACCATAGAATCAGTCAGGGCTGGAAGGGACCACGAGGATCATCTAGTTCCAACCCCCCTGCCATGGGCAGGGACACCCTACCCTAGATCAGAATGACTTTCCTGATAGCTTGGAGCAGAAATTCCTTGTCTTGGAGCAGAACTTTCCCTGATCACTCTCACTGGATATAGAACAGCTCATAAAGCTGAGCGGTCTCACAAACAGCACCCTCCTGTTACTTCTGTTCACAAGACAGAAATTCTCATGTGATGACAGTTAAATAATTGAGAAGTCTCACTGAATCACACTTCAAAATCTTCTCCTTCCTAGAGTCAGATTGTGTGCTGCAAAAAGCTGTTTGAAAATGAACAAGCCTCAGATGAAATAAGTGAGAACTGACAGGTTTAGTCCTGCACATTATATTCTCTTGTAAAGCAGAGAGGCTTTCTGTGAAGATTTTCCGTGGTCCATTAAAAAAATAATCTTTTGTGTTGCATGTATGCTGTAGACAAAGACCACCTAACTGTAACAGTGGATGGGATTTATAAGGAAAGCTAAATTTGTAAAGCAAAAGAGAGTGGAGGGGGGGGAAGGGATTTGTACATTGAAGGGATTACATTTCAGACTGTGGAAGGATAAGAAAACAAGTTTCACTAAGCAGTACTACAGGAAAAAAGGTACCACCAATATCTCAAGCATGTACTAGATACAACTTCCTAAGTCACAGGAGAAGGTTTCAGGGCTTCATTGTTTTCCTGCGCTCCATAAAGCTTAGTCTGTGAATTGGGGAAAAATCTTCTGGGCAGTCCTAACTGTATTCCACTTTGTCATCATCCACAGCAACTCATGGATTGCACTCTGGAGAGAAAGGACTCTGAGGAGAAAAAGGAAGGGATGCAATTGCAGGAGTTAATGAACCTAAGTGACATTTGGAGATTTTGGTTAGGCTTTCTGGAAAATCCAGCCTCAAGTTTCAAATTCTGAGTTGCAGATGCCAGTTTTCTACCACAAGAATTAAAACCAATCCTTCAAATTTCAAACCTAATAAATCCAAGGCATTTTGCAGGGATACTCTAGACAAAGCTTATTTTAATTGCTGGGGAAGTGAAAGCCTAACAAAAGTAAAAACTGAAATGAGAACATACAATTATCTTCTTAGAAAAGAAATGTAAATAACCAGATATATGTGTAGGGAACATATGTGGTGGAAGGCAAATATAGGCCTAATACATGTACTGGCTTGTCCAGGCATGATCTCCTGCTCATTCCTTCCCTCTGCTGAAGGGGGTAGTGTGGAAGAGAAGACAGATCATAGAATCATAGAATCAACCAGATTGGAAGAGACCTCCAAGATCATCCAGGCCAACCTAGCGCCCAGCCCTATCCAGTCAAAGTGCCTCATCCAGGCTTTGCTTGAACACCTCCAGGGACGGTGACTCCACCACCTCCCTGGGCAGCCCATTCCAATGCCAATCACTCTCTCTGGCAAGAACTTCCTCCTAACATCCAGCCTAGACTTCTCTCAGCACAACTTGAGACTGTGTCCCCTTGTTCTGTTGCTGGTTGTCTGGGAAGAGAGACCAACCCCCACCTGGCTCAGCCTCCCTTCAGGTANCCCAGGGAGGTGGTGGAGTCACTGTCCTTGAGGGTGTTCAGGAAAAGCCTGGATGAGGCACTTAGTGCCATGGTCTATTTGACTGGCTAGGGCTGGGTGCTAGGTTGGACTGGATGATCTTGTAGGTCTCTTCCAACCTGGTTGATTCTTTGATTCTATAATTCTATGATTGAAGCAAGTCTATCATGAACTGAAGCAGATTTATAAAAGGAGTTGAGTACTACTTGAGTACTCCTTAAGGGTGTCGGCATCCAGCCCTGGAAGCCACTTCAATTTTCGGCATACTTCTGAAAGCAGAGCAATGTTTAGACGTTTTCACTTTTGATTGTTAAGTTGCTATGACAAACTTTGCCAATTGGCCCACACATTCACAAAACAGAACTACAAATGTTTGCAGCCACCACAATGGTTACAGAATGAGCTTTGTGTACTTGCATGTGCACTCACACGCTTCAGCTCTTTAAAGCAGAGCCAGCATGAATAAGGGACATTTAGCATTAAAAGAAAGGTTTTAGTAACGTGGTTCTGCTCTGTGCTCTCTTTAAAACTACATCCTGACTGGAATCGTGGCTGTGTGACTCCTTTGGAAGTGAGAAAGCATTTGTCTGCTCCATTGGTAAATAAATTGGTCTTTGGTGAGGAAACCAGCAAGCTGATGAGAAAGGTGTTCAGCAGCAATCAGCCTTTTGAGAGCATGTAGTTGATAGAAAAATGTGACCCAGAACCTGCAACAAGTGAAAAACATTTCCTTGTTAACCCATCTCTGGTATTTGCCCTCCAAATGCACTCTGCATTTGCTATGTGATGCCTGCTCTTAAATCAATGGTATGTGCAGCAAACCACAATGATAAGAGACAGGACACAGCAAAGGGTCCTCTCAGCTCCTCCAAATACTCAAACTCTGTCAATAAATACATAACTGCATCTTTTAGGGTATATCTAATGATTGTATTTTACTTAACTTTTTACCAACAGAACAGCAGGAAATGAAAACTCTGAAGGTATTAGAAATTCAGGTAGAAAGACAGACAAGGTGTTCAAGGAAAGACTGGATGAGGCACTTAGTGCCATGGTCTAGTTGACTGGCTAGGGCTGGGTGCTAGGTTGGACTGGATGAGCTTGGAGGTCTCTTCCAACCTGGTTGATTCTATTCTATTCTATTAATCTGTTTTGTTTTTGAGGACCCCAAAGACCACTAGAGACCAAGAACACCCAAGCAGACACAAGGACTTATTCTAGGTAGTGAAGCCAAATGAAATGTTTCTTTTGGGGAAAAAAAAGTGAGTATTATTAATATTTGGTTTTGGGGAAAAGACTGTAGCAGATTGCTTTTCTGAAAAACTAAATTCCTACAAGAAAGTGAGTGCTAGGAGTGAAGATCTATTGTTTATGAGAGGTTTACTAAACTTAGAGAAACAAATAAATGTTCTGATGTCTCAGTTGTCTATGCCCTGGGGTTTTTTTTTGTCCCAGAGTCACTGGATCACAGATCTGTCTAATCTGAAGGGGACCTCAGGTGTCTTTAACCTAACTTTCTGCCCCAAGTGAAGTCAGCAGCAGGATTGAAGTCAGCAGCAGGATCAGACCAGATTGCTCAGAAGCAGGTCTTTAAAATCTCTAAAGACAGATACTGCACAACCATCCTGGGCTTCTGTTCTACTGCATGGCTGTCTTCATGGGAATGCAGTTTCTGCTTGTATATGGTCTAAATCTCTCATTTAACTTATGCTCATTGCATTGTCATTGCATGCTTCTGTTAGCTGTTTGGATCCATCTCCTTGAGTCTTGCTGAAGAAGGCAAATATACCAGCAGGGATATTCCCAAAACTAACGTGATGGGAACTTTTACAATCAGATCTACTATGAGCATGTTGTCAGCTCTATTACAGTAGATTTACTTGCTTAAGACAGAGAGCTACATGTAAAGAAATACAGCCTTAGCAAAATTAACCAATTTTGACAGAATGTCACTACACAATCCTTGAAGACATTAAACATTTACCAAAAATAGACCAATCTGACTAGTAGTTTGTAAAATTCTAATTCAAATAATTATTTTCAGGGGGTAGGGGGTGGGGAGGGTGTCATCAGATATAAGTACAAACACAGAAACTCTCCAAACAGTTGAACACAAACCCTGTGAGGAGAGGCTGAGGGAGCTGAGGTTGTTTAGCCTGGAGAAGAGGAGGCTCACGGGGGGACCTCATTGCTGTCTAGAACTACCTGAAGGGAGGTTGCAGACAGGTGGGGTTGGTCTCTTCTCCCAGGCAACCAGCAACAGAACAAGGGGACACAGTCTCAAGTTGTGCCGAGGGAAGTATAGGCTGGATGTTAGGAGGAAGTCCTTCACAGAGAGAGTGATTGGCATTGGAATGGGCTGCCCAGGGAGGTGGTGGAGTCACCGTCCCTGGAGGTGTTCAAGAGGAGATTGGATGAGGCACTTAGTGCCATGGTCTAGTTGACTGACTAGGGCTGGGTGCTAGGTTGGACTGGATGATCTTGGAGGTCTCTTCCAACCTGATTGATTCTATGATTCCATGGCTACCACCATCCCATCACCTCCACAACTCCCCCCCCCACAGTGGTAGTTTGGTGTTACAGATATTTCTCATGCTGCTTTTACAATGAAGTGTACACCAGCGTCCTCAACAACATCATTTGAATACAAGCATGTACTAGATAGGAGTACAGCAAATGAGAAATCTTCATACACAATCAGTTGTTCCAGTCACATAAATGAAAGGATTCATTTTCCATCCATGAAAGATACTAACAAAAAAATCCAGTTATGAAGGCAATGGAGTCTGGACTACCTAATGGTCCATGAGGTTCAGTAAAGTATTTTAAGAACAGGTTAACATGAGATACTTCTGCTTCAAGTCAAGAGTTAGATGAAGTTTGATTTCTGTCTGTATTCTGGTTTCATGATATCCACTCTGTTCCTGTGGCCATCTTGAAGGCTCAGATGCCAAGTTTTTAATGTCACATATGAATCTGTGATTTCAGAGTAATTTTAAAAGCCCAGAAGATAACTGAAGAATAGAAAAATCGTGAAAGATGAGCAAGAACAAAAGGCAGAAAAAATGAGTAAGGAAGTCAAGGACCTAAAGGACAACAGAGAGCTTAGTGCCAAGGGAGGTATAAGGAAAATCCTCAGTTTGCTGAGAACAGTGTTAGAGAGTACTCTGAAGTGTCATCAGTGCCTCTCCAGACATAAAACTTGATTCCTGTTGCCAGCAGATTCAAGGCTCCACAGGAGGGCTGTAGATGGTTTAGAACCCAAGAGGATGAGTAACAGCTTTGGGCTAAAAAATGCTTGTATTAATGATGACTACACACTTGGGTGATAGTTCACCCACATTGCAGATGAGGTAAGTGGAAAATGGATGTGTAGGCTGTTGGTTACAAGGACCAGCTCTTGCTCAGTTTGAAGCCTAGCAGAAAAATGTATCTTCATTAGCTATGAAGTCATATTAGCTCTTACCTTCTAGGCTATATGAAAGAGAAAGCTGGTTCTGCCATAGCTCTTGCCCCACAAAAGCTTCAGTGTCAGAATGTGTTCAGATTGGCAGGACAGAGTCTGATTTTCAAAGGAGAGCTGTATTTGCTACAGACCTGTGCTTACAAGTCTGTACGTTACTTCCACAGGAGGAATGGTCGGTAGTCAGATTGCCTGGCTCCAGCACAATTCTGAGGGGAACAGCAGAAGAATCATTTGCATGGCTGCAACAGACTTTAGACTGCTAAGTGATTGAATGAAGAATGAAAATAAACATATTTACTGTGAAAGAATACAACTTGAATGCAGAGCACTTTTTCAACCATCTACAAAATATTTGTTATTAAACTGAAGCCTGCATAGCGTAAGCAGAACTCTTCGATTCTACCATAGCAGTCTAACCACGTTAAAAACACAAGTGCCTTATCAAGCTGAAGCCTGTGGGTTTGGAATACCAAAGTGACATGATTTTTTGTTTGTTGGGCATTGTTGGGGTTGGGTTTGGTCTTTTTTTTGGGGGGGGGGGGGGGGGGGGGTGGGGTGTTAATTTGTTGGGATTTTTTGTGTGTGGTTTTGGTTTTCTGTTTGATTCCCCCCACCCCCAGATCAAAAGTTCAGTTTGGTTTGTTTCACAGATTCCCTGTACCTCTGCCCTACCAAGTTTTCACTGCAGGGAATGCAAAAGTATCTAAATATATTCCTGTTAATATATTCCTGTTCTTGCAATGCATCTGGCCCAACCGAAACTAGGGGATTTCTGATTCCCCTGACCACTAGCTGACTGAAGTCAGTTCTTCCAGGATGGTTATTTAAGAGGTGTGACAGTCAGACTGGGCCAAGTAGTGTTTATTTCCTTTGCCAGCCCTCTTTCCCAGAGATCGCTGTCATTTTCCCAGGGGCTGGCATGCCTGGAGCAGGGCACTGTGTTGTCAGCCCCCTTGACCTGTACACAAGGTAGCTTTTTTACTGCAGCACTGCAAAAACAGTTTCCTTCCACTCCTTTTTGTGCAGCCACACGTGTTATACATCCGTTAATGTGGGGAAGAGCTGCAGACATGGATCAAAGCTGATAATAGAATCATGGAATAAACGAGGCTTAATAGGCTAACTGCTTCAAATGTGATTAAAGTTACAAGAAACCAATCCTTCTCCTTAACCAGGCCTGGCAGTTCCAGGTTAAAAACTGATTTTGTGAGGTTAGATGCTCTTCTTCCACATTAGTTCAGTTTCTGTATTTTTTTCCCCCCTCTGTTCCCACAAGCTGCAATTTGCACATTTCCTGACAGAACCCTGCCAAGCCATCAAAGAGACAAGCTGGCAACATTACGGAGTGAGCAGCAGTTCTAAGCAGAAGAGAAGGAGCCAGCCAACTACTCAGCTCTCTTCCCTCTCTCAGCAAATCTCCACAATAATTTTGTAGGTCCTGGTATTTTTATTCACCTTTTGTAACCAGTAATTTATCAAGTTTGCCTCTCCCTGTCACTTGCAGGCCTGCGTATTGTATTGATTTAAAAGTGCAGAAGGCACATTAAACTTCAGAGTGTTCCCTGGCAGCAGATACAGAGTGCAATTGCAACTTTATTCATATTCGAAGGTATTCCGCCTACTAAAAATGAAACAAGATTATTTGTTTTCACGCTAATTAAATGTTACTGCATCAGAGAGAGACCTGAACGTAAGAGAAATTTGCTACAGCACTGTTAAATCAAGTGTATATTGTTATTTTTCCATCTCTGCAAAATATGTCACGTTATTAATCGGTAAGTTCAGGACAGGAGACTTGGAACTGATGTTACTTGCAATTTGAGACTCAATTGCCAAAGAAAAAGATGGTATTTAGGGGACATGTTGCAACACATGTTGGATTTTTAAAGCATCCATCATTTTCTGCATCAGTGAGACTAAGACAATTTGCAAGGTCTGTTATCACCTGCTAAGGAACAACTTTCCTGAAAGGGAGAGTTAATAATCAGAATGGACCTACTCAGAAGTCTGTGCAATGAAGAACACCATAGAGAAGGAGCACAGGGATGGAGCATTCGCTGCCTGTCACGATATGAGAGCTAGGGGACCTCAGATGAAGTTAACAGGTGGCAGGTTTAAAACAAACAAAAGGAAGTACCTTCTTTTAACCCATTACGCTATGGAAACTCATTATCACAGGATGTTGTGGACGCCAAATGCTTGCACAGCTCCAAGAAGCGATTGGACATGATAAGGCGAGAAAAGTTAAACAAAGGCTACTGAGCACAAAGCCTCATGGTTACAGGACACCCCACAGCTACAACCAGTGCAGGAACAATTGCTGTACCCTTGTCTGCTCTTATGGCCTTCCTGATATGTCTGTCCTCAGCTACTGCCAAAAGACAGGATACCGCTCCACAGGACCCTTTGCTCTGAGGCAGGAAGCCATTCATACACATATTACTGGCAGCCAATGTGCCAGATCTGGCCAATACAGCAGTCCTGTCTAGCCTGATCTCTTTTCCCAGGGAAGTCCAGAAGTAGCTGTTCAATAAGCAAATGACACCCAGATAGCTAAGCTATGCTCACCCATGACCCAGCATAGAGACAAAGAGCAGCTGCTGGGCATGCAGTCTCTGCCAACACAGCTTCCCACTCCCCCAGCACAGCACCCCAGCTCCTCCAGGGAAGCAGGTTGTGCCTTATGGGGTATGCTCAAGACAGGGCCAGGAAGAGCACTTAACTCTCTGTGGGAAGGGAGAGAGACTGTGCCAAGAATACTATGAGCACTTACTCTGTGAGAGTATGTTCTCCATATTCTGTGACATGAAGAACATGTGCATGTATATCCTAGACTTAGATATAGGGAACACTGGAGCAGCCTTGTCTGTCCATTGGAACCTGTAGAGAACAAAATAATAGACCTAATATCTACACCTCTTTTCTGCTCTCTTAGTATACATCCACTGAAGACAACAGCAGCTCTGCTGTTGGCTAGAAGGGTACAACCCCCCTACCTGAGGGGTGGTTGTGGCCAGGGGGAGGTTGCTCTCTTCTCTCAGGTGGCCAGCGCCATGAACAAGAGCACACAGCCTCAGGCTGCGCCAGGGGAGGTTTAGGCTCGAGGTGAGGAGAAAGTTCTTCATTGAGAGAGTCATTGGACACTGGAATGGGCTGCCCAGGGAGGTGGTGGAGTTGCCATCCCTGGGGCTGTTCAAGGCAGGATTGGACGTGGCACTTGGTGCCATGGTCTAGCCTTGAGCTCTGTGGTGAAGGGTTGGACTTGATGATCTGTGAGGTCTCTTCCAACCCTGATGATACTATGATACTATGATAAGATCAGCCAAAAAAATACAGGCCTTTTAGTAGAGGAGAATTACATAGTGACTACATCTCCTGATAGATTTACCTAAATAAACTCTCTGCTCCAGTCTCTGGAGGCAGCCATGTGGTTTCCTTATTCAGCACAGATTATACAAATGGCAGAAACCAAAAATACCACATAAAGCATTTGGCACATCTGAATAGTTTTGCTTTTGTGAGATAGGGTTAACATTGAAGGAACAAAAGAAGCAAGAGTTCATCAAGTATTCCAAAGACTGATCAATGTTCATTTATGAAGGCATGTATAATATATATCTCTCGGTCATAAGTTCATGGGTTACACTCCTGTAAAGAAATCTGTGAAAATTTAAACAAGAGGCTGTCATCTCATCAGCTTTGAAAAGCTGAGACAGCAGAGAAAGGTACTTTGCTAATGGATCTCTCATTCTATTTTTGTTTCCTAGCTAATGATTTTCTGCCTTTTAGTTATTTCACCTACTTTGCAATTTCAAAGCAACTATAACACAGCAAATAAAAATACTTTGTGTTTTTACAGATCCTTTAAGAAAACTGGACCAGAACCTTCCTCATAGCATCCCTATAAGACAGTATTGTACTTTTATAGAAGTGTTTTACCCCCTCTCCCTGTACCCCTGGCTCTGATTTCACAGGGGCAAGCATCACTGGATAAGGAATTGGCTGGATGGTCGCATGCAGAGGGTGGTGATCAATGGCACAATGTCCACCTGGCGACCGGTGACAAGTGGTGTTCCTCAGGGGTCAGTGCTGGGACCAGTGCTCTTTAACATCTTTGTCAGTGATATGGACAGAGGAATTGAGTGCACCCTCAGCAAGTTTGCAGATGACACCAAGCTGTGTGGCACAGCTGACTTGC
>WAAF01018884.1:0-49836 GCA_013400475.1 Tricholaema leucomelas | reverse complement strand
AAGGCCAGGCTGGATGAGGCCTTGAGCAGCCTGCTCTAGTGGGAGGTGTCCCTGCCTATGGCAGGGGGTTGGAGCTGGATGATCCTTGAGGTCCCTTCCAACCTAAACCATTCTATGATTCTATGATTCTATGATTTGTTCAGCAGGAATGAAGCAGTTCTGAAATAAATTAATCATAATTCATCCAGGCACAAGTACACAACTAAAGGAATGCATTTTCAGCAAACACCACAGTACCTCCTCAGAAAATTAGAAAAACTCATGAAAAAAGGGACACCTCTCCTCTCCCCCCCAACCCCCACCCTTCTTTACCATAAATCTCTCACCTTTCTACAGCATTAAACATGTCAGTTCTTTAAAATACAGCCTGATGTATAAATCATCGAACAATGGAAGGGCTCTTAAAGAACCAGAAGCACTTAAGATTTACTGCCATAGATGTATATTCTTTCAGGACCCTTTCAAACACTTTATTTTCCTTTCCATTTCCCCTTTTTTTTTCAGTACCTGGCAAATAAGGTTCCTTATTCTTGTCCCTGTAGAGGGCAATAAAGAGCTTTGCTGCTGGTCAAATGATTTGACTTGCACCCTAATGAAATACTGTAGCAAATGATACCATCCTCTGGCTACCAGGCACTTGTGATGCCCCAAAAGCCAGTCCAAAGCTGTGAGCCGACCCATCATCTTCCTGAACACGGCACTGCTGCACTTCTCTGGTTGGCTAGTCAGGCTCCACTATAAAGGCTGGATTGTTCTGACTTACCAGATTACATGACTGTCAGGGAGACATCTAAACCCTGAAGGAAAAAAAAAGGAATGCAGGCACACAAGCTAGATCTGTAATCATTCAAAATATTATATAATGTTTTGAAGGTTTTTATTTCCCCTTTCCTCTAACACAGTTGTTAAAGTGCTGGGCTCTCAAAACCCTTGAATCAGTAAATCAGTTTTTCTTTGGAGGAGTAGAAACATTGACTTAGCAAAATTGCAGGATAAGGCATCAAATGAAATTACATGTAGAAACCATTTTCATGTTCTACACTTTGCTCTTCTGCTGCAGATGTTATTAGAAAGTCTGGAATATTTAAGTACATGATATATGTTATTAGAAACTCTGGAATATTTAAGTACATGATATATGTTATTAGAAACTCTGGAATATTTAAGTACATGATATATGTTATTAGAAAGTCTGGAATATTTAAGTACCTGATGTAATTCAAGGTGCATCCTGCCACATACAGAATATTTGTTCTTATCTGTATCTCTTTTCCTCTATCTACAGGGCTAACTGCCACTTCATCTAAGTGTATGTGTGTATGTTCCCATGTGCAGAGTAGGGGAGAGCAGTGTTCACATTGCTAGTGTGGAAGATTCCAGCGTGCCATATGTATTCTGGCTTGCAGCACAGATCGTGCCTGCAGGCTGACAGGTTCCCATCCTGTATCTCTTCATTATCATGAACCCCTGACCGCACAGTGAAACGTTCAGACAGCAGGAGGAGCTGCATGAGGCCACATCTCAGCTGTGTGAATCAGGGCTATCAGTCATCAGATAAAGGATTATATTGGCAACTTGAAGAAATCTTGAGGAAAATACAACAGCGACTTAAATAGCAGGTGAAGAGAAAACCAGCAGCATTTTCTGTTGGGTGTGTGAGCTGTGCTCCCTGCCCACATTCAGCTAGATATGGTTATGAACCCATGCATACCTACCAATAAACACCCCTACAATGGCCAAATACCTGCCATTACCACCAAATCTCTTCTTTTCCTTTCTTTCAAACAAAACCAACCAACCAAAACCACACTAGTCTCAGCCACCAAACTATAAGCAAGACAAAGGAGTGCACCACGAAACAGTGCAAGTCAGCTCCATGCTACAGAGGCTTGTTACAGAAGAGTGTTGTGGAGGCAGGGAATTAATGTGGCCGAGTCAGGGATATGTATAGAAATAGAATTATTTTATTTTCCTGAAAACCCACCCCCAAAACTATATACAGAAATTAATTTAGTTTTAATTAGCAGATTTAGTTTGATTGAGAAGATCTTACAAGGATACCACAGATAAATCTGACTGTTTTGGAAGTTAGGAGATGGAAAAGGCTAAGCTACTAAACATAGCATTCCCCACTATTAATCAGGCTGAGCCAAAGTTACTCACAGGTGAGTGAGGCTGTCTGAAAGGGCAGTCCAGGTGGGTGTCAGCTCTCTCTCTTTCAAAGGACATCCGAGGCTTGTTAGCTTGCACAAAGAGTGCTTATGGTGGGAGCCATCCAAAGCAGGGTTAGTTCTGTCCCTCAGGAGCTTGTCCTTCACAGCACCAGGGGGCTCTTTCTGCAGGAACTGTCCTGGCAGGGGAGAACTCTAAGTCGGGCACCCCAAGGCAGGAAGCCCCCCAATATTTATACCCTCCCTAGACAAAGGGCCGAGTTACCACTGCCTAGGCATGAAGACCACAGCCTGATTCCAGCATGGGTCCTGCACGGGCACCCCTCGTGCCGGAAGGGTCCTTTGCTCCCCCCCTTCACACCTGCAGGGCGGGGGGTGGGGGGAAACAGGTCTTTTTGCACCTTTTCCTCTCCCATTCAAACCATGGAGGGAGAGGAATTTTGGGGTATACAGGACTCCAGGACAAAGGGCAGCCAAATACCCCTTGCTAAGCAATTCTCCATTTTGCCTGCTGCAAAGCCTTGCTCACATCTTGTAGCTGAGATGGTCTAAGGATAAGTATAGGAAGTAGTTAGGATGAAGCAATACACATCACAAAACAGTTGACAGAATTAGGTGGGGAAATCAAGGAAGATTTTCGACTATATTAGTCTTTTTCTAACAAATTGGAAGGGCTCATTCCAAATTCACACAGCGTGAAAGGGTTTGTTTCCCACAAGCTTAGCATGTCATGGGTGCAACAACTCAGGTGACTCAGACCCTCACATGTCATACAACCTACACATGTGCTAGTTTAAGGCCTAAAACACATCCAGAAACTTCAGGGCCTGGGGGAGAAAAAAATCCTGGAAACATACACAGAAAAAGTTAGTGTTGTAAAATCTTTTCCTCCTTTCGTCTGGGAGGCAAAAAAAAGAAGGGTTTCATGTGAAATACTGTTTCAGAATGAAGGGCAAAAGAATGTTTAAAGTTATGCTTACCATGAGACTGGAATTTTTCCCTAAATGGATGTTTTTCTAAACATCTCCTTCCATCACCTCTCCATCCACCACTTTCCAAGGGAAATATTTGCTTTCCAAACTTGCAACACTTCCAACATTTTTACATCTGCAGCAAGGTTAGGGCTGCAGATAGGACTGGGTCAAAGATGTGGGCCAGTAAGGTAGGCTGAAAATCAGGCTGGCATTGTAAAATAAGGATTATAAAATAGAAACTTGAGGCTAATACAGACGTGGGACACTGCCCAGATCTGAGGCACAGTGTTTATTCTTCAAAACCCACTATGAAGCTGACAGTTTTTGTAATTGTGAATTAAGCTGCTTTAATCCTGGAGCTTACAAGTATCTTTCTGTAACAACCAAGTCTAACAGTTCCTACTATTCAGAGCAAAGCTATAAAACAAGCTACAGTTTTAAAACTAAGCTGGCATACGGCAAAAGGTTGCTGAACCCAGCAAAGACCTTTGAATGCAGCAATCTTATACAGGGAAAAAGATGCCCATGGTCATATTCACCTTTGTTTCTGAAAATGAACTTTCCTGTTTGTATTGGACTTATAACTGCATTTGCTGGGTTTGTCTTTAGAAAAGACATGCACCTGAGTTCTTGTTTTGTGCACAAGTCACCACAACTCTTCATTTCTACTTTCGAGGTTTAGTTCTTATTCTTGTCTTAGAGATATGTCAACAGACAGCAAACACACTCAGGAATGCTAACGTGAAAGGGAGCACCACCTTCAGTATCTGGTAAAGCCATTATTATTCAAAAGTATAGTACCTGTAGGCATTTATTTTATTTACTAATAATTTCTAAATTGTTAAGTGCATTTAGCCAACTAATTCAGCAGACTTTCATAAAATCATAGAATCAACCAGCTTGGAAGAGACCNCAGGCTAAACAACCCCAGCTCCCTCAGCCTCTCCTCATAGGGTTTGTGTTCCAGGCCCCTCACCAGCTTCACCGCCCATCTCTGGACATGTTCCAGCACCTCAACATCTCTCTTGAATTGAGGAGCCCAGAACTGGACACAGGACTCAAGGTGTGGCCTGACCAGTGTTGAGTACAGGGGAAGAAGAACCTCCCTCGTCTTACTGGCCACACTGTTCCTGATACAGGCCAGGATGCCATTGGCTCTCCTGTCCACCTGGGCATGCTTCTGGCTCATCTTCAGCTACTATCTACCTGTACCTCCCTTCATATTCTTGAAGAAATAAAACTTCCTTTTCATAAACACATAACAAAGACAAGTACTTCTCACATTTCTGGGTTTTCCTTTCCTCCAAGAAAGAAAAGAAAAAGTGTGCTCTGATGTTGCCTTTCCTCAAAAAGACCTGCAGATGTTCTGCCTTTTCTCACGGTCACATTTGCATCTTACATTGACCTATGACAGCTGTCTATGTGTTCCCGATACATATAATGTAACTTGCACTCACCATAGCCTCAGATCACTAGAAAAAGTTAGTTCAGCCCAGGATAAGAACCTGCACGCTTCCATCTTTTAACCACAGAGACAAATCCGTTGACAACCAAACCAAACTCCTCCCCTTCCCTTCTCTAAATAATTAAAGACCAACTACAGTTCATGATTGGGTGTGATTCAAAACAGCCTTTTCCAATGTAACTCCCTCTAAGGACACAGCTAAGAAAGTGATTTTGGGAACTCAGTGAAGAGTATGTCTTAGAACTAGAACTTAAGGGGGGAAAAACAACCCAATTTATATACATTCATGTTATTTTACATCACCTCTAGTTACGTAGTGTAATAGTGACATTGCTTTCCAGATTCATATAGATGATAACTACAGCTGAAAGTAGGCAGGAAGGGTTAATACAGAATAAATGTATGGAGGCTAGGAAATAATTGAAATTCAACAATCTCAAGTGTTCAGGATAGGTTGGGGACCAACCTGTTGGAGAGCAGTGAAGGGAAAAAGGACCTGGGCCTTCTAATGGATGGAAGGTTGACTATGAGCCAGCAACATGCTCTTGTGCCCAAGAAGACCAATGTCATTCTGGGGTGTATTGGAAGGGATGTGGTTAGTAGGTCAAGAGAGGTTCTACTCATCCTCTACTCTGCCCTGGTGACGCTGCAGTAGTATTGTGTCCAGTTCTGGGCCACTCAGTTCAAGGACAGGGAACTGCTTGAGAGAGTCCAGAGCAGAGCTGCAAAGATGATTAAGGGAGTGGAACGTCTTCCTTATGAGGAGAAACTGAGGTATTGGGGCTCTTTGGCTTGGAGAAGAGGAGACTGAGAGCTGACCACATCAACGTTTATAAATATGAAAAGGGTGAGTGCCAGCAGGATGGCGCCAGGCTCTTCTCAGTGATGCCCAGTGACAGGACAAGGGGCAATGGGTGGAAAATGAGGCATAGGAAGTTCCACGGAAACGTGACGAAGAATGTTTTCACTGTGAGGGTGACAGAGCACTGGAACAGGCTGTCCGGGAGGATTGTGGTCTCCTTCTCTGGAGATACTCAGAACCTGCCTGGATTTGTTCCAATGTGAGCTGGTATAGGTGATCCTGCTCTGGCAAAGGGGTTGAACTAGATGATATTTCAAGTTCCCTCCCAGCCCCTAACAGTCTGTGATCCTGTGATCAGTAGCAGTGCTCACTGCAGGGGTGTTTATCTGTAGCTTTTCTCACATTTCTTGTTGCAGAGGCAAGGTTATAGTGCTTGCTGCACAAGTCTCTCCTCACTTTGCACAGCGCATTTTTCATGAAGATCAGTTTCTCATACCTCCTTGTACTTCCAGGTCCACATCCCTGTAGCAGTTAGAAAGACTTGACAGTAGTAAGTTACACTCTCTTAAGCACACCTGCATCCTCAAAAATTCACTATGGGAAAATTCACACCTTGGCATTGAGTAGAGCAAGGTGTCAGTTACACCCTCAAGTAATTCAAGGTCAAGGCTAAGAATAACTCCTTGGTGAATACCCACCGTTATTTTTGTAGGTGCTGTAACCCATGCAAACATGTCTCAGCTTTCACCAGGTTTCCTCTGGTCTGCCTTAGAGCTCAGGAAGTAGCTGGGAGAAGCAAAATTTTTTCAAGTGTTTGTATGAATACAAAGTTAATTTCTTGGCAATGGTTTCTAGAAAACTTCCCTAATTATTCATCCAAATTCTTCCAGATTCAAGTTCGCTGGCATGAAAATCCACATTCTTCCTACCTTATTCACCTCCAGCAAATTTCAGCTGAGCTGCAACCTGACTGCAGATGTTAGCAACTCAAAGATTTTAATTTCTGTGTTTACAGCTCACAGTTCTCAGTAGAAACAGTGACGTAAATCACAGTTTGTCTTCTGTTCCTCGTTGCACAATGTAACAGTGTGACAATACCAGAGTGAAAATTTTGTGTTACACCCAGATATGGATTCCAAAGTTTCTCTCTTTTGGCTTATTACTGTGGCCATCAAAAGAGGGAAGGAAACGATACTATGACATTAACACAGAGTTCATATTTGGCTGAAGAACTAAACTTTCAGAATGGGAATATCCTACATTAAACAATTTATTGATTATACAACAAATACAGTAGTTCTTTAAACTATTCTGACTGTATGATTTAAAATGCATTCCGTAGACAAGACAATGATTATTCAGTATAACTGCATCAGTAGAAAGAAGGAGTTACAAGCAAGGCCAGGAAAACATGCACAGATCTCTCTATCTTTTCTAAAGGCCTTGGCAGTAAGCTACAACTCCTACTCCATCCAAATATCCTTTTGTCAAACACGACTTATGTATTTCTGCCCAGACTGGAGCTCCCAGTAAACCAAAGCAACCTCAAAAATATGCTCCTGCTCTATGTGAAAGAGCTCTGACATGTTAGCAGAGCCATCCATCAGGAATGGCATCCTGATGGGTTTTAGGCAAGATAAATTCTTGGCAAAAGATTTTTTAGCAGCACACTGCAGGTTTAAATTCCCCTGGATATCTGCCCTGGTCTTTTTGGAGTTCTGCCTAAATATCTAACTACATCCAGGTACAGAAAAGAGTGAATTTGCTTTCTCTGGCCCAGAAGGCTGACACTGGGGAGGAGAACAGCAGGGAGCCAGCAAACTCCTGGGAAAGATTCAGAAGCATAGTCCTTTCCAGGGCTAGCCCTGCCAGCCTCAGGCACTGAAATATTTTTGGGATGTGGGTTTAATTTTTGTTATTTCTTCATAGGAGAAGTATAGGATGCACAGATGTTTTGTTGGCCTGCCAATCTGATCCCATCCTTCTCACTGCCTTGTGCTGCCAGCAGCGGTTTCAACCACAGAAAGAGCAAGTACATGGCTATGCCTCAGCCAAAAGCTGCAGTTTACCAACAGTTTACATAGGTATCAATTACTAGTCTGGGGAAAACACTGGAAAATCAGACCTTTTGTTGGAATAGTGAGGTGGTATGGGTAATGCAGGTGAACTGTTTTGAAACTGCTCATGTCTGTGCTGGCTTGCAGAAGGATGCAAAGCCCACTCCTTCATTCCAGTACTCAGCAATGAATTTCACATAGTGTCAACTGAGGTTTATGGATGCTATTGATTTTCATCATGCTGGGTGAAACCAATACATGTTTTCTCAGAAAGAGCACATGCATCTGAGTTAAAAATATACCCAAACTATGTTTCCTGGGGCAAAAAAAAAAAAAAAATAATCTTAGGAAAGAGTCCATGTAAATAAAATAAAAATAATTTAAGAATGAGATGTTGAGGGTCATTGGAGTCATCAGTGAAGCTAATGTCTTAGGTGTCTTGGAAGTGAACACAACAAGGCTGGTGAGGGGGCCTGGAACACAGACCCTATGAGGAGAGGCTGAGGGAGCTGGGGGTGTGCAGCCTGGAGAAGAGGAGGCTCAGGGCAGACATCATTGCTGTCTACAGCTACCTGAGGGGAGGTTGTAGCCAGGTGGGGGTTGGTCTCTTCTCCCAGGCAGCCAGCCACAGGACAAGGGGGCACAGTCTCAAGTTGTGCCGGGGGAAGTACAGGCTGGATGTTAGGAGGAAGTTCTTGCCAGAGAGAGTGATTGGCATTGGAATGGGCTGCCCAGGGAGGTGGTGGAGTCACCATCCCTGGAGGTGTTCAGGAAAAGACTGGATGAGGCACTCAGTGCCACGGTCTAGTTGACTGGATAGGGCTGGGTGCTAGGTTGGACTGGATGATCTTGGAGGTCTCTTCCAACCTGACTGATTCTATTCTATTCTACTTCCTCATTGACCCTCAGCATTCTGTGTTAGGAGGCAGGGGCTACTGCAGCTATACTCAAGGAAAACTAATCTCTGGTTCTTCGTTGTACCACAGCACATTCTAACTTTCCCTGTTAGGAAATACAGTTCTTTTGCTGATGACAAACCAGACCTGCACCATGAACATGAACCACTTATTTTCTGAAGGAGAGTAACATTTTTCTGGAGTTTTTTTCCCCCTTTCCCCCCCCCTCACCTTTAACTCCCTGTATGCTCTACTCTAATGAAAGGTCAGAGGTTACAACTTTATTTTCCTCCAGACCATGAATGCTAAATAGCGTCAACATGAGCAGTTCAATGACCTCTGTGTGTTCTGAAGCCACTGAAAAATGAAAACAAATGTTAATCTGGGGTCTGACTCAGACTCTCTTTGCTGATCTATACTTGTGGAGCACATTAGGGCCACTTACGAAATCAGAGTGAGCAGTGATCTCTGACCTTGCTCTGTTTTCAGATGGCCTTGCTCCATTTGCTGAAAGTCTGCAACTGCTGCTGGCCCCACAGTGCTGGGCCTCACCACTAATTCTCCTCTGGTGCCCACTGACACTCATGTGCAACTTACATAAGCCAGAGCAATCGCTAACACACATCAATGGCAAAGCTCCAATTTAAAAGTGGATGGCTGGAGTAGGTGTTATTAGTACCCTATGTCAAACTGTGATTGCTCACATATGGCTGGAGGCTGAATAGTACTTTTGATTCAGGGCAGAGAAAGACAGAGTTGGTGGTAAGGGGAAAAAAAAAACCCAAAACACCAAAACAAACCCAGAAGACGAAGCAGGCTTGATCTTACCATTTTCTGATTTGAAACTGATGGAAATAACTACAGCAGGAAAGAAATCAAGTTGGCTGTTATCAAGACACCTCTCTGTATTATCTTCTAGCTTTCTAGGTGGTTCTGAACTTAAACTGAAATGCCTAATCCAGTGACATTAAAGCCATCTAGTCCATAGCATGCCAGTTGTTTGCAAAAGGCTTTTGATGAAGAATACATTTTTCTTGGCAGCATGACAAAAGAAACAGGAGAAACATTTTCTTTCTAAAGTTGATATTAAACAACAGTAATGTTCTTACATTTAATTTTATTGTTCTGAGTGTCCTGGGTCAAGCTGAATGTGCTGCTGATAGTCACAGAATCACAGAACTGTCAGAGCTGGAAGAGACTTCGAAGATCATACAGTTCCAACCCCCCCTGCCATGGGCAGCGACACCTCACACTAGATCAGGTTGCTCAGAGCCCCATTCAGCCTGGCCTTGAAAACTTCCAGGGATGTGGCTTCCACCACCTCTCTGGGCAACCTGTTCCAGTGTCTCACCAGCCTCACAGTGAAGAACTTCCTCCTAACATCCAATCTGAACACTTTCAGTTTTGCTCTATCCCCCCTTATCCTCCATTCTCCCTTATCCTCCATTCCCCCTCAACATCCTAAAAAACTCCCTCACCAGTTTTCTTGTAGGCCACCCTCAGATAGTGCAAGGCCACGATAAGGTCTCCTTGGAGCCATCTTTTCTCCAGACTTAACAGCTCCAGTCCTTTCAGTCTGTCTCCAGAGTATTCAACACCATGCTGCTGGCACACCAGCTTCAAAATGAAAGTGTTGTCTGGAGCAAAGTATTTTGGAGCTTCAAGTTCAGATTGTAACATGAGAGTCTTCCTGGTCTGGTTGATGCTTTTGGTCTTCCATGTTTAGGGTGCTCTTTTCCACTGGGCTGACTGTGGGTCAGGGAGTGGGAGAGTAGGTCACTGATTTCTGCTGCTGCTTCTGCATTTTGCTGCACTTCAATGGAAATAAACTAAGGTAACTGTGCATTGTATTATCTCATTTTCAGAAAACCCTTTATCTCAAGTCTTTATTTCAACCCAGAGGCTTTTTTGCATTACTTTTGTTTGTATTACAAAGTCAGCATTCACTATAAGTTCTCCAAGTCCTGCCATCTGACACTCAAGAAAATAACAGTACAGACTTCTGAAGGGTGGCAGCCATAAGTGAGTAGAATAGCTGTATATGTATATTCACCATTAAGATGTAAAAATTGTTAAGACTGAGGAGGAAAAAAATAGTGTGAGGGAAAGAAGGGAAGAAAGAAATCAATCTATAGGACCTGTAGATCACCTGCTTCTTCTCTTGTGTTTCCCAACGTCCTGTCCTTGGTCATGTTTTGAAATCTATCAGTAATTTTCATCAGGCGTATTTTGACGGTGCCTTGTGCAAAGAACCTTACTCTTGAAAACTGCCTCCCTACCTGACAGTTTGAGTTCTGAATGGACTCACTCAGCACTCCAGGAGCTGAACTGATGGCCAGCAGGCAAATGTGCAAGATTCACCAATACTGTGTAAAATCCTAAATACTGAAGTGTTCAATTTAGCATGTTTTGCCTTAAGCTGAAGTGATTAACTGATGGAATTTGGAAAGGGAGGGGAGCTGTCAAGGGGTATTTTGCAGAACTGTCCAGAAGAAAGATCTCTTCCACTGAGCTTTCTTGTCTTAATTTCTGGCATCCTTTCACCTCCCTGTGGGTGTTCAGGAAAAGCCTGGATGAGGCACTTAGTGCCATGGTCTAGTTGAGTGGATAGGGCTGGGTGCTAGGTTGGACTGGATGATCTTGGAGGTCTCTTCCAACCTGCTTGATTCTATTCTAAAAATATTGATTCTATTCAAACCTGTTTGAGTTTTACTTCGTTTTGATTTTGAGATTGTTTTGAATGTCTCCTCATTCTTCTCTTGCTTTTCTCTTGGGCAGCTATAAAGTGGGAAGCCTTGCATTGACATAGCCTTGCTCATATTATCTTCAAAGTCATCTGCAGGTTTTAAGCGTGCATACTGACTATTCAGGTAATCCAAATACATTATCTATAATGTATTTATGCAACTTCTGTGAGTATTTCTGTAACTATGCCTGAGGATACAAACCATTCTAATAGCAGTATAAAGCTATATTAGCACCACAAAGAATATAAAACCACAGAAACACGTAGACATTTTTTTCCTAAGCGATCTTACTTAAGAAGCTGAATCTAAAAGAACTTTCCTGCCCTACAAATTAATTACCAGGGTAGGACTTCCATTATGTATATATATATATAAAACAACTTTGTACTTAAAATATAACCCTTCTGTGAAATATTTTTGCTCTGTTTGATCTAGTCTGAATAGAGTTTAGTGTTCATTCCATGGATAGTACTCACAGTCCTCTTTTTTGATCAGAGGCTATGAAAATATTGTATTACTTAGTCTTGCATTTTTTTAGGGCCATATTTTTAACTTGGATCTAGATAACCTTCTGTTGGGGGCTAATAAGTGAAGGGACTCCTACAGATTGCCTGACTTCTTGTCTTCCTCTAACTTCCCTCTAGGAGTGATCCACAGATGTAGGAAATTATGTAGAGCTAGTAGACAGCAATTTGGGAATCAAACCCAGAAAACAAGGCATTGAAGTGAAGCAAGGAGAAAATGCCAAGAGCAAGACCACTTTTCTTGCTGCTCACCTCCAAGCCCATTAGCTGACTAGTACAGACAAGCTTCTTTCCAAACTCACCTGACAAAATTGAGAAGACAGGGCATTAAATCCTGTGTCCTAGGACACATGGCAGCTTCTGAGCAAGAGGGGAGGGATTACTGTCTTGTATGTGGACAAGACTGACTTTTCATCACTCTGAGTAGCATGCCTCATATGTTGTCAGTTTGCATTTTGTTTTACATCTATCATAAATAGTCTGTCTTAGCTCAGAGTGTAATTGAAAATGTAGGTCCAGGTCAAATAGGAGGGTGGTTATGGAGAAGAGGACATAGGTTTAATAGAAATGGACCATCAGAAACAAGAGAAAGAAAAAAGAAAACCAGGAATAAACTTTGCATTACCTTTGCTATCTTTTAAAAATACACAATTTCCATTCTGAGCACCAGCTGCTAGAAAATTATTGATCCTACATCAGCACCAGCATTTTTTCTTCAGAAAGGTTTCAGGAAGGTTTTTGAATGAGTCAGGCTTGTGAAATTTATGTCAGCTATTTGGAGCAGGAGCTATCTTTTATGTATTTGTACAATATCTAGAACAAGATATTTGTAAATGTCTGGCCAGATATATGGAGTTATTGAGTAATGTCACCTAAAATGCAAATAACAATAGGAACAACAGCAATAAATCTCTCTATACTAAACAGGGATTTAACTCTGAGTCACAAGTGGTTAAGCTTCTATTTTTTTTAAGGTTATTGTATGTATGTCCAGTCAAATAAACGAGATATGCTGGATCTCATAGCTCTTTCTGTGTCTGCAGCTCTAGAGTAGTAGTAGTATCACCAAGGTTGGAAGAGACCTCACAGATCATCAAGTCCAACCCTTTACCACAGAGCTCAAGGCTAGACCATGGCACCAAGTGCCACGTCCAACCTTGTCTTGAACAGCCCCAGGGACGGCGACTCCACCACCTCCCTGGGCAGCCCATTCCAGTGTCCAATGACTCTCTCAGTGAAGAATAAATGCATAGTGTCCTGGACTACCGAGGAGTAAAACCAATAGAAACAAAGGGTTGCCTGTGGCAACATGAGCCAAGAACCTCCCAGCTTGTGTGATGCAGCTGATCTTAAACATCCAGCAAAATGTCCAGCCGTAGCTATATCTGTGCCTGTTACATATTATGCAACATTAATAATCGATATTAGTTTTGATATCCAGGTGAAGATTGTTAACAACTATGAGACTTGTTTATTAACATTAAATCTCCCCCAGAAAACTTATTTACATGTTCAAAACACACAGCTTGGATACTTATACACACAGGGAACAGGCAAAACTAGAACACTTTAAGAAGTAACTAGCAAGTGGAAACGTTAAAACTGGAAAGAGGTTCTTAGTTTCAATTATACCTCTTGCCCACTAGGGAACTCGAGAGGCTCCTTTCTGCTACTAAGGCAGAAAGGCACAAGAGAAACTAGTTACAGAATTTCTTAGAGAGAGACTTTGAATATTTACTCACAAAAATTAGCCCTCAACTCACAGGGCTAGTTAGGCCTCAGATAGCACCCAAACACTTTCAGGGAGTTCTGTCAATGCCTCGTCAGCCACTGAGGCTTCTGATTCTTCCTAGGCTACAGTATGCTGGGGAAAGGAGGCAGACAATCTCCGGCCTTATCCTGGCCCCTCTGGATGATCTGTGTGTCCCTTCCAGGGCTTCTCATCTTGGCAGGTGTAGGCAGAATGCAGTAAGGCAGTGAGGTATAACACTGCCTGAAGTAGAGTGCAACAGCAGCAGGCAGCAACATCAAGCAAGCACAAACATAGAGGCAGAACACATTGTGTTACCTGCTCATCTCTTTTTATTAATACAGCCTGAGACTAATGGACCTTTGGACACAGAATAGCCAATCAGAATGGCAGTTATCTGAGCTTGGCCATATTAGGTGAAGTTGTGGGCTTGCTTTACCCAATTTGGGAAAAAACGTAGGCCTTGCACGAGGCAGGCAGAAGCCAAGTGTATGTACCTTGTTCACCACAGGATGTAAACAGGAGCAAAAGAAATCTGGGCAAACAGGGGTCCTTAGATTCAGTGGCTCTAGGTTTTTGTCCTCTTTCCCCTGGTTGCTTCTAAACACAACAGAGAGAGGGGGAGAGTGGAAGACCATGTCTGGGCGAGCCATTTTTGGCCTATTCAGACCTACCAGGGAAGCTCCTCTTCGCTGACCACCATCAGAAGTTTACTAGACTAGAAGAAAACTCTATCCAGTTTGTTTTTTTTCCCACAGAAATCATAGAATCAATGCCCAAATTAATATAACACCACAGATAATAATGTTTGTGCTGGTTTGAGGCTAACTGGAATATTTTAATGAGAGAAATTAGATCATTGGCCATGAAAAAGAAATAATGGTGATGCTTGTAAATTGTGCCAAGCTGTAAACACAGCTTCATTTCTTAGCTTCCAGCTGACTGAGCTAGTCTGGTGAATTCCTACCCCAGGAACTCCCAAACCTGCAGAATGCTCTAATTTATTGCATCAATAAACACTCATCTCACTGGAGGGGGAGAAATTTTATATGCAGAATTTTTAGTCCAGATAAAGTTTATTCTTCCTTTCCACATTCTTCCCTTCTTCAGTTTACAATAATAAGGCCTCTGGAAAAAAAGAGTCGGGGAGGAAGGAATAAAAAAGGACCTGCCTTATGTGCCTTTATCATCACTACCTGTCATTGCTGCAAATGCCATTTGATACAGTCTTTGGACCCCCAGGAAACAAAACAGACTATAGGAGTAGTGACAGCAGCAACTATAGATGAATAAAACCCCACAGTTATCTATTAATAGATACAACTAAGAAATCGCCCCTAAAACAATCAAGGCCTTCAGGCTGTATCTTCCTCCTCTTATCTCCTGGTCTCACATTAGCAGTGATTGCTGTTGATTTGATTCCTAGAGTATCTCAGCTGAGCTCACTAGTAATATTACCTACTTTTTCTTAGTTTTGAAGACTTCACTCTTGAGAAATGGGAAAATAGGATTGGCTGTGAGTGGTAAATCTGGATGTAGAACCTACATGTGCTAGATGCTTACCCCCATGGTCTAAACTAGTTTTGTGTTGGCACTCATCTGACTCACCAGTTTACCTGGGCAGTAAAAATCCCACCTTAGTTACATGCTAAAGAGAAGGATGACAAATCTCTGCACTTAGTTTCCTGATTGCAGTAAATGACCACCAGTCAAACACAGTTTTGCAAGTTGACATGGTGCACACAAGAGTCAGATTTGTTCATGTTGTGCAGTTAATGGGCAGCCAGGCAGATCAAGGACATAATTCCATGGCTACTGGTGAAAATTCTGGGTCTGGAAAGGTGGCTTCACATTTTTCCAGACTCCCATCCCAGGGAACAAAACCAAGGACGTTTCAAGACTGTGTTGTGTCTAAATACCAGTGAGCTCTTCAGAAATGATAAACTAACCCAAAAATGCAGTTGAATGAGTATGAGTGCATAGATAATTCCAGATGAAAGAATAAATTATAGGGAGCAGAGCTTGAAAAACATTATTTGTAATAGGGTTCATTTTTTGAAGTGTTTAAATTACCTTTTTTTCCCCCCACAAAGTTCTTGCTGTGGCATTACAATAAAGCTTCTCTGCACTACTTCTGTCTTGGCAGATGCTCAGTGTGTCTTACGCTTCTCTCGCTGTCAGCAACATCTGGCTGAAGCATTTCCACCTCTGCAGCTGTTTCTCAGCTGTGCAAACAGACTGGTGTAGCAGGGATGACATACAACCATCAGGAAACGAGGCAAGACAGGGAAATTCAGGCTGGATAAGAGGTTATGAGGAGCCTAGGAGTCATTTCCAACCCTGAAAAAAGGATCAGACTCAGGTTTGCCAGCCAGTAGAGGATGCAGAAAAGACAGAGCCGTCCACATGGTAAGAAGGCTAGAAGAATGAGACAGAATGCAGAAAAAAAAGAATCATGTCCTCCAGCAAACTAAAGAAACCTCTATACAGGTCTCAACATGCAGCATTTATTCCTAGGCAGAAAGATCCCTCCAGCAGCTCTAAGTCAGGTGCTGGTTGTAGGACAAAGATGTCTGTGTTGCATACATCTGCCTTGGCAATTTACATCAGAGGATGTGGTGGGCCAGCAAGGTAATGAGAGCATAAAGGACAGTCTCTGTGCCACTGCACAGTGTCTCCTCTCTTTCTGTGAAACAACTGTTCATAATCCCTTTGAAACAACTGCAGACTGGGAGCAGCTTTAAACCAAAACACCTGCATGTCCCACATGCACAGCGTTACCATTATGTGCAGAGGTATGACCCTTCACCGTGCACACCAGCTATTTGACTTCAGGTAAAGCTGCATGGGCAGGTCAACTTGTGGAGAAACACAGCACTCTCTGAGTCTCTCTTTCTGTCGCTGAAGGGCCTTTCTCTGTTCCTGCTTGCACTCCTTTCCTTCCCTCCAGCCTCTTTACTCCACGCAACAGCCTCAGACCTGAGGCTCAGTGAAACTGCAGTGCCAGCAAATGCTTTTACACATTGTCAGTCTGGGATGATCATGTTTCTGCAAAGCACACAGAGGGCTTCATGGATTGCCCTGTATCTAGCACACAGTTGTCACTGCACCAGAATGGGACAGGCAGACATTAGCTGCTGCTGTTCACTTGGATGTGGCATTGATAAAACTCCTCTCAACCAGTTCAGCTTTTCAGAGATTTTTAACAAGTGAAACCTAGGCAATTTCTTTCTGAACAGGATTTCTTTCCACCTTCATGACATCCACAGGATCCTCTGCTGCTGTTGGCTGACATTAATCTTAAAATATACAATATTAGGAGCTATACCACTGCCCATTTCTTTACTCTGTACAACAGGCTCATGATATAAAAAGATGTATGAGACCTGGGGCTCTTTAGCCTAGAAACGTGAAGACTAAGAGGACATCTTTAAATGCCTATAAATACCTGAAGAGGTATTTATACCTGATGGGGCTGGGCTCTTCCCACTGATGCCCAAGGATAGGACAAGGGGCAGCGTTCACAAGCTAGAACACAGGAGGCTTCATCTGAACTTAATGAGAAACCTTTTTACTTTGAAGGTGACAGAACACTGGAACAGGCTGCCCAGAGAGGTTGTGGAGCCTTCTCCTCTGGAGACTTTCAAAACCCACTGGGACACATTTCTGTGAAACCTGATGTAGGCATATCTGCATTAGCAGATGGGGTTGTACTAGATGATCTCCTGAGGTCCCTTCCAACCTCTACCATTCTCTGATTCTGTGATTCAGACCATTGTGAAAACAGACCATGCAGACACATAAGTGAGACTTCCTCTGGTCTGAGGAATTACGGATACCAGAATGAGCAGGAGAAGAAAGGTGCTTTGATCACCCCATAGTCCAGCAAGATGTCCCAAGTGCCAGTCCTGTGTGCATCTGCCTCACCACCTCCAGGAGTCATCTCAGTCCTAGACCTCCATTTCCCTGTGAGCAAGAATCATAGAATAGAATCATAGAATCATAGAATAGAATCATAGAATAGAATCATAGAATCATAGAATAGAATCATAGAATCAGTCAGGGTTGGAAGGGACCACAAGGATCATCTAGTTCCAACCCCCCTGCCATGGGCAGGGACATCCTATCCTAGATCAGGTGATATGTCCTCAGGCTATGATCTGAAAATAAAGACAATTAAGAGGTATGGTGAAGTACAGATGCCCTACAACATCACAACATCTCAATATTCAGGAAGCAGATAGCATGAAGTGTAGTACAAACTTGGTGATTATCAGCCTCGATGCTGTAACTGTGATTAGTTGTCTATACTGCCTAGGAAAACAGTGAGGAATGAGCTTGTTTGACCCTCATCATCACCATGTTCTCCCTTTTACACTGAAGAAGAGCATATGATCTGCCTAAACTGTAAGCTTGCTTCAAAACTCCCACCAGGCTGGGACTTTGCATTGCCTCCTATTCCAAGCTAGTGGCTATATTTCACTCTTTGGCTTTTTCCCTCCTTTTTCTTAAGCCTTAGATTTCCCTGGCTGTGATGGGATTGCTGGGGTAGCAGGGGATGCTGACCTGGAAAGAATGAAAATGGTGGAATATGCTTGGCAAGCATATTCCAAAGGCAAACTTTGGAAAACCATGTTTTGTTTTTTACGTCTATACATTAAATTAATCACTCCAGTAAGCCAGGTTTGCTCAAGAATGTGATTTTGAGAAGGAGTGGCAATTAAAATTCCTTATGCACTTTCCACCCTTAGAGCTCAGGCCAATGTATCTTAAAAAATAAAAGCAAACCACAAACATATGTGCACACTTAGAGCATCTGATCACCAATCCACAGGTATTTATTTATATGAATCCCCTTTTGCAAAACTGTTGACTGCCACAAGTGAGCCCTCTGATCTCTTTATAAGGCCACCTCCTAGACAGACAGACAGAGGAAAGGGGAACCTGCTCCTGTTCCAGTGGTTACTATGCAGCTTCTTTATTTCCTATGGAACCTTTCTGAAAGCCTCCATTAGTTATTTGAAAGAGGGTTGTTACTAGAATAGAATAGAATAGAATAGAATCAATCAGGTTGGAAGAGACCTCCAAGATCATCCAGTCCAACCTAGCACCCAGCCCTAGCCAGTCAACTAGACCATGGCACTAAGTGCCTCATCCAGTCTTTTCCTGAACACCTCCAGGGACAGTGACTCCACCACCTCCCTGGGCAGCCCATTCCAATGCCAATCACTCTCTCTGGGAAGAACTTCCTCCTAACATCCAGCCTATACTTCCCCCGGCACAACTTGAGGCTGTGTTCCCTTGTCCTGTTGCTGGTTGTCTGGGAGAGGAGACCAACCCCCACCTGGCTACAACCTCCCTTCAGGTAGTTGTAGACAGCAATGAGGGGAAGAGAAAAGAAGCAGACTTTCATTGCTCTTTATGCAATGGTTAGAAAAACAAGTATGATCATTTTCTCCAGCCCTTGTGTCCTATCTATTCCTTTTCACAGTCTTGGGCTGTCTCTATTCAAAATAACACTTTCAATAGGGCCCCCAGTAGTCCACGGCTTTAGTCAAGAACTTACATCAGACTCAGGGACCTTTGTTTTTGCTCTGAGAGCAAAAGATTTCCACATGATTTGAGGTTTGAAAATGTGATCTTTATTTTTTAACAGAGACTGTCTGCTGAACCTCAAACTCAGCCACCTAACCCTCTCAGGCTCCCTTGGAAATCTGACCCTCAGCCAGACGAAGCACAATTTTTTAGCTGAGGAATGAAGTGAGCATTCACACATCTGTCTGATCCCAGGTTTTGTTCTTAGAGGACAGACTGAAAGAACACAGGCATGGAACAGCAGAGTAATTAACTTTCTCACTCTGTTGACCAAAATGATTGTGCCCAATAACAGAGGCAACGAACTGAGGTCAGAGCAGAGATCATAGGATCACAGGATCAGAGGATGTTAGGGGTTGGAAGGGACCCAAGGAGATCATCGAGTCCAACCCCCCTGCCAGAGCAGGACAATCCTATCTAACACAGATCACAGAGGAACACATCCAGACAGGCCTTGAAAGTCTCCAGAGAAGGAGACCTCACAACCTCTCTGGGGAGCCTGTTCCAGTGCTCTGTGACCCTTACAGTAAAGAAATTCCCCCTTGTGTTGAGGTGGAACCTCTTTTGCTGCAATTTACACCAACTTGCTCCTTGTCCTGTCCCAGAGAGCAGTGAGCAGAGCCTGTCCCCCCCCACTCCTGGCCAGCCTTCAGGTAAACATTTGATAAACATTTATCAAATCCCCTCTAAGTCTTCTTTTCTCCAGACTAAAAAGCCACAGGTCCCTCAGCCTCTCCTCATAAGCCATGCCCTCCAGTCCCTTAATCATCCTCATAGCCCTCTGCTGGACCCTCTCCAGCAAATCCCTGTCCCTGTTAAACTGAGGAGCCCAAAACTGAACACAGTATTGAAGATGAGCAGCTAAAAGCCAGCGTCTGGAATAGCAGCTGTTTCCTTTTCAAGTTTAAAATTTAAGATGTGAAAGTACTTCTGCATCTCAGTAAAAAAATGGAAGTGGAAACCAAAAATTCCAGGAATTAAAAGAGGAAGGCACAACTCTTTGAGATTTATTTTTTTTTGGTGGGGGGATGCTCATTTTAGAAGATACTTCTATTCTGAGAAATATGTTTTAGCTTTTATGGACTGATTGGTTCAGCACAGTTTGAAGAAGGCAGCTGCAAGGTGAAAAAGTAAGTAAGATGGGGGAGAAAAATGCAGTTCTGTCTAAAAATAATATATATAATAAATTTGCAGACTCAGTCATAGTCTTAAGTGTTATTTAGAGAATTACAGGCATGAGTTTAAGGGAAATTATTGGTATGTC
The DNA here is from genome assembly GCA_013400475.1 of Tricholaema leucomelas. Classification (NCBI taxonomy): domain Eukaryota; kingdom Metazoa; phylum Chordata; class Aves; order Piciformes; family Lybiidae; genus Tricholaema lacrymosa; species Tricholaema leucomelas. The sequence continues at coordinate 29,591 of WAAF01018884.1, read as the reverse complement.
AGAAGTATAAATATGCTTATGAAGTAAACTTAACAGTGTCACAAATCCTACTGACAGCTGTATGCTGTATGCTGTGCACACATATGCATTTGTGGAGGAGGTGGTGATATTCAGACATACTCACAGAGCAGTACCTGGATTTTCTCCCCCTCACTGATAGACTCCTCCCTGGGATGGAAGGCAGTAGCTATTTATCAGTGTGGTGTTACTAATATGAGCAGTTTCCATATCACAGGCATGTAGCATCTATCCAAGCAGTACAGTAAATTGAACTTAAAGAGCTAAATATAATTACATTCAAATCCAGGTCCCCCAGAATGTAAAATTGACCTTGATGTGTGAATAAAGACAAAAAGCACCTATATGTTTTCCCCCTCTCTTTTTCAGCAAAACCTCCATGGTTAATTGTTGGATCAGTAGGAATCCAGAAGCACCACCTTCTCCTGAAACCTTTACTTCAGCATCTGAGCTATTACCCAACCCAATTCTGCTTAAATAGTAAGATGCAGCGAGCTCATTGAGAGGGTTTTCTGTTTGGGTTGTGGGGTTTTGTTTGTTGGTTTGGGGGTTTTTTTTTTCTGTTGCTATTGGGTTTTTTTCCTTAATGTGGCCTAGCAGAGTAAAACAAGTTAAAGAGCTTTGGCTTAGTTGAGACCTCAGATTATCAGGCTTTAGCTGCACGCAAACAAATTTAGCAGTCAATAGCAACTTGGTCCAGTCTGGGTCAAGGCTGGGGAAGTCATATTTTGGAGAAGAAGCAATTCCCACTCGGTAGCCTCTGAATACTGCAGTTAAAATTAGATGGTGGCTGCTAGCCAGAGAAAGAAGACATTTCCCCCCTGTCTTGTGATATACCCAAAAGCCATGTTTTCAGGGAGATTTGGTAGTGATTTCTATAAATCTATCAGACAACCAAGAGAAATAGATTTTCCTTTCACCTGTGAACTAGCAAGGCCCAAAGGGTGGTGGTGAATTGAGTTCAATCCAACTGGCAGATGGTCACAATTGGTGTTCCACAGGGCTCAGTATTGAAGAGAGTTCTACCTTTATGGATGACCTTCAGAAGGGGATCAAGTGCACCCTCATTAGGTTTGTAGATAACACCAAGCTGGGTGAGAGTGTCAACCTACTGGAGGCAAAGAAGGCTTTTGCAGAGGCATCTGGATAGGCTGGATCAATAGGCTGAGGCCAGCTTTATAACTTTAAACCAGGCCAAGTGACAAGGCACAACAACCCCATGCAACACTGCAGGCTTGAGGAAGAGTGTCTTGAAAGTTGCTTGGTAGAGAGGAATCTGGAGGTGTTGGTCTTCTGCTGACTTACTGTGAGGTAGCAATGGCCATGAAGGCAACTAACCTCATGGCTTGTATCAGAAAGTGTGGCCAGCAGGACCGGGGAAGTGCTCTTATCTCTGTACTCAACACTGGTGAGCTGCACCTCAAATACTATGTTCAGTTTTGGGCCCCTCAGTCCAAGGACATTGTGGTGCTGGATCCTGATCAGAGAAGGACAGCAAGGCTGGGGAAGCTCAGGGGTGACCTCATTGCTGTCTACAACCGCCTGAAGGGAGGCTGTAGCCAGGTGGGAGTTGGTCTTTTCTCCCAGGCAACCAGCAACAGAACAAGGGGACGCAGTCTCAAGTTGTGCCTGGGGAGGTGTAGGCTGGATGTTAGGAGGAAGTTCTTCCCAGAGAGAGTGATTGGCATTGGAATGGGCTGCCCAGGGAGGTGGTGGAGTTGCCACCCCTGGAAGTGTTCAAGAGAAGCCTGGATGAGGCACTTACTGCCATGGTCTAGTTGGTTGGCTAGGACTGGGTGCTAGGTTGGACTGGATGATCTTGGAGGTCTCTTCCAATCTGCTCAATTCTATGATGATTCTATGATGATTCTTCTATGAAGTCCTGTGGGAAGGGACTGAGGGAGCTGTTGTTCAGCCTGGAGAAGAGGAAGCTCTCTGCAACTACCTGAAAGGAGATTGTAGTGACATGGAAGCAAGCATCTTCTCGTATGTAACAAGAGATAGGATGAGAGGAAATGACCTGAAGTTGCACCAGGGAACGTTTAGATTAGGTATCAAGAAAAATTTCTTCCCTGAAAGGGACACTGGAACATGTTGCCCAGGGAAGTGGTGGAATCACCATCTCTGGGAGTGTTAAAAATGACATTTGGATGAGGTGCTAAGAGACGTGATCTAACAGTTGTGTATAGAGAGATGTTAGGTTATGGTTGGACTTGATGATCTTAAGGTCCTTTCCAGCCAGGGGATTCTATGGTTGATAATTCAGTCATTTCTGGTTTGGAAGAATATTTAGGAAATAAATATATCATTATCCCCATTAAAGTCAGCTTAAGACAAATACCTGGGCAGTTTTCAGCTGTATTTAGGGACACTTTGGATGAATCTCAGGTTTCAAAGGAGATCTGAATTTCAATAATAATTGCTAGCCACTCTGTAAAATTCAGGCCCCTTTGCACTTTCACATCTGTTGCATCAGGATTTCCAAAACCTCATGTCTCTTGAAAATCTTGCATTTTTCAGAAGCTATACCTACAGAAAAAGAACCCAGAAATTTAGTCCTTAGTGCCCAGGTAAATCTCTGTGTGCAAGCATGAAAGGAGAAAGGGCAATCAGAGTTCAGATCCCATTACATTTGAGAGGCCAGAGCTCTGAGTCATGAAGTGATGGCTGAAATAGCATATTTGCACAGTTCCTCTGATGAGAAACCTGCATGTCAGATGGGGAAATTTCTGATTCTCATGGGAAAAGCGTTTGGGTAAACACATTTCACATTGAGCATGATCTGCCCACAGAGACAAACCCAGTTTACCACCCTCTGTTAGTTTTTCTCCTTAGTAAGAAAACATATATATAAAAATGTGATCTTTCTCATTTCCTTGTGGCTGAAGCCTCACTTATGGGCTTCAAAAACGACACCACTGAAGAGGAGAGCCTAACCTCAGTGTTTGGTAAAAAAACACAGGAAAGACAGTATACCCCCTGAGGAACAGAGTAGAAGTAGTGAGCAATATTCCCAAACAAGTAGACAAACAAAAATACACAGAGCAGCCACTAAAAAGTCTGCACACCTCCTTCTCATGTCTTGAAGAGGAATCTGAGCTAAGCTAAAAGCTCATGCAGCTACTGGGAAACAGTCCAGATGTTTAGGCCATTTTCCTGTGGCATTTAAGGATGAAAAACTGTGAGGTTCCAACAGCTCTTCCTCTAAGCCTCACAGTATTCATATATCATTCCATATAAAACAGACACTGACACCAAAAGTCTTTGCTTTTTGTTTTGCTATTGCTATTTTGAGGAATGGCAAGGTTCCATTTTGGGATGGAAGAAGAGGGATTTCTATGAGGACAGGCTGAGAGAGTTGGGGCTCTTCAGCCTGGAGAAGGCTTTAAGGAGACCTTAGAGTGGCTTTCCATATCTGAAGGGAGCCTACAGGAAGGCTGGGGAGAGACTATTTACACGGTCTAGGAATGTCAGGATGAGGGGGAATGAGTTTAAGCTGTCAAAGGGGAGATTTAGACTGGATGTTAGGAGGAAGTTCTTTACAGTGAGGGTGGTGAGACACTGGAACAGGTTGCCCAGGGAGGTTGTGGATGCTTCCTCCCTGGAGGTGTTTAAGGCCAGGCTGGATGAGGCCTTGAGCAGCCTGCTCTAGTGGGAGGTGTCCCTGCCTATGGCTGGGGTTTGGAGCTGGATGATCCTTGAGGTCCCTTCCAACCTAAACCATTCTATCATTCTATGATTCATTCTATGATGGTGGTGTGACAGAAAAGTTGGGTTGTTTTCTTCCCTCCCTTCTTAATTAATTTTCTTTCTCTAAATATCTGAAGTTTATGAGTACTCATACTGGAAGTGAGTATCCACACCGGAAGTGACACACTTGGCAATCACTTATCAGTGTTGTTTGGTATGAGAGAGCCTCCTGACGTGGTCTTAAAGGTTGCCAACAAAAAATACTCATTACAGCTCATTCTTATCCTAAAACTGAGTAGCTGGGGAAGGTACAAGTAATACCCATATGGAAAACAAGAGGTGCTAGAGAAATCACATCTCTCTGTCAAAGCTGTATTTATCTCACAACCCTTTTTCTTTATTCATTTTTTCCTTTTTGTTTAAATGTGGAGGTTTTTTTTGATAGAAAGGTCATTTTAATCAGAAATTAGGAGCAGGTAGTTATTGTTGGTAGGCACATCCCGCACTGATGGTTCCTCTATACGTCAGCGCAGGAACATTAACATTGCTCAGATAATCTTGCTGGCAAGCAAAGAAACAACTCTCATGTTACTTGAAAGAACTGAAGTTATATTGTATAGCAGCCATTAGTCTCCTTGAATCTGCTCATAATGATGAATGCATCATTCTGCCTGCCTGCAACTCGCGTAGCAGACAGCGCAGCCAAGTCTTTCCCAGTTCTGTTATTCTGTTTTAAAAAACACTGACATTTTCTTAAACAGACATAATTTACAATTTTAAGTAACACAACAGTGCCTTGGTGTGTAAGGGCCAGCAAGCAAACAAGACTCCTTTCACAAAGATTAAAAAAAAAAAGAACGCACCACAGTCTTGTGCTCTCTGAGGTCATAATGGCTTAAAACTGGAGGGCGAGGGGGAGAGGAGAGGGGGAAACTAGGACCTTTCTGTGGCATGTCTTTGGCTTTGAAATATGTATTATGCTCCCACAGCAGAAACCTCAAGTGCAAGTAGAGTTGAAAGTGCTATGTAATGCCTTCTGGGAACAGCGGCCTGTGTCTATACCATCCTATTAAAGCGCTTCAGGCAGCAGTTTTGGGATTCAAGCATCCATGCTCTTTTGATCCCTGATTTCAATTTCTGACTTACCTGAGTTCCACTGACTGCAAAACCATTTGGCAAACATGAGGAGCACCTAAGTCTCACAGTACCCATCAGAATGTCCCACACACACTGTCTGGCTGAGCCATAGAATAGAATAGAATAGAATAGAATAGAATAGAATAGAATCAACCAGGTTGGAAGAGACCTCCAAGATCATCCAGTTCAACCTATCACCCAGCCAGACACCACTGCCTGATGGATTCTCTACCTGGTAACATGCGACCCACAAGAGTATATGGATTGTTTTCACTACTCACATTTCCAGGCAAAAATTACTTTCCTTTATAAGACAAGCTCACTTTGCATACTCATCATGTGTATGCCACCTGTTACACTGGAAAGCACAAGGTGGTGCTCATGAACTGAGCAGCAAAGTCCTGATATATGGTGAAACATCAGTAAACAGTAAGAATTCCCTTCTAGTGGGCACCAAACAGAAAACACTGCCCCGCTTGTGACCTGACACAGCTGGGCCTCTCGACGGCTGCAGTGAAGCCTGGACAATTCAACTTGTCTCAGGCTAGCAGCTGAGGACAGATCACAAGCACATGACTTTGCAGACCTCCAGGATGAAAATAATGTTTCTCTTGTCAACGCTGAACTGCTGTGGCACAAGTCTAGAGGAGATCAGGGTGACAGCCAAGGAGTGGATGCGCTTCCCTCTCCTGTCTTGCACAGAAGCTGCTCTAGAAGGCCATGAAGGTGGCCTTTTATGTTAGAAATTAGCTTCTTGCTCTCTGATTTTTCCATGTTTGGAAGACAACGTGCTTCCCCCCCTGTGGGGGACTGTAACACACACACCATAAGGCTAAACTGTTTTCTGTGATGGGGTGTTCACTGGGGACATTAGTGCTGAATCACAGCCACCACATTAATATGGTTGATGGGATTCATGACAGTCAATAGCTGTCATGGCAGTGGGTTCATTTTCTGAAAGCCCACTCTTGCCTCTGTTGCCTTCCTATCTTTGTAGGACATCACACAAGTGATGAGAGGAATTTGGGTGTCTATAGCATGTTCGTGATCAGGATAAATTAGATCTGGGTCTTGTGTCTATGAGGACTGTATCAGAGGGTTTGTGGGACACAGCTGCTTGAAGCAGCGCCTTTTAACATGAACAATCTTGCTAGAGACTCATGAAAATCTTACAGGGTGAATGGCACATGCCCTACGTTGCTCTGAAAGGAAGATCATTACTATTAGCCCAGCAGAGTTAACAGATATGGCCAGAGATTGTTCACATGAGATCCTTCTCCAGCTGAGATCAGTGATTTACTTTCTACTAGCTCCAAGACACAGGCTCAAACATTTAAACTCTGGTTTTCTTTCTGAATAAGCCAGAGTGAATTTTTCTGGAGCTGATTCACTGTTATTAACAATGTTCTCCTACCTCCCTTCTTCCTTCTTAAAGCTTTAGGACTAAAGAAACTTGGAGCAGAGCTATGGTTCTGGCATTAAAATAGTACTATGTCTCTACGTGAAATGCTGATTGACATCACAGCTAAAAAAGCCACCTCATATGCAACTGTCTCAGACAAAATAAAGTCCTTTGTGAAGATTTTATATTCTGGATTTATATGACATGAGATTCAGATACAAAATCCATCACTAAAAATACTGTCTCTGTATCCCACCAGATCCCAGGACTGCGACAGAAAGGAACAGCATCTTGTTCTCTGCAGCAGCCTAGAAAAAATGTGTGACACAGGACCACAGAAACACAGCATGGTAATGGCTGGAAGGGACCTCTGGAGATCATCTTGGCCACTGCCCCTGTTAAAGCAGGTTTTTTAGATTAGGTTGCACAGGAATGCATACAGGTGGCTTTTGAAAGTCTCCAGAGAAGGAATTGCCACAAGCTCACTGGTGGCCCAGTCCAGTGCTCTGGCACACTCAAAGTAAAGATTTTTTTCCTTAAGTGAAACCTGACTACCATGTTAAATCTGTGTTGGACTAAAAAGAGCAGATGACAAATAAACTGCAATGCTGGTGTCGTTAAATACGTAAGCACACCCACTCTGCGAGGGTATTTTTTCCTCAGAGGCTCCCAAAGCAGCTCAAGACAGAAACATGACAGTAAGACAGCAACATGACAGTAAGACAGCCTGGAGAGCAAGAAGATGGGAACCAAATACTGTTCAAAACACCTCATGGCTCAGACACACTGCATCACATAAAAAGTTTTTTTTAAACATTGAGCTTTTTGGTGCTTTTGTTGGTTTGGGTTTGTTTTTGCTGCTGACCTTTAATGGACATTGAGTCATGGAAATACTCAGAACCCAGCACTAATGGAGGAAAAAGCTGTTGTGTTTACATTCTAGGCTCCAAATGAATCACAAATGTCCTAAGCAGCATGACAAAGGCTACTGTCAGGAGATGTTTTATGACTGAGCAGAAACAGGAAGCATGGTGACTCACAAGTCATGGTCCATACCTGGACACTTCCAGACAATTTTGCAAATGGGAATAGTTGAAGTAACTCAGATGAGGATTAGATCAGAATGTAAACTATGAGGGCTTCATGTGAAGGAAATTCAAGCTGCAAACCTTTTCCAAAACATCTTGATCTGGGGTACACTCCCTGTGTACATCTAACCTTTTTGTTATGCTTCCTCCTGGATGAAGAAACAGGTTTGGTAATATTTTCTTTACTTACTCTTCCCCTGTCTTCAGGAATTTCAACCCACTTCAGTAAAATAACACAGTCCACAGGAGAAATTGTCATATTTTTCCATTGTCTACAGGCTAGAGAAAATCCAACCTGAAATTAAAAAACCTGGCAGAATATGAATTGAAGTAACTTCAGCATCAAGTATAGTCATCTGATGGAAGTGATATTCTATGTCCCGTGGAAGCTTTTGAAGAATATTTAGAAGTAAAACAAGTGGGGAAAATCTCAGTGCCAAATTTTGGGCTGTTTTTTAAACACACATCAAGGCAAAGCCATAAAGCAGTCAATTGCCTGTATCATCTGCCAAGAGCAGCATTCCCTCTCTCCCTCCCCTCCTCATTACTTCCCTTCTTCTCTCTTCAAATGAATGAGGTCAAGAAAATGTTGTCAGGTCCCTGAAGCACTTTTCAGGCTTGCAGGAATACTGCACTCACATGAGTACGAACACATACACACACATGTGTCCAGGTTCCCTTGAGATTCTTCTGCCACTGTCATCACCAAGAAGCAACCACAGGACTGTGGTTGTGGCATAGAGATATGACTGAGGGAAGCAAAGCATTTGGTAGCCAGTGGAAAGCTAACAAGCAACAGCGGGGTCACAGAGGGAGGGGAAAGAGTGGGTAGCATTTGCTCTGGATGCCAAAAATGTCTCCCTACAGCTGTGTGCTAATATTATGATTATTATTTTGGCAGAGGTCTTTTTGTTTTCTTTCCCAAGCTGGTCCTGCTCCCCTCTTGTGCAGGTACTGAGCTTGTGCTGAGCCAAAAAAGCAAAAGAAACAAGGCAGTGAGTTTTCAGCTGGCTGTAGTCTATCCAAAATATATAGCAGAGGCTGACAGGGGAAAGCAGGAGTTGGAGAGAAAAAGGCTGTGTTAATGGTCACAACTCTGTTAAGGACCTTAGAATTTTCTAATACTTTTAGTTCAGGGTTAAAAGGTGACAACGATGAAGAGAAAGTTTTAATTCCAGTATGCCTCTGATGTAAATAACTGATATAAATAACTCAGTATATCTGATTAGCCTGGAGCTCTCTGGAGGCATTAAAAAAGCTTTATTACTAGAATATTTTATTGGATAGTCAGATCCTTCTCCTTGTCTTTATGTGTCTTCCTTCTTCTATCAAGCTACACTGCGTGTATCATTTAAGACCTGCTATCGCTGTCCCTAGGTTACATCAGCTCAATTGCTCTGCACATCACATGCTGAATCAGCAGCCCTCCAAACAGCACTGTCTGTGACAGACACCAAAGGAATTTCAGTTTCTCAACAGCCTGAGCAATGACTTACATACATGACTTAAACTTTCAGTCTTGCACAAATTTATCCCTTGGAGAGGTGGGTTGGGGAATTCCCAACCCCCCAGTNGGGTGATGGGTTGGAATGGATGATCTTGGAGGTCTCTTCCAACCTGGTTGATTCTATGATTCTATGATCTTATCTGGCCAGTCAGGGTTAGTATTCAGTTATGCACAGAAGAATAGTGGAGGAGGTGTAAAGCTGAAGGCAAAGGGAAAAAAGAGTGAGAAATTGCTTATAGATTCCCATCTTATCCCTTTTAGCAAACCAATGAATGATACAGACTTTATCATTATTCTCCTTTCACAATCAATGTTGTAATTTAGTTACATTCTGCACTGAACTTTCAGAAAAGTCCAAATTTCTCTTACTGGATTTTTCCAATAAACCTTAAACTACTACACTTAGCTACCTCTTTCATTAGAATGATCCTTTATTGTTAGAAAATAAAGCTCTGCACTTTGAGGTTTTTCTGCATGCCTCTTGTAACTGGGAGTTCTGGCAATATGAGATTCCAAGCACCTTTGCTCAAAACTCCTGGCACAGGAAACCATGACAAAATGCAAGACAGTAGTAGCATAAACAAGAGTAGAAGCTGAATTTGCATCAGTCAAGCATGTTGTGATTTAGGTTGTTAACAGAAGAGGAGGCATTCATTCTTAAATTAACTTTGCAGTAATCCCTATTTCCACTACATTCTTTTTTCTTATTATCCTGAGAGTGATTTTCATATGTTGCTTCTCTCTGTAATACATCCATTGTACATCTTTTTCCTCAGCTTAGCTAAAAGTCTTTACAATATGTCACATACTTTTTACACTTTGGAGTGTCTTTTCTGCCAGCCTCCTGGGATTTGAGTTTTTTGGGGGTTTTTGTATCTGAAACAGCAACACTCATTTGCCTTTTTTAGGGCCATGATTCTGAAAACATCTTAAATCAGAAAACACTTAGGCACATATTTAGCAACTGGGGTTAATTTTTACATGAAGTGCAAGGCAGGAATTTACCTGAAGCTGATGAAAGTTCAACGTCTCTGCCAAACAGGTGTAGGTTGTGTATATATATACATACAAGCATATAAGATGAATGTTTTGGGTTGAAACTGAAATTCCAGGAGAACTGCTGTCTCCTGAAAAGCATTTGGTAAATTATAACCTCTGTCTTGGGTATCTAAGACATCTTGCATTCATCTCCATCACTCATCTCGGTGCCTACCAAATCAGACTCTGCACAAAACACATCTTCTTTTCATCTCTGACACAAATGGAGATCCTTTCCAGACTGTTCAATCCTCTGCTGCGCTGGACCTCTGCAGAGAGAAGCAGCCGCTCAGGAGGACAGTAAGAGGAGAGTTTGTGCATGACAGCATGAAGATTTTTTGGTACAGGGGCAGAAATGGGGCATCTACAAAATATCCATCCACTGGGATGATGCCTGAAACTCTGCAAATCATCTAATCTGGTCTGCCTTCACGTGGGTTCAAAGGAGCTCCTCACAAAGAACCTGCAGAGGAAGGTGTCATGGCCACAGGCCCACAGCACACACAGACCCACCCAGAGAGCTCCTTCAACTTGCAGGACAAGCATCTTTACAGCAGAATGGAACTTAGAAGACCCTTTACAGGGTTCACATCTACTGTCTGTATTTTTGGTACTGAAATTTAATTGTACCCTAAAATATTCATTTTTCCATTCGACTCACATTGAAGCTTTCTTTCAGATTGGACTCAGACGCACACACACACAAACACAGGTGTTTAAATAGGGCTTCATCCTATCTTGATCTGGGCCCCTTCACTTTGTCAGTTGGATAATCTAAAAGACAGGAGTATTAATTTCAAGCAGAGGATAGACAGAGGTTTCAAACCAGAGCTGTTTACCCTGTAAGAATGTGGGCTGAGGATGTTGCATCTGTTTGTGCTACTAGTCTCTGTCAGGAAGCAGACTTGACCCACACATGCTCTTCTTCTTTCATCCTGGATGAGTTGACTTTGCACAGCACTCAGTTCTTGGCTTTTGCTGAACTTGTTCTCACACGCTCTATTTTCACATTGTACTGGGAGCCCAAACTGTGACTTCTGCTGGGAACAAATTGCCTGAAAAGCTGAGGATTCAGTCATTAAATCCATTTAGATATGCCAAGGGTGCCAAACACATTTAGGTACTTTGCAGAAGAGAAACTGTATTAGCATTAATAAGAACTTACACCAGAAAGTAATTGTAAAACAGGGAGCCTTTTTGTTTTTGTTTTACTTCTAATTTTGGAGCCCACTCTCAGAGTAAGACCTTGGGTAAGGAAGCAGAAAGGCAATTACTTTCAGTGTGCTGGTTGAATTTGCCAGAGGAGAGAAACTGAATGTTTGATGCATTCCCTAAGGACAACGTTCCACAATTATAAAAATACACTACCTGCCCTATAACTCTGCAAATATAAAATGGAGAAACTTACCTACCATTAATTAGCTACATTTTGTACTTTTATGGACATTAAACATAGTGTTCTGATTTGCATACATTAGCATGTAATTTGCATTCTCACTTCAAGGTGTTCCATTTTATTGCCATTACCTTTTGTGGCCTAATTCTCTAATGACTGTAATGGAATACAAAAGAGAGTCCTCATTGTGTTTGCCCTCCTAACTTACACATGAGTTTCAGAATGATGTGTCCTGCTGAGAAGTGGGAATTTTCATGCAAAAGGTTTTGCTTTCAAGTCTGAACCGCTTCAGACCACCCACCCAGCTGAATTTTCTATTGCTTGCCTACATTTCCTTAGCCACTGTTCTTTTTTTCACACACATAAGGACAAGCAATACTTTAAAAGTCAGGTAGAAGTGTAGAGATTTCCTTCATTGCCTACACTGAAAAAAAGCAAAGTCAGACACAAGAATTAATGGGTCCTGCTCTGTCTATCAGCACCTAAAGGCACAGAGAGAAAAAATAATTTGCAGCTGGGGAAAGTTGAGCAAGGTCAAAGGGCAGTGCCTGCATCTGCATTCACTGAGAGGCAGAGAGGAAAAATAAAGGGTCTCTTTTTGTTGCAGCTCAGCACTATTTTAGAAAGCACAGATACTAACTTAATTACCACAGTTCCCTTCTGCACTAAAGCAGTGCAGCAGGCTATAAATCAATACTTAAGGTCACATTGCTAAAAGCACTGAAAAACAGTGGTTTCTCTCACTATAGTATGGTGTTTGCTGCTCCTGCGTAAGTGTCACGAGAGTTCAATCTTAGATAAGGAACAAGGCTAAAACAGTGGTTAGAAAAGAAATCAGAATTGCAAAAAAGTAAGGTGTAAAGCAAGCTCATGGCAGATATCCTGACTGCATGAGACCCTTAGAGCTGAGACACAGAGATGCATCAGCAGGTGCCCAGGAGTGTGAAATATGCTTTACCCTGTGCTGTTCTGGAGATCAAGTTGATAGAAGAGCAGATCTGAAAAAGAAATAGCTATTTTGACAGGGTATATACCTTTGGCAACTTTTCTATCCATCTGAAACCAATGATATCATGTGCAGGTATGACATCTTACTTCAATAAATTGTTGGAAGTGGGGCTCAGATGTTGCACAAATAGTGTTTGGGTTTTTTTTTCCATTTGCCTGTCTACTATAGCTGCTGACCCAGGGATTTCACAACCTTTGGAAGTGAAAACATATGAGATTGGGAAGAGATGGAAAAAGCCACTTCCAGCTGGAATATACTTAGAATCCAGCTGTAACACACTTAGAATTGTAGAATCATAAAATTGTTTAGGTTGGGAGGGACCTAAAGATCATCCAGTTCCAACCCCCCCACTAAAGGCAGGGACACTTCCCACTAGAACAGGTCGCTCAAGGCCTCATCCAGGCTGGCCTTGAACACCTTGAGGGAGGGAGCAGCCACAACCTCCCTGGGCAACCTGTTCCAGTGTCTCACCACCCTCACTTGTAAAGAACCCTTTCCTAACATCTACTTTTAATCTCTCCTCTTCCAGTGTCATTACTTCTCATCCTCTCATTACAAAACCTTGTAAATAGTCCCCCCCCCAGCCTTCTTGTAAGCCCCCTTCACATACTGGAAGGCCACTATAAGGCTACGTCGAAGCCTTCCCTTTTCCAGGCTGTAGAGCTCCAACTCTTGTAGCCTCTCCTTGTAGCAGAGGTGCTCCAGCCCTCTGAGCATCTTTGTGGCTCTCCTCTGGACTCACTCCAACAGTTCCATGTCCTTCTTGTGTCAGGGCTCCAGAACTGCACACAGTACTCCAGGTGGGGTCTGACAGGAGCGAAGAGGGAGAATCCCCTCCCTTGCCCTGCTGGCCACACTTCTCTTGATGCAGCCCAGCACACAGTTGCTGTCTGGGCTGCATGTGCACACTGCCAGCTCATGTTGAGCTCTTCATCAACCCAGACCCCCAGGTCCTTTTCCTCAGGGCTGTTCTCAGCCATTCACCATCCAGCCTGTATCTGTACTTGGGATTGTGCCGACCCAGGTGCAGGACTTTACACTTGGCCTTGTTGAGTTTCATGAGGTTAGTCTGGGCCCACTTCTCCAGCCTGCCTAGGCCCCTCTAGATGACATCCCTGCCCTCTAGCAAGTTGACTGTGCCACACAGCTTGGTGCCAACTCACAAAGGTTTTAGCCAGAAGGAGACTTCTTTTTGTTTGGGCTCATGCTGATATTAGATAGATAGAAGACTTGCACCCAGGTGCCTAGAGCGCTACAAGAACGGCACACAGGATCCCCTAAGCAGAGATACTAGTTACAATCTCTTCCTCTCTTTCCTGGAGCATTTCTTCGTGTTCATCGACATTCTCTGTTTTGTCTGTGGTCTGCTCTCAGTACACAACTAGCTTCTCATCCTGCTGTCAGCTGTCTCATCAACAGAAGAGTCTTCTTCCCCTCATCATTGTGTACACATTTTCCAGAGAATATGATACTCTGACCCTGTGTAATTAGGTGTTAAAGACTACTGTTATAAAGCCACTTACCTAGATTCCAAGAGAGGCAATGGAGAGATGAAGGACAGGCCCAAGAGTATTGACAGAACTGAAGTTTCTAAGAGTATTCCCCAATGTTCTTCCTACCATATTATGCTCATTCCTGCCAGTAAAGGTAATTCATTCACTGTATGCAGCTGCAACTGTTTGTGAAGGCACCTCACTTTTTTAAGTGTAAAGCTCTTCCTCTTCTCCTTAGGCATTTCATCAAGGTACTTTTTACAGGTTTTTGGGCTGCTTGCTAGTTAGTTTGCTTTGGTTTCTTTTCTTCTGAATGTGTACACCATGATTTTTCCAATAACACAGATCTCTTTACACGACTCCGTGATTGCGTACTTCATTAAACACAGCACAAAAACCTCCCCTACAGCACCACAGACATACATACACACAGAAAAAGAAATGAGAGTAAGCCTTTTGTGGCAGCACCGTTTTACAGTGCCTGAGTGATTAGAGAGCCCAATGTTTTTTATCAAAGACAACCTTTCTCTCCTTTCCAGCTCTAAACAAATACTTGTGCTAATTGCAGATAGCAGCAGAATGCAGCACCAAGTGTTTTGAAAATGGCACGGATGCAAAAGGGAATAAATGAGTATGTTAGATTAAACACTGTGAAGTGCTGCTTTTTCTGTCACTGTCTGAGTGTATAGTAAAGAGTCCATGCTATTTTACTGTTTCTGTCCTTGTAATGCATGCCGGATACCTATAATTTATGATACAGAGACATTGCTTCATGAGTTGCACTTCCTTTTAAACTGATGCTGAACTTGTTACTGGGGGAAACGTGACAGGTTGATAGTGGTTTCTTATCTGCAGGTTAAACATTGTCAGAATAATTCATGGCCATGCAACTGTGAGACCTGCAGTGTTTTTATAATTAGAGCTGGAGTGGACTGTTTACTAAGGATCTGAGCTGCAGCAAACAAGTCCCCATCACTGTCAGTCTGAAGTTTGTTGCCTTTCAATCCACCAGACTTCAGGGAGGAAATATTCTGGAAGTCTGAGCTTGAAGGAAATGTCCCCTACACTGAAGCTATGAGCACTCTGAAAAGCCAAGAACAACCACATTTCCAGACATCACTGTTCAAAAATAAAAAGGTATACTTAAAAATCATAACACCTGTCAGGAGCACAGTGTTATTTCTCTCCTCTCAACTTTAAGTTATTAAGGTAAGTGCTTTGAAGCTTTTTTGACTATCAGGGTCAGAATCTTGACTTCCAGGTCCTTGAGCAGAGGTTACAATTCCTTTGAAATCCTGTGATGGATTTCAGAAGGATGGAGATCTAGAAAGCATACTATGAGTCTTACAACAAAACCCACAAAAGATCATTCCCTAAATGTCACAAGCCAGAATAAGTACTTTTGAACATAGGTTTAATTGTTTTGTTGAGCTAGAATCTCAGCTGAGAATCTAGGCATCCAGTTTTGTTACTAATTTCAAGAGTGCATGTGCTGCAGCAACTACTGTTGCTACCTGTAAATTGTTGCCTGAAAAGGGGTATTCTTCTGTGTTCCTCAACAACCAGGATATTCTCTACATTTCAGGGTGGGGAAAGTGCATTCAGGTTGGTCTGGTCTGCATTACAGACTATTCTACGTCTGGCAAATTGCATCCCAGATAGCTTTAGCCCAAACCCTTATTGTTGGTGTATACAGTTGTTCCAAGGGAGTATTTTGTGACTATGGGGCCCAGCAGCAATATGATGAACTGTTTAACTCGGCTCCACTGTGTCTGTCCATACAATTTGTTTTTTCTTTCTTTTGTTGATTTTGTATGTTCACAGAACTCATGGAAGGTTCTGGGGCCATGTCTTCAAAGAGCGATATCTACCTCTAGCTTCCGTATCACAAAATGGCACAGTTGACTTGCTGGAGGGCAGGGATGCCATCAGAGGGACCTGGACAGGCTGGAGAGGTGGGCCCAGGCCAACCTCATGACGTTTAACAATGCCAAGTGTAAGGTCCTGCACCTGGGTCGGTGTAATCCCAGGCACAGATACAGGCTGGGTGGTGAATGGCTGAGACCAGCCCTGAGGAAAAGGACCTGGGGGTCTGGGTTGATGAAAACGTCAACATGAGCCGGCAGTGTGCACATGCAGCCCAGACAGCAACCCTGTGCTGGGCTGCAGCAAGAGAAGTGTGGGCAGCAGGGCAAGGGAGGGGATTCTGCCCCTTTTCTCTGCTCTCCTCAGACCCCACCTGGAGTACTGTGTGCAGCTCTGGAGCCCCCAACACAAGAAGGACATGGAACTGCTGGAGCGGGTCCAGAGGAGAGCCACGAAGATGCTCAGAGGGCTGCAGCAGCTCTGCTATGAGGACAGGCTGAGAGAGTTGGGGCTCTGCAGCCTGGAGAAGGGAAGGCTTCGAGGAGACCTTAGAGTGGCTTTCCAGTATCTCAAGGGAGCCTACAGGAAGGCTGGGGAGGGACTATTGACAAGGTCTAGTAATGTCAGGACGAGGGGGAATGGGTTTAAACTGGAAGAGGGGAGATTTAGACTGGATGTTAGGAGGAAGTTCTTTACAGCGAGGGTGGTGAGACACTGGCACAGGTTGCCCAGGGAGGTTGTGGATGCTTCCTCCCTGGAGGCGTTTAAGGCCAGGCTGGATGAGGCCTTGAGCAACCTGCTCTAGTGGGAGGTGTCCCTGCCTATGGCAGGGGGTTGGAGCTGGATGATCCTTGAGGTCCCTTCCAACCTAAACCATTCTATGATTCTATGCTGCTATGAAAATACGACAATGATCCCAATTTAAACTTGTCCACAGCAAGAAACCTGCCCTGTATACTACCTTCCAACAGATGAGTTTGTTTTTTTCTTTTCAAATTCTTTTTTTTCCCCCAAATACAGAGGAAAATAATTCACTGTAAATAAAGAAGCCAACACATGGGCATCTTAAATAATTCATGAATGCTTATTTTAAGAATAATATTCAAGGAAGACCTATGATTGTAATATGCCTAAAATTCCCAAATGGCAAAATATAATTAAAGTAAGAACTGCTGAACAAATAAACCTGTTAAATACACAATATTATCAGGCAAAATGTCTATGCATTTATCATTTTGCCATTGTAATTACACTGACTGCTGCTCTTCATGCATATATTAATATCTCACTAAGTTTACGGGTGCTAAGATGTAAAGTACAAAGCATTGACTTAAAGGAAGATTTTTATCAAGGCAGAGTGGGGTGGCAACACAAATGTCTTCATATGAAATCTGATGGCTGGTTTTATTCAGATAGTCATTTCTTGCAGTTCTAAGAAACCCCATCTCCCTGAAATAATAATGTGTGAAGTGCTGTCATGGAAAGCCTAGCTAGAGCAAGTTTCAGACACCGTAGGTCAAGATACTCAACCTGGGACTCTAAAAGTTGTTGAAGTATGAAACTCACAGAAGAAGTTTGTCCTGAGAAAAGAAAGGAAAAACAGTATGTCATTTCTGTTTTCTGTGCAAACAGAGACTACTATTTTCCGATTGTTCAGATTATTTCAGGAGGTTGTGTTTGCTCATTGATTGGCTGGATGTGGCTTTGAGTGGGTGTGCTTGCTATTCACGGCAGAAGGAGAAAAAAAACAAACCAGGAAACTCATTCCCATGGGATGAACTTTCTGAACCTGGAAACGAGCAAATAGACAAAGAGACTTGGAAGTGACTTGTGACCATTTGGCTGAATGATGCCAGAAAGCTGCCTTCAGCATGTTGCAATTCTTATAGCGTATGCAGCACTGTCTGTATTTTGAGACTAGAAGCTGTTAAATACTGTCACTGGGCCCATGAAATCCTGTGAATGCGAGGTCTGCTTGAAGAAAATCAGTGAGAGATTCTCACATGGCATATCACCTGAAGGACCCACTTACAGAGAGCCTATTAAATGTTAATATTTGACTAATAACTGTTAAATCCTTATTACAGGCATGAGTAATACATTTCACAAATGTCTAGACAATTACTGTTCTAAAACATAAAGACCATTAGAAAATTTAGGCCACAACGTCAAGCCTGTGACTATTTAACTGAGCCCAGTTTTGTGTACTTAGCCACTTAGTCACATTTTATTTTCTTCATGCTCCCTGCCTTGCCTAAATTTGGACAAGTCTTCACACTTTCAGTGTGTCTCACGCAGAGGTGTCTCAGCAACTTCACATCAGACGTTTTTCCTTTCACGAAACCAAACTGCTTTGTTCACTGCTATCTGTGGTTATTTCTTACTGGGTTTGAGCACTGCGTTTTCTACAGACCAAATGTTCTTCTCACAAAGAGAGTGATACAGAATATAATTATTTCAACAATACCTTTGCTGGGGCCATCACTGACATCTAGAAGGTTGGGCAGTTCCATAAAAATGAAGTCTAAGTGTGCTAGTTTGAGCCTAGCTAGAATGTTTTGGTGAGAAGAATTAGATCATAGGCTGAGAAATGAAAACAATGGTGAGGTCTACTTCCCTCACAGCCTTGCTGAGATGTGTAGAAAGGAAAAGCAAAACATTAGATAAAGTCACTTTGCTTGGGCACTTTGCTCTGGGCTGTGCTCTCGGCTCTCTTTGCCTGCTGGGGAGCTGAGGCTGCTGGCAGAACTCCATCTTGCTTTCTAACCTCACCCTCCATTTGCTTTGGCTGATTCACCTCTGGCCGAGCCTCCATTCTTCCTTGGGACTGGGGTAAGGTTGAGAGGGGTAGGGGGAAGGTGAAGGGGTGGTTGAGAGCCCCTCCTGGGGACTCAGGTTTCTGGGAGGACTGTTGTGTTTCTGTATTACTTTTAGCTTGTATATTTCTGTATANCTGAAGAGCCCCAACTCTCTCAGCCTGTCCTCATAGCAGAGGTGCTCCAGCCCTCTGATCATATGTCTGTATATACTGTAAATATCTGGTTGTATATTCTGCTAGCTGTAAACATAAGCTTCATTCAAATTTCCAGAGCTGGCTGAATCTAGTCTGGGTGATTTCTAAAGTGTGGGGGGGTGACACCCAAACCACCACACTAAGTTTTGTAAAAAGAATGATTTTCTTGCTAAATTACTTGTGTTTTTTAACAATGCCATTTTCTTTAGCAAAGCAAAAAAGCTCAAAGAGTTAGTTTGTGTTTTTCAAAGAAAAGCTTAGTTACTGCTTTTGAAACAGATTTTCATTTTCTTACACTTCATCCTGTTCAGGAGTGCTCCCACTGACTGGCTAGGTTGGACTGGATGATCTTGGAGGTCTCTTCCAACCTGGTTGATTCTATGATTCTATGCTTCTAAGGTTGCAAAAAAGACACCGCACAAGGAACATTATCAAAACCTAATTCTTCATTTCTGCAGACAATTCTTCAGATATATCAGCATACACAAGGTACCTTTGGTTGTCCACAGTCTGCAAACAATTTTCCTGCTATACAGATTTTGATAAGAACACAATAAAATTTCTGAATAAAATTTCCAGATTTATGATACTGTAGATTAAAAAAACTTCGGGGGAAGTATAGGCTGGATGTTAGGAGGAAGTTCTTCACAGACAGAGTGATTGGCATTGGAATGGGCTGCCCAGGGAGGTGGTGGAGTCACCATCCCTGGGGGTGTTCAGGAAAAGACTGGATGAAGCACTTAGTGCCATGGTCTAGTTGAGTGGATAGGGCTGGGTGATAGGTTGGATGATCTTGGAGGTCTCTTCCAACCTGGTTGATTCTATTCTGTTCTATTCTATTCTAAAAATGCTTTCAAACTCAGATCAGATACTACCTTGTAAAACATCCTAAAATGTTCCTTTGCTTCTGCTAGATTAATAAAATCCCCACTTTGTAAAAGAAAATAAATATAACAACTCATATTTCAATAATGAAAAAAACAGATTCTCAGCTGGTGTAAGCTGCAAATATTACCAAGAACTCAAAAAAAGCTACACCAATTTACACCATTATACTTCAGGACAATCTTGTCATTTAAAGCAATATAATGATTATTTGAAAATATGAAGAAAACCAATTTCCTTTAAAGGTGCTCAAAATAAAATTTAAGGGGAAATTCTCTGCAAGAAATGACACTGACAGAGAATGGCGCAGACCACTGGAGTAACAACCATGCTGTCAAAACATTGCCAAAGGAACACAGTTAGAAAAGAATTAAGAGTATCATTATCAATGACATGAAGAAAAAAAGATAAGAGCAGCTTAACTACTGCCTGTCATTGCATGCACCTAGTTCAGTACCCAGCTTAAATGGTATTCAGGCAGCTGCCTGTGGATATACCCAATATTACATGTTAATGTGAAAGTTAGGACTGCCAAGATAACACTTAGATAACACTTTCCGTTCCCCCCCCCCCCCCCCCCCCCCCTCCACCTTGTTTGAATTGAAGCACCAAAGACTGTTAAGCTTTTTTTGCAAGGTGCATACTATGATTGCAAAATTCAACACCAAGATGTTCAGGGCGGTGCCTTGACTGACAGCTGCTCCATGCTCTACAGCATAGTTGAAAAGGGAATACACCCAGCAGCAGGATTCTGCATATGGCAAAGATTTCATGTTCTTATTAAAAAGGCTCTGACCTTTCTCAATGTTAATCTCATCTCACATATCTTCACCTCCCAATAACTCATTTTCCCATCTCTAAAATGATTAAGAGGAGCAGTTGTCCTCTTCGATAGTACTAGAAAGAAATTCAATATCTAATCGTAACAAGGAAATTCTCATTCAACTGATAAGGCAAAGACACTCAAAATAACTGATTTGGGCTCTATCTCTAATATTAAGGTAGACCCGTAACAATAGCAACTACTCTTTACATTTCCATGAGTTTCCTTTCCCTCTTCCATCTTGTGTCACCTACTGGGAAGTTTATGGAGGGACTATCACAGTATCACAGTATTGGAAGAGGATGGTTGGAAGAGACCTCATAGATCATCAAGTCCAACCCTTCACCACAGAGCTCAAGGCTAGACCACGGCGCCAAGTGCCACGTCCAATCCTGCCTTGAACAGCTCCAGGGACGGCGACTCCACCACCTCCCTGGGCAGCCCATTCCAGTGGCCAATGACTCTCTCAGTGAAGAATTTTCTCCTCACCTTGAGCCTAAACTTCCCCCAGCGCAGCCTGAGGCTGTGTCCTCTTGTTCTGGTGCTGGCTGCCTGAGAGAAGAGAGCAACCTCCTCCTGGCCACAACCACCCCTCAGGTAGTTGTAGACAGCAATAAGGTCACCCCTGAGCCTCCTCTTCTCCAGGCTAAACAACCCCAGCTCCCTCAGCCTCTCCTCATAGGGCCTGTGCTCGAGGCCTCTCACCAGCCTCGTCGCCCTTCTCTGGACACGTTCAAGCATCTCAATGTCCTTCTTAAATTGAGGGGCCCAGAACTGGACACAGTACTCAAGGTGTGGTCTAACCTGTGCAGAGTACAGAATGCACTTTCAGCCATTTCTTTTATCAAGCCTAGTATAAAGGAGTCCTTTAATGGCAGTACTATTCAGAGCATGTCACTGTAATTTGAAGTTTTAAAAAAATTATTTAATGTAACTGCAAATTAATTGTTCTCTTTAACACACCAAATATATCAGTCTCTAACCCCACAAATCCTGAAGGGAATGATAAATAAACATGTTGTAAAATCTAAAATAGATGTCAACTTGATAGGCTACTGTGGCTCAAGAGGAATTACAATCTATCATTCAAAAAGTCAAATACACTGTGGTTAAGCACTAGAAAATATTTATGAGACAAATGGCAATATTCAGACCTCAAACAAAGAGACTGTTCTGAGGCATGACACGAAATGGCATCTGTTGAAATACTTCAAGTACAGAGAAATCTGAGATAGCTTGCTTTCTTCTCAGGTATGCCAGTCTCTATCATTTCCCTCAGTAGACAGATTAAAATGATGACAGATGAATATTCATTGCCAAAGTAAATGAAGGATCACATTTAGATGCACAATTACTTGGTTGGGGGCCGTTCCATAGAAGATGGAAGTTGAGACACAGACTCAAGGACCTCACCTGGTAGTATTAAATTGTTCTCTGACTTTCTATCAACTGCCAGAAACTCAAAGTAACAGTGCATCTGTACCAGCAAAGATCACAACTGTGGTGATGTGCTGACTCTTTCCATTAGTTATTAGCATGTACTTTTTGTACCAGAGTTTTCAGCTATAACAGGTGCATAAAATCATCTTCAAGAAACATTGCATTGCTCATGTGTGTGCAGATTTTCCAGATTTTCTGTGCAATGAAATAGGTAAGTCCTGTTGAAGACTTGGCTTGAAATCCTAACTCTACTGAAATAAATGGGATTTATTCCACAAATTCCAGTAAGGCTTGGATTTCACTTTTGGATGAGGGAATAATCACTTGATACCTCACTCGGTTCCTAAACCATTCCTTCAAGTCAAATAGGACATAATGTATTTCTGTGGTACTTCTTAAAGCCACTGCTTTTGTTTCAATGTGGTGACAGATGCCAGCCATACTGAAAGTTTTCAAACTGACTCCGAGTGAGACATTTGCTTACTGCCCAGACAGTAAACTTTCCTCTTTTGTTTGCTATATGAGTTAGAGAATGATTCAGAAGACTTTTGCAGGACAAACCTTTTTATTTTGCTAATAGGGCTCATGTATACACTTCCAGTGGGAAAACATCTGTTTTACAAATCTGTACTCCTCCTTATAGCTGAATTAAAGGTACAGACTTTGGAACCACATCCAAATATTCTCAAAGTTCAGCAGTGTGTGGATCAGGGGGTTGGAGTGAAGCCATTAAGGAGAAATAGGCCAAGTTCAAGATTCAAGCTTCCTACACTTTCAGGGACACTGAGATTTTGTCTTAGGTCCATCTCTGCTTCTCAGTCATAAGCAGTCATCTAATGTTGCAATCAGGCAGGCAAGCAGCACCTATCCAGAGCAACAAATCGCATGCACAGAGTCACAGCTTCAGGTACCTAAATAATTGAAAAAGACATCCTAAGGAAATGTGCTGTCCAGACAGAACCAAACAGCCTAAAGGATTGCCCTGAAATAACAAGTAGATGTAGCCAGTTGCAATCTACACTCACTGAGTTCCCTTAGTCAATGGCCTAAGCATTAAATATTGCTATAGCACTAAAACCTCATTAGGAGAGACACTAATTACCACTAATAAAGCTAATGCAAATTATGACATGAGTTATTCTATCTGGGTGTAACACTCGTCACAAGAGACACCACTGAAAGGGAAGTTCAAAGACCGTTGAAGCTAAAGAGAGCTTTGGGCTGGGCCTTATCTGTTAGCAGAAGAGGCACCACACAGCTTACAGGAGAGACCCCAGCCTAGATCCCTTCTTTACCTCTGCCAGAAGTGATGCCAGAAATGATCATCTCAATATCTTCTATAGATTTCTCTCCTCAAACATGATATCGACTTACTTTATTTTCTGGATTGCAAAAACCCATAAGTGGCCCAAATATTCAAGAACATTTATATGGCATATGTGTCATCTAAAATGCTGTGGTTCTGTAAAGCTGGGAGAGGGGCATTTCATGCATTACACACATGAACCAGCAGTAGAAGAACTTGCCATCCCTGAATGAATGTCACAGCGTTGTCTTTTAAGGGAGATGCATGCTTTTGAGCTAAAGCTCCTGCCACTGAAATGCTGTCATTGTAAAATACTCAAGATATTCTTCAAACTGTGCCTGAGGAAGAGAGGGGTTTTCTCTGAGAAGAGCTGGATCCAAGCACCTCAGGGGTAGGCTAGAACACTGCATGACATGATTTACCAAAGTACTCTGCTCTGGCAAAGACATTAAAAGAATCCAGGTTTCTTCCAACCTTTACAGCATGACTTCAGTGCAATACTTTGGTATGTCTCAGACTGCCACACAATAAGTCAAGTGTGCAGAACAGGTGGTTCATTTCACTCATCGTGAGTCCAAGATAGATGAGAAGGGAGGCAGCTCTTGAGAGATCTCTTTCAGCCTGGCAGCAGTTCAGTCCATTCCAGTGCTTCTTGCGAAGATCTGGCAGGATCTAACCACTTCAAAAAAATCCCTCCCCTTGCCCCCTAAAAACCCACAAAGTTTCTTTCTGTGTGGACTTCACCTTGTAACTCAGGAGGTGCTAATGTCTATAACAAGGACTGAAATCACATTGCTGCTGCTGGTGGAGTGTTTTGGGCCAGAACTGTGGGCATAGACTTAAAAAAAATTAAGCACTGCTTTAAAGACCTAGCAGCCAGGTAGATTTGTGGATGTTTTGCCTAGAAGCTAAATAAGCATAATGTGTTTCTCTTGCTTTGACATTTCATGGAGCACTGACATCCCAGAGATGCCAAGGGTCACAAAAATGTCATTGCATAACATCATCCTCACAAATCTTTAAAGACAAGACAGGGTATTCTGTGAATTCCTCCTCCAATTGCTTTTAGAGGTTTTTAACCCAGTGTTTAACTACTTTTTCACTGCTGAGAGAAGATTCGAGGAACAGAAGAGTAAAGCATGTATGGAAGAAATGAAGGCTCCCTCTGGCAACATAAAGGTGCCACTGATGACCTTGGGTTAGTAAGAACAAACCTTTTCAGACATCTGAATGTTTTGCAATCTGAAAAAAAGAGGTCAGTAACCCATGCAACAAAGTGACTATATAAAGAAATGAGGCCCACTGTTACCATGATTAAACTAATCAGCACTTGGGATGGAAACCAAGAAGGTAAAGATTTAACAGACACATGTTGCAGAGGGGAAATCAATTGATGGGAGATGATATATTCCAAAATTAATATTGTTTGTTAATTTTGCTATTCAGAACTCTCACCACTAATTTTAATACTATTTCGGTTCTTACACAGTTATGGAAACATTCTACAGGTAATATCTACCTCTAATATAACCAGCAAAAGGCATAAACATTAATTGAACTGAAAGAGACTATTCCCAGGGTCAAATTCTGCTTGCCCACTAGATGGGCTCAAGCTCTTTCTGCTCTATGGCAGAAGGCAGTGGAGAATTACAAAGCGTTTACTTTTACTTTTTTACTTTACATTTAATTACATTTAAGCATTTACTCACAATTATTATTACCCTTGCAGGGGCTAGCCACAGTCCTGACAGTGCCCAGTGCCTTCAGAGGACTCTGTCTTGTTGGACATTGAGGCTTGAATCTTCCCGTGTCAGTACGGTATTGAATACCTCAGTAACCCTGTAGCAAAGCTGTGCCCCAGCTAGCTCGGTGGCACCAGTCCCAGCTTCTGCTGCACCAGGGCAAGGTAAGGGGAGAGAAAAGTGCCTACCCACCCTCCTCCTTCTTTGTGAGGCCAGCCAGCTAAAACAAATACACCAAAGGAAGTAGGACAGTTTGCTTATGCAAAACTTGCTCAGTATGTCACATTCAGGAATAATTATTATGGGAAAAAAATAGACAATTTTGGTCTGTTCTTCAAACAGGTTAAAAAAAAAAACAACACCCTTCAGCTCCATCAGTGTTGCAGGACTCACAGAATCAACCAGGTTGGAAGAGACCTCCAAGATCATCCAGTCCAACCTAGCACCCAGCCCTAGCCAGTCAACTAGACCATGGCACCGAGTGCCTCAGCCAGGCTTTTCTTGAACACCTCCAGCGACAGCAACTCCACCACCTCCCTGAGCAGCCCATTCCAATGGCAAATCACTCTGTGAAGAACTTCTCCTGACATCCAGCCTACACCTCCCCTGGCACAGCTTGAGACTGTGTCTCCTTGTTCTGTTGCTGGCTGCCTGGCAGAAGACACTGACCCCCACCTGGCTACGGCCTCCCTTCAGGTAGTTGTAGACAGCAATGAGGTCACCCCTGAGCCTTCTCTTCTCCAGACTGAACAACCCCAGCTCCCTCAGCCTCTCCTCATAGGGTTTGTGTTCCAGACCTCTCACCAGCTTCATTGCCCTTCTCTGGACACATTCCAGTATCTCAACATCTCTCTTGAAGTGAGTGGCCCAGAACTCAAGGTGTGGCCTGATGAATGTTGAGTACAGGAGAAGAATAACCTCCCACCCTGTCCTCTCCTTTTAAAGATTCCCAAGCTTAGGCAAATTTGGAAATTATAAAAGCTCTTGTATCTCTAGGGATAAAAAAGGCATACTACTATGCTGTTCATAATTAATAGGCTCCTTTTACTTAGAAGAGAAGAGGAAAATGACATTACATGAGATTGCAGGTCCCAAACCAAAAAAACAGATAGCATGGCTAGTACACAGGGGAAAAAAAAAAGACATCTCTTTTCTGATCTAGTTTTGGTTTGAAAGGCATCAAGATTAATATAATTTTCAATAAATGAAAATTCCCTGGAACTTGGAGCTGTTGAATGAAACTGATATCCCATGAGTTTTATTACTGAAAATTATGAAAATTCTCAGCAATCACGGGGGAAATTAGAAGTTCCTCCAATCTGCTAATGAAAATGATAATCTTGGTATTGGCAGTGCTTGCAGGGGACTATTTCTCAGTCATATCTAGAAGCTATGTCTATATTAGGATTTAGCATGGGCCAATAAGAGATCATAGAAAGAGTTAGCACTGAGAACCCACACATACATATTTCAAAGAGTTTTATCTCACATACTTACTCCTCTTGTGTATTGAACTCCCATAAGTGATGAAATGAGGTAGAATGTGCTCATTTAATATATCTTTTTGTTTAGTTTAATTTGAATAGATTTCAGTTATGAAGCCTGAGATCTTTGTGCAATGGAAAATACAGCAAAAGTACAAGACAGCAGTCTGGAGATTCACTTTCTCTAGAAGCCCAATAAAAATGCTCATCTAAATACCTCTCAAAGATGAGGACTAAACTTGGCTAGGCAAGGAGGGATAGAAAAGAAGCAGATTTTCCTGGCTATATATATAGGTTCACCTTTCCTGCAGCATTTGAACCCTTCTGTGCCCATCAAAATGAATCTCAGAGGTACATGACCCTGATCAGCTGGGCAAATGCCATGTCTTCTGGAGTAAAGGGAAGGAGGGACTTCACCAATTTACTCATTAGTTTGATCTTTCATCACAGAGCTTTGTAAAGATGAAAGTAACAACTGATTTTCTTACACACCCAGGCATAAGAGTCTTCCCACCCACTTTGCAAAGTATGACTACAAAATTAAATACAGCATCTGAGGCTGCCCATGCTTGCTGGAAGCCCTGACAAAAAACACATCCTCCTATATCATCTGAAGGAGGAAGAACTAAAGTAATGTAAAAGAATCACGTGGATAACTCTAACTGAAGATAAGTATTTGGGTCCAGTCCAAACCTTGCAAAACTAAGTCAGCACTTTCATGTACCAGAAGCATTCTGCATTTCTCCTGCAGCACTGGAGGGTGAACAATTAATGGTCAGGCTTAATTATGAATCACTTTGACTACTTGCCCTCCTGAATAATTTTTTAATGTAAACTAAACTCTTTGTAGATCATTATAATTCATGAATTACCTTGTAATACCAGTTTGGGGCTGATGTGTGCCCCTATAATGGAGGAGTAAGTCATTGATTGAGACAGTATTTTTCAAAATTAATATTGTTTATTAATTTTGGCATTTCAGAGTCTTGTCCCCCTGACCATTAATTTTTATAAAAATGAGGTTCTCTTGCAATGGTCATGGAAACATTATACAGAGGAATAATATAGGATCTAGAATTTTTAAGAAATAACTAGCAAAAACATAAGCATTGATTGAATTGGAAGAGAAGGTTCCTGCAGCCAATACACCCCTTGGGGTTATACTACTTGTCCACTAGATGGACTCAAGGAGATGCCTCCTGCTTATGGCAGAATGCAATGGTGAATTACAAGAGGCTTTAAGTATTTACTCACAAAAATTATCTCCTGGATCACAGGGTTATCTATAGCTTAAGACAGTGCCCCAAACAAGAGGCTAGGATTCTGCCAGTGTCTTGTCAGCCGCTGAGGCTTCTGATTCTTCCCAGGCTTCACAGAGTGCTGGGGAAAGGAGACAGATGATCTCTGACCTTGTCCCAGCTCCTCTGGATGATCTGTGTACCTCCAGGACTTCCATCTTGGCAGGAGACTTTCAGGTGTAGACAGAGTATCTTGTGATGTGCAGTCTCAGCACAATGTCATCCTGGCTATGCAGGCCAGTCACATGGAGGCATTTAGAGCATGTGTCTGGTAAACTCAAGGAAGGCTGTTTCCAGGCAGTTCAGAATGCAACAAAGCAGTGAGGCAAAACACTGTCAGAAGTAGAGAGCAATGGCAGCAGGCAACAGCAGGCAAGCAACAATACATGGGCAGAGCACATTGTGCTACCTGCTCATCTCTTTTTATCAACACAGTCCAAGATTAATGGGCCTTTGGAAAGAGAATAACCAATAAGAATGGTAGTTATCCAAGCTTGATCATTAGGTGAAACCATAGGCTTACTTTACCCAAATATGGGGAAAACATAGGCCTTGGATGAGGCAGGCACAAGCTAAGTGTGTTTACCACAGGATGTGAACAGGAGCAAAACAAGTCTGAGCAAGCTAGTGTCCTTAGACTCAGTGGCTCCAGGCTCTTTGTCCTCTTTCCTCCAGTTATTTCTCCCCATATCAGAAGTAGAGCTGAAAACCATGTCTGGGCAAGCCAGGACATGCATAAGCTTATTTTCAGGCCTCCCACAACAACCCCTAACAACTTTCTGACAAATTAGGGAAAATATTTTCTTCCAGACCATGAATATCTGCAGAAATTATGTTTGTTAGAAGCCAGACTGTTTTATGAAACCTGGGTATTAGTATAATATAGCAAGATGACCATGCAACCTAAGGACATTTGCAAACAGAAAAGGCATTAATAGCAGAGCCCATGGCAGAGGGGTTGTAACTAGATGGTTGTCAATGTCTCTTCTAACCTAAACCATTCTGTGATTTCGAAGACCAATCTTGACTCAGAACTCTTTGGAAGTCTTTGTCTTTCATCAAGAGAGAAGTCAGAGGTCATTTGGGGATCATCTCATTTTGGGGGCACTGAATGTACTGCTCTTTGTTGGTGTGAGCGAAGGGAGAAGGATCAGGGCAAAGACAGCCTCTACCTGCAAAACTTGTGTCCTTGTCTCTGCCCTAAGGTCCCACCATCTGTGTTTCATACCACAGAGGAGTTGAGAGTGCAAAGAGAGAAAATTGCTTTAATGGATGCATGAGCCCATAAAGGCTATTTGGGCAGAAGGAATTCTGCCAATCCAAAGATATTCTACTTCATGGCTTTGCGAATTTCCTTGGCAAACGGCAAGAAGTTTGACTATTTATCCTGTTCTGAAACATGAACTAGAACTGGTTAGAAGAAAACCTCAGCAAAATGTCTATGTATCACAGCATCATAGGGTTGCCTAAAGTGACATGTTCTATCCTTGAGAAAGTTTCTTTCCAAAGAAAAAAGGTCTTTTTAAAGCTTCTGATTAGGTATAAAAATGTTACAGTCCAACGGGTTCAGAACGGCATTTTCATTTTTTGCTCTTGAAATTAAATTTCACTGCTAGTTTCTACATTACAGAACAAATCAAGGAAATATTTTTATTTTTTTATTTCATTTAAAAAAAAATACTCCAGGTTTATTCTGTAAACCATTTGTCACAGGCTGCGACACCATAGTATCAGGGGTAATAACAGACGGGGCACAGCTTAATATAAGCGAGTTCCCGATCCAATATGAATCTGAATCCGAATCCCTTTATTGCACCCTAAGCATGGGGTCATATACTTTTTGATCAGAAAGCTACATAATATGATTACAACAACATGTTAGATTCTGATTGGTTATACACACCTGCGTTAGGACTATGTTGCCCCCCAGAGAAGGGCAACAAGGCTGGTGAGAGG
>WAAF01018883.1:0-14419 GCA_013400475.1 Tricholaema leucomelas | reverse complement strand
TTCATTCTAATTTCTAGCTCAGCTGAGTCTATCTGGATGATTTCCTCAAGTGTGGGGGAGCAGGTAACACCCAAACCATCACATCTGTAAAGATGCATTAGCCAAGACACATACAGATAATGAAGGTTGTATATGCATAATCAGATCACATTCAAGGGAACCCCCACACACAACTAAGAAGCATGTGGGCATTTTTAAGCCTCTAAATACTAACATCAGAATCTCAAACTGTCCTGTTGTCCTCATTTTGCATTACTGGATGAAAAGCCCTTAGAATGCACTCCTTGCCAGTGCTGCTGGCCCTTAAGCCATTATACCTCTTGCACGGTGTATGACAGCAATTACCTCAAAAATCCTTGCAGATCCACAGATTACATTTTTGGAGTAGAAGGCCTCCACAAATTCATGCCTGCTATACAACAAGGAGCACGCAACTGTGAATTAATCCTTATCCTTTAGGAGACTACAAAGCAAACAGATAGTCAGGAAGTCATGACCCCCCACACACATCAGAACACAGATCCTATCAGGATAACCTGAGCTGCCTCCTAGAAAATGCAAGAAAAGGGTTCTGAATATTTTTTTGAAATTACAGATGAAAATTTGTGACAAAATCTATTTAATTTTCAACAATGTCCAGTGTTACAGATAACTCTGAAAATGTTGTACACAACCTGACTAAGAAGGCCAACAGCATCCTGACTTGTATCAGGAATAGCATGACCAACAAGATCATTGTACTCCTGGACTCAGCAATGGTCAGGCCACACCTTGAGTATGGGGCTCAGTTTTGGGGCCCATACTACCACATTGAGATATTAGAGTGGGTCCAGAGAAGGGCAACAAAGCTGATGAAAAAGGGTCTCCAGAAAGGTCTGGAGAACAGGTCTTGTGAGAAGCATTTGAGGGAACTGATGTTGTTTAATCTGGAGCAAAAGAGGCTGAGGGAAAAATCTTCTTGCTCTCTACAACTCCCCGAAAGAAGGTCATAGTGAGGAGAATGTTGGTGTCTTCTCCCTCTGTCTTTGGTTTATAGAGAGTGAAGACAGATCCTCTTTATGCGTTCCAAGAAGAGTAAAGGAAATGCTCCACATATGGGGATTGGATAGAATTAGAATATTAAATGGAAATAAATACTAAAACCTACATATAGCAGCGCAGAAGAATATAAAATACAAAGAAACCCATAGGCCACAGTTCTCCAAAATCTCCTTAGGTCAAAGTTTCCACAAACCTCCCTCCAAAACCAGGTCAAAACCCCAGGCCCAAATGCCCCCAGTCTCCACACCTCTCTGCTTCCCCCCCCAACATGAGGCCTGAAATGATGCAGCCAGAAATTAACCTTTGCCCAGGCCACTAGCAGAGTGCTTGAGATCAAAAGTCTTCCCCCATACCAAGCAGGAGATAAGGGAGCAGAGAGAGGAAAAGGGGACTGGACAGTTTATGCTGTTCCCTTACAAAGGGAGATATAGGCATTACGGGAACAAAATAACATAATTTCCTGGCTTCCCCCACTGGACTGGATTATTCAGATCCCTTTCTATGGCCTCAACTATGACATCCCTGTCAGAAGCGCTAGGACAGGAGGAAGTGGCCTCAAGTTGCATTGTGGGAAGTTTAGGATGGATATTAGAACAAATTTCCTCACTGAAAGGGTTCTCAAATACTTGGATAGGCTTCCCAGGAAGGTGGTTGGATGCCCATCCTTGGAAGTGTTTAAAGGAGGCAGACATGTGCTGCACCAGACTTGGTAGAGTTAGATAATGGTTGGACTCGATGATCTTACCAGTCTTTTCCAGACAAAAAAAAAGTACAGCATTTTGATGAAACTGATACATAGCTTTACTTTTAAAAGCTTCCTTGTTTCATCCACCAGCTACTCCTGTACAATAATAAGTAAAGTACGTTTTAGTCTTCTTGCAATGACAGACGATTGAAGCATACGTATGCAATGTTCTCCATAAGATTTAGGGAAGTGTAGAACTTTTCGTGAGTTAGAACAGAAATGGTATTGCAACAGCACAATCCAAACAGAGTCAAAAAAACCCAACCAGGTGCTGCCCTTTTCATGTGTCCCCTTTCACCCCTCACACAAACATATGCATACATAATGAATAAGCCACATGCTTTGTTAAAAACAACAACAAAAAATTAATCTATTCCTGTACACACACAAACAATGTGTATGACATAAAAAGTGAGGTCACATTTTCTGTGTCAGTAGATTCACACAGATGACAGCAGATTGTCATTACAAAGGTTAATGAAATTCTTAGCCATAAAGCCAAGAAAATGTCGATGTTCATTACTTCCTTTTGTTAGCATCTGCTTAACTAACTCACTATAAATGTGTTAGCTGCAAATCTTCCTTAAGAAACGTGGCATAGGTCACCACCTGTTAGCAGGGGATGCCACATGGACTCCACACAATTCAATGTGAATCCCACTAAAGACTTTTATTGTTTGTTCTCACTCCATTTATATAGTCTTGAGCATAGAGCACACACCTACACATTAGCACAATCTAGGCAAGCACAACCCAGTCTTTTACATACATCACGCCTTGTTCTTCTCATTAACCAGTTGTCCACTGTCTCTTCTCTCCCATGGGAGGCATCCTGAAGCCACAGGAACCAAGGTCGAAATGCTCAGTCTGCATCTTATTATTCGTTCTCACATCGCATTCCCACATAAATGGGCAGAGGAAAATTTTCCTTTTCTAATAGCTCCACATTTTCTCCTTATCAAAAAAGAAAGTCAGAAGACTCTATTTGTAATATACTTAGTGATTGGAAGTAAGTTTTATGTTGGAAAGGCTACAGTGGAAGAATGCAAGAATTTTTTTCCCTAGTTACCTTAAAGGCATTCCTCCTTTTATGAAATGATTAATTGCTTAGTCTGCTGTGAAGTTCCAAATGTTACTATTCCAATATGTATGTTCATAGTGCCTACATTTACAGCTCACCCAGTATCTGGCTACATTGTTGGTTCTGTATCTCAAATGTTTCATCTACACTAGTCCTGCCAAGATTCAAGCTCACAGCTCACCACCACTTACTGAGTGACTGACTCATGCTTACTGCTCCCTCATATGTCTAAGTCCTGCAAAAGGGTTTCATAGGACAGAAAAAGGCTCCAAATTCTTTACTGTGAGATTTGGAAGCCCAACTTCTGTTAAGTAGCCATGCTTTCAATTAAAAAAAAAATCTTTTTGAAGACTGCAACTATTATTTGCAATTTTCTTAGGGTAGCTTTCAGGTCAAAATAGTGAATACATAAAAATCTTAAAAAGCTAGAGATGATGAAGGATAAACATATGTGCTCAGTTAAAACAGCCCACTCTCACAAGCTCCCCACTCCCCACATGGATGAGAGGTAAAGTAACACAAAACCCTCAAACAGCCTCTTGGTTAAGATAGAGGGTTGAATGAGATATGCTATACTTTAGCGTTAGCAAAAGCAGCAACGCTGCAGCATGACAGTACTGTAACTGGCTATGGCTTTCTTCCTCTATTAGGTAATCCCTATGCCACTGAAGCAGCAGTACTATTACTTATAAGAAGGGTAATGGAAACAGCCTTAGTCTAGATTGTCCCTAACAGCACTTGCTGGTGCATAGTAAAAGAGCCTGTTTAATATCAACTTCACAGGACTTAGGCATGACCAAAGACTGAAGTACTTTGAAACTACCCCAGAAAGGTTGGGGAACTCCAAGTAGGATCAGAGGCTATGAGAAGAAGTGACGCCATATGACAGCATGAAAGCATGAGGTAAATTACCAATCATATTTCTTATTCCAAGTTCAGTACCATAATTTCTAACATTCTACTACAGAATGCCTGCTGTACTCAATCACATTAAGTCCTCACCACTGCAGCACCTTGCCTTTGGCAGTGTATGAAAACCAGAAACCTCCAAAGGAAATCAAATTAAAAAATGCACCCACAAAAGTGAATTTAAGAACATCAGCTGACCTCCTTGAGACAAAGACCAGAGACACAAAAGAAGTGAGACTTTCTATTCCTCTGATACTTGACCAGTGGGTAGTCTTGTCATACAGAAGTCCAAATTGGTTTTGAACCCTTTGGTGCTGACACTATTATTCACAGCCAAAGTACGCACAAGAAGAGCAGCATTTAGGAACTTTATGGGTTTCAAACATTTTGCATGTTGATTTGTCACATACTGTGGAACAAGATAAAGAGAAACTACAGATTCCTTTCTTTAGCAAGTTTCATTATTTCACATTCTGCTGCCTTGTCAGTCATTCAACTGACACCATTTTATTATTCAGCTCCTTTGCAAGACAAACAGCAACCATCTCTTGAGCTCTATTTGGTGCATCTCTTTGAGGTGAGTGAGCTTTCTCCTTCAATGCTAAAAATATCTTTGAATAAAAGCAGGATCCTTGGCTAGGAAGAGAGGGCCTTTTATCTGTCTTGTTCCAAGCACATACAAAATTCAAGCAACAGATGACAGCACAAAGACCATAACATCTCCCTGTAACATATTCTCATTCCACTGTAAGAAGTTACAATTACAGTGCAGTTACAGCTTCTGCAGTTCACCACTAGAAAAGATGTAAAGACAAAACATTTGTTTTGAGCATCAGGTTTATCAGGTTTCAAGGCCAGCAGCTTTAAAAACATGCCAGGAAGCCAATTATTGTTTAATCTACAGCAATATGGTATAGCAGATTGTTTACTGCTCTTTTCACAAAGCAAAGCTGCCTGGTTTCATTTTCTGACACTCACTGAAAACACAGAGAACTTTTAGAAGGAACTGGATAGTTTTATATCAAGGTCATGTGACTGCCTCCCACCAGAGCCCATAGATCAGCGCAGGCAGCTGCTAGCCCCAGTGTGGAGGACAGCATCTATTTTCACACAGGAATTACTGCCTCGCCTGGCAGAATTCTGTTCTATATCCAGTAGGTGACATAAACAACAGCAATGAACCTGGAAGGCAAGTTTCTCTCTCTCCTTCCTGCACTGGACTTGGAGGTGAAATTACAGCAGAATGAAACCTTGTCCTGTGCCAGGGAAGCATATGCTGAACCAGCATTCTCTCTGTCCTTCTTGGCCCTTTGCTCCAACAAGGGAACACTGGGTCCAGCTTCATTAATAATTAAAATGATAGGTGTATAAGTTATGTTAATGTAAATATAAAGAGGTTATGCCAACCCCAATGAGAAACCTCTAAGCAATACACTTGAAGAGATGCCATACACTGATGTACTGCTCTGTGCTAACATAATGTATGCTACTGATTAAAGGTTGTATTTGTCTGAGGTACAAACTTTAAAAAATATTAAATTTCTTTCTGAATTCTAAATTGGCATGAGTCAGAGAGGAAAAATAAACCACAAAAAATATGCTGCAGAAAAAAATTAGACAAAGCTCTCTGGCAAGAACAGACTCACTGGATCACAGAGCAGAATTTAGCTGTTTGTTTTTCAAAGAAAAGAGAGGCTTTGGGTTTTTTCATCATTTATTTACAACATCACTACCATCTCATAAAACTGTAGCTTTAAAACTGGCAAATTGCCAAGAAGCTTAGGATTTACATTCCATCTAATAATAAAACTGACAGATTGAATGAGAGGACGGAAATGAATTAAAGTGAACTACAATAAAGACAAATGGGGAGCACTTCACAGCGATTACTTCTTTCTAATGCATGAAACCAGAAGGAGGTTAACTGGCTTGGCAGCTGTTCTACATGGACTCATCTCACAGGCAGACATGGAGGTAAACTGAATACTGAATACTGAATATCAACGCCAAGATGATAATCTTCCTGAAATGGAAAACGGCACTGTAGCATAGCAACCTCAGCTGACAACATATGCATGCAGAGTTTATTTAGTTAGTTAGTTAGTTAGTTACAAGTAAAGCAATATATCAGGCTGGATATATTCTTTTTAAGCTTAAGGTAAATTGGGTTTTGTTCCCTCGTTAGCTACTAAAAGGTAGAAGGGCTTCGTGTTCTAACAGACTGCTCACAAGCTAACCTAAGCTGGGGTTGCACACTGGCAGCTTTGCTTCTCAAATCCTAGAGCTGAGTTGCCTCTTTGGGCACCTATGCCCGGAAACCTCAGCCAATATTTTACTTGAAAATTTCCTAGACATGAAAATTAGTTAAGCAGTGCAACTAAACTTACAGTTATTTATTGTGCAAGTCATTTCATACCACTTTGTTCCTGACCTCCTGATCTTTCATAGATATTTATGTATTACTCACTTTCAAGTCTTCAGATCTCACCTCTCTTAATGAAATGTAGTAAAATGAGTGATTTGCATTCAGAATTAGTATTTTTAATATCATAGAATCACAGAACCAGTCAGAATTGGAAGGGACCACAAGGATCATCTAGTTCAAATCCCCCTGCCATGGCCAGGGACACCCTACCCTAGAGCAGGCTGCCCACAGCCTCATTCAGCCTGCCTTCAAACACCTCCAGGCATGGGGCCTCAACCACCTCCCTGGGCAACCCATTCCAGCCTCTCACCACTCTCATGCTCAACAACTTCCTCCTCACGGCCAGTCTGAACCTACCCATCTCCAGCTTTGTTCCATTCTCTCTAGTCCTGTCACTGCCTGATAGCCTAAAAAGTCCCTCCCCAGCTTTTTTGTAGGCCCCCTTCAGATACTGGAAGGTTGCAATAAGGTCACATCAGAGCCTCCTCTTCTCTAAACTGAACAGCCCCAACTCTTTCAGCCTGTCCTCATAGGAGAGGTGCTCCAGCCCTCTGAGCATCATTTCTTTCCCCTCAAGTAAGTTTCTCTTTCTTTAAATTAAGCTAACTCTATGCTTTGATATGACTAATACCAGTGAAAGTGGAGTTACAACAACACAACAAATTTAGAAAGGAGAGATGATATATGCATATCTAAAAGTTCTACTTGCAACATGGAAGGCTTGAGAAAGGGCAATATCATTTATGCATTAGCAAACAGAAAAATAATTAGGAATACAGGTTGGTCAGGCTGCTGCAGAGAAGTTAAGATGCATTTTGTCCCATGGAGGTGAAGAAAATAGAAATAACAGCAATTTCTATTTAAAAATTGGTAGACAATGAGTGCTGAAAAACTGAAGAACATGACAGCTTTGGTGACCTGAGAGTTACAAAATTCTGTCCTTCTGCAGAATGGGAGTTGGAAGTGAGTATCATCAGTTCATAATTGAACTTGAAAACTGGGGACATCTCCATGTGTATCCTGTGCTTCACAGCACACACTTGCCTTTTTAGCCAAAAAGCAAGTGCTCACATAACTCACAAGAAGACAAAGGCTTCACTAATCCCACTGCCTGCTTTTGTCACCAAGAAGAAGAAACAAGGAGAAAGACACAGTGGCATGACTCTTTATCAGGTTGTCTCCTAGCTCTTTACTGCATCATTTTGAAATGGTAGGGACTGCTAATTCCAAAAAAGAGAGAGGAGTGAGAGATGAAAGCAGCTTTCAACATTTCCATAAACAGTCTATACAAGCCATTCCTTTCATCTTTGTTACAGGATTGTCTTTCACATCTCAAAGCCCATTCTGATGTTCTTGAGGTTAGCACTGATGCTTTAATGGATTTGTGGCTGCAGTGTCACATGTGAAAAGCTACCAGCTGACTCTGACATTTCAGATCCTCCTCTGCTTCCACTGTTGGAACATGCACAGCTGCTCTATTTAACAGTCACAGTGGAAAACACTCCACTGAAGTGCTCCATCACCTGAAGTTTCCTGTTTTTCCAGGGTTCTAGTGGTGCCCAAGGGCCAGAGAATATACTCCCTGTTCTCCTGGGCTCTGACTGT
Organism: Tricholaema leucomelas; assembly: GCA_013400475.1. Lineage (NCBI taxonomy): Eukaryota > Metazoa > Chordata > Aves > Piciformes > Lybiidae > Tricholaema lacrymosa > Tricholaema leucomelas. Next base: position 6,613 of record WAAF01018883.1, on the reverse strand, counting down.
TCACTCCCAAGTAGTGAAATTATAAAAAGAGGAGGCTTAGGGGCAATCTCATTGCTGTCTATAACTCCCTGAAGGGAGGCTGTAGCCAGGTGGGGTCGGGCTCTTCTCCCAGACAACCAGCAACAGAACAAGGGGATACAGTCTCAAGTTGTGCCAGAGGAGGTACAGGCTGGATATTAGGAGGAAGTTCTTGCCAGAGAGAAGTGATTGCCATTGGAATGGGTTGCCCAGGGAGGTGGTGGAGTTGCCGTCCCTGGAGGTGTTCAAAACAGGACTGGATAAGGCACTTAGTGCTATGGTCTAGTTGATTGGACAGGGTTGAGTGATAGGTTGGACTGGATGATCTTGGGGGTCTCTTCCAAGCTGGTTGATTCTATGATTTTATGATTTTGTAACAATTCATACAGATTTATTTTCCCTTACACCACAGAACAGCTGCCTTTCAGCCTAAATGCTCTATGTGGGTTAAATTACATAGAAATTACAATGAGCAGCAAGGATGCTAAGAAAGCACACAAGTCTTTTCCAGACCTTTTTTCTTCCATGAACTAAAAGGGACATGCTTTTGATTTAAGTTCACAGGAATTATTATTAATGATCATCTCAGATGTTTATGTACACATTCAACCACTAGATTCAAGAAATGGAGACTCATTCCTGCAGTGAACTGGAATTCCAAGGGAGTCTAGCCAAGAAGATGTAGAGCAAGTTAACTACTGCTATTTCCTCCTGGTGTGTTTACATGGTTAGAGTTTACCTGCAATATACAGTTTGTGCATATACTAGAATTTATCCATATGCTCACGTTTCTGCACTTAAAAACACACTGAATGCATGAACACATTTGCTGTGCACAAAGCCCTTTCTTTTATGAAAACAAGCGTTTTCTTGAAAAATCCCAGGGAGTTCTACATTTGATATTCTACCTGGTCCTTTTTCCATTCATTCTGAATAAAAAGATGGTGCTACTGATGTGACAAGCAATAAATACATGTAGTACTACAAAAGAGAAGTAAAAGTCCTATCTTTCTGTGTGTCTGACTTGGACTAAGGTAAATGCTGTCATCTTCTACATACACATTAACCACACTGGCATGGCAGCTGTAAGTAACAGTGTCCAGCAATTACACCCAAATATGACATAATTTGCATGGAACCCTCTGACTGAACACTGACTGATGGGCCTGTAAACCAAATCAGCAGATAAATGAAAGATAAAGCCCTGCAGTGAGCTCGATACAAGGAAAGAGCAAACAAGTTTGGCCACTTCATTGCAGTAAGCATATGAAGCAGTGAACAAATTGGCTATCTACAGATACAGGTAGATGAAAACAGATCACTGAAAAACATATAGCTTTTAGAAGTGCTTAGCACTTGAGAGAGACAACAAGCTGATAAGATGGGGAAGCATCTAGGGGCTTGGAGTAGAGTTGTGAGGTACCAGAGTAGTGAAGCTAACCTCAGTCACAACACAGCAACCACTCCTGGATGCAGATGGATGCAGCTATAGTGCATGTTGGGGTTTGTTTTCTTATTAAGCTTTATGAGGGGGGAAAATAACGTGTGTTTGATGATTCCAGTTAGAAAACAATGCGAAAAGGAAGATGTTGACCTATTCCCTTCTCCTTCCATGCTTTTAGCCTGTTCCCAACCCCCTTCTCTTCTTTCTCATATTTTCCTTTCTCTTTTCAAGCAATCACAGAATCATAGACACATTTTGGTTGGAAAAGTCCAACCATTATCCCTACTCTACAAAGTTCACCCTTAAACCATATCCTCAAGCACCACATTCAAACGACTTTTAAACACATCCGTGCTCTTGCCATAGTACTGGTCTGTGCTCTTTAGATGTCTTTAGGCAGTGGACTTAAGCAAGCATTTTGCAAGATATGTCCCACTATGTAAATGACACTGCTCAGCAAGATGGAAATTAAACCACCTAGGACTACAAGAGTTGAAGCAGACTTCTACACAGATACTGAGTAATGAAAACAATTTAATTCTGGACCTGAGTAAGTTTGCAGACGACATTAAGCTGGGATGGACTTTTTATCTGCATGAGGGTGGGAAGGCTCTCCAGAGGGATTTGGGCAGGCTGGATTGATGGGTCAAGGCTACAAAAGATTCACACTACCATAGGAATGAAACAACCACACTGACAACAGCAGCACGAAATGGGTATTACATGCAAATTTGCTCATGTAAAACAAACAAGGAAAAATGCGCCATAAAAAGCAGCAACCTACAAGTGAGAGTAAAGGCACGGATCTGTGCTGGCTCTCTAGACACCTTGGTTTATTAGGCTCCTCTCCCACTGTTAGAACAGTATTGTTTCAGTATATGCAAGTGCTTTTATCCCAGATATAACCAGGATGATTTTGCAGCCACTCCAGACAAGTAACTGTCTGTCCTTTGGAAACGCAGCCAAACAAATGTTCTAGAAACACTGTAGCATTTCCACAGGTAAGCATCCAGTTCACCCACCAATTGAAAGTCTTTCATTATTCTCAGTACCACATTTTTCATTTTTCCATTTTGTGTTTTTAATATATCCAATCCAGATCTTCTCCAGAGAGAGCTGCTCTCCATATGCCAACAGACCTGGACAGGCTGGATCAACAGGCCAAGGCCAATACTATGAAATTCAACAAGGTCAAGTTCTGTGTTCTCCACTGGGGTCATAAGAACCCCAGGTGAAAGGGGCTGCCCAGCAGACAAAGAACTGGGAGTGCTGGTTGACAGTCAGCTGCACATGAGCCAGTGTGTGCCTGGGTGGCTAAAAAGGCAAACAGCGTCCTGGCTGTGGTGGGTTAGGAACTTTCCCTACTCCAACCTCGTGTGTCCTATATTTGTCATGCAAGGGCAACTGAGGAGGTGAGGGGGGCTGGAAGGGTTTTCCCTTCACCCTTCTGGCAGGCACCAGTGTCCTTTCCCCCTTGTTTCTTGGGTCACCTCCCTCTGCTAAGGGGGTCTGCAGAGCATGGTGCCGTGGATCCAACTCCCTTTCACATTCCCTAATAGCCCTTAGCCTTTCCACTTCATCCTTCAATTCACACTAGGTTAAGCAGAGCATTGATCTACTCACACCGGATGCAGGCATTATCTCTGCCATCCTCAACTTTGCATGCCATGCTCCCACACCCCTTGCAGCCAGTTGCCTGGACGCCTGCATGCCTACGGGTGGGCTTTGTTTGGGTGCCCACAGTTTTACAAGTGACCTTTGACCAAGTTTTCACCATGTCTCACTTCCTTCGAGGAATTGACGGGACTTGATGAGGTGTGGGTTTGTTTGTTGTTTTTTGGTAGGTTGGGATTTTTTTTCTTTCTTTCTCCAGTGCACACTGTGGGCTGGGTTCAGCAGAGAGCGGCTCTCTCCCAACTCAGCACTGGGTTTGGCAGAGAGCGGCCCTCTTCCTGACCCAGGGTTGGGTTCGGCACGGAGCGGCTCTCTTCCCAACTCAGGCTGTGGCGTCGCTGCTGCTTCTCGTTTAAATCACCCACGCGTCTGGCACTGCCCCGGCTGCATCACCCTCGAGCGTGCACGTAGGCCACGTATCCTGCTGTGCCTGCCACTTCCTTGCCTCCTTCTCGGTTTCTCCGATTGGGAGTGTGGCGGAGGGGGAAATCTGCCCTTATCGCCCGTTTGTGGCGAAGGGGAGAAATTAACTAATGCGAGAGAATATTTATAAAAATGTATATATTTATTAAACTTCAATATTTGTCAACTCTCGCCACCCCCAACCACTGAACTTATAATATTAATATTTATTCGTACACGGTTATGAAGACATTAAGGGTATAATCACAAATGGCTTACTAATAACTATAATACAATGACTAGCATAGGACTACTAACAGAAAGAGTTTTCCCCGCGGCTACTGACGCTTGGGGTCTATATACTGTTTGCCCAGCAGAGTGGGCTGAAAGTTTTCTGCTCTGTGGCAGGCACAACAGGAATTAAAGAGATATTTACTCACTATTTTGANGCAATGGGCGTGCAAAGGGATGCACGGCTGCACGGGGAGTCTGAGCTCCGTAAAGGCAGGCTTGAGTGCATGCACCGGCGAGCAAAAGAGGAACGCTGCCACGTGAGTGCACGTCTATTTATGAACTGTGGGCCGAGATCGATGGTCTCATTGGCCACCAATAACCAATCGGGCTTGCAGTCAGCCAACCTTGCCATAATAGGCAAGGAGCCACAGGCCTGGACTTTCCAAACATGGGGATCACATGGGCCTAGCACCCGACAAGCGTGAGCTGAGCATGTGGGGGCTTACACAACCTAAAGCCTGGGCAGGCCAGACTCCACATGGCTCCAGGCCTGTTGTGCCTCTCTTTGCTGGCCATGTGCTCACCCCTGACTAAAAGCAGGAAAAACATGTCCAGGCAGAGCAAGGCATATGCAGGTCTGATTTCGGGCCTATGGGCCCTCCACGACAGGGAGAGCCTCAAAGGAAAGAAAAAAAGCTTTGAAAATGCTTGGAAAAAGCTTGGGAAAAAACACATTCCAGCAGAGCTAGCCTCGGTACTGCTCTCTGCCCAAATGCAATACTGCAACAACTAAGTCAAAATGACCACTGTAAGGGAAAACGATGCAATACTTCCTCTAATTACTAGACAAAGAATTTACAACGTTTAATTTAACCTCACAAACGCATAAATAATATCATTTTAGAGACATCATAAAGCAGATGACTAAAATTCCATGCACAGTGGAATTGTTTCTATCTCATCACTTAAATTTCTTTTTGTCATCAAAAACTAATTATTCATACAGAGAATAAGCTTTATTTACATAATAGTAATAATATTTATGCTACCCACTTCTGCAACAGGCACTTGATAATGATAAAAAGAACAGGTGTAACACCCCCAATGCAGTTGTGCCCATTTGGGGTACCCTCGTTAGCTACATCAGATTCACTACATCAGATCCTCACTAGTGAATTCCTACATAAATTCTTTGTCTTAGAATCATAGAATCACAGAATGGTTTGGGTTGGAAGGGACCTCTGAAGGTCATCTAGTCCAACCCCCTCTGCAGTCAGCAGGGACATCCTCAACTGACCAGGTTGCCCAGAGCCCTGTTGAGCCTCACCTTAAATATTTCTAGGACTGGGGCCTCAACTTCCCCCTCCCTGGCCACCCTGTTCCAGTGTTCCACTGCCCTCATGGTAAAAAATTTGTTCTCATCATCCAGTCTAAACCTGCTCTTCTCTAGTTTGAAGCCAATGCCCCTCATCCTGTTGCTGCAGGCCTTCCTGAGCACATGCTGGCTCCTAAACATGCGAGCAGGCTCACTGAGCTCTTAAAGAGGTTGTGGTAGCAGGTGCCCTGGGATCTGGGAGGAGGTCCTCGTTTCCGGCTGAGCAGGGCTGAGACGGCCTGGCTTTGCTCTCTTGCACTAATCTGCCTTGTCTGATGATCTGCATTATCTGATGATAAACCTCTTCTGTAATTGTAATAATGTAAATCTGTGTAGTGGAAAGTTGTATTGAACTGCCTCATAGAATCACAGAACCAACCAGGTTGGAAGAGACCTCCAAGTTCATCCAGTCCAACCTAGCACCCAGCCCTATCCAATCAACTAGAAAATGGCACCAAGTGCCTCATCCAGGCTTTTCTTGAACACCTACAGGGACAGCGACTCCACCACCTCCCTGGGCAGTTATATTTAATGTGAGGTTCTCTTGCCCAAACTACTGAAATCCTCCACATTTTTTATAAGTAAATACACAGCAGGAGCCACTTTTGCAGAGGCAAATGTTTGGAGGTTGTTTTTTTTACACTGAAATTTCATTAGAAATGATACATTAACTATCCACAAATCTCCCACCCCACAGAGACATAGTCCAAAAACCTTATCTCTGTGATTACACACAGAGAATGTTAAATGAGAATCTCCATCCCAGTGAGGGAAAGAGGTAAAACACACTGAAAGCTGTTGTCATCAGTCACTTTAACACTATCTGCAACAAATGCAAAAAAACCTCAAACAAAACAACAACAACAAACACACAAACTTATTTTATGATGCTATACAAATATGCTTCTCTCTCCTCAGTATTTTCTAAGAGCATTCTATGGCACCAAAAGCTGCAAAAAAAGCAAAGCTGAAAAAAAAATGCCCAGATGGCAATCTAGTGAAAGCTGTTAAAAAGAAATAAAAGTTGTGTATGGGATCTGTAGTTTTCATAGCTAATTATTTCCTCAAGTTTGGAATTCTAACCTGCAAGGAGCTCATGAACACAATTACAAAGATTTTTGCAAGATTCACAGCTGTTACAGATGGCAATGGTTACTCTTTCCATCACAACTGCCAACAGCTGTCTGCCTGAAACACAACCAGCTGCATGGAATCCACTTTCACTGCAAGCAGTAAAAGGAACAGACAACCATACTACCCCTACTGTTTCCATATATTGAGAGTCAAAAAGAAGATGGAGGAAAGCATAAATTGGAACAAACCAAAACTGATCTAATTTAACACCTACCTTCTGAAGAACTTTGGTCTGTCATCTCAAATATAGACTAAATTCGTATTTACAGAGAAGACAGAAACACACTTGTGCTGGACGAACAGCAGTGTTGTGCTAGTTTGAGCCTAGCTAG
>WAAF01018880.1:67649-81234 GCA_013400475.1 Tricholaema leucomelas | reverse complement strand
CATGCAGCCCCAGAGCCCAGAGAGAGACTCTTTCTGTATTTGTGTTCTTGTTCTTGTACATCTCAGCAAGCCTATGAGTGAAGCAGACATCAGAGTCGTTTCCTTTACACAGCCTGTAATCTAATTCTTCTCACCAAAACATTCCAGCTAGGCTCAAACCAGCACAAGTAGTGTAAGCAGCACTTCTTTCTTGAAAATTCCAAAGGAAAAGGCTTCTCCTCTCTGGTGGGGTTACCTACAGACAGTAGCATCATAGGCACTGATGGAATCAATTCTATTTTTTTCTGCCTGTACAGTTAGCACAACTGGGCTCTAGACAATGTGTTTTTCAGAGGGGTAAGAGGAAAACATCACCAATTAAAAACAAAACAAAACAGAAGGGACTGAAAAGAAAAATAAGTGAACTTTGCTAAGGAGAAGATCTTTGAGCTGTTCCCCTCATCTCTGTGGTAATCTTCTTTGCCTTGGTCATGTTAGGGCCCATGGGGCAGGCAAAATGGCAGTAGGAGGTGCTGCACAACCCATCTGCAGTGAAAGGGTCTGGCACACAACTAGATGACATGCCCCTTGGGTGAGGAGGATATCATCACAGAAATGATATCATGGTGCCTTTTTTCTGTTTGTTTGAGGAGGCAATAAATAGGAGTCATGAATTAAAACAATACTGAGGAAGACTCTGAGAATCTAGAATACCTTTACCCAACCCCAGCTTCGGCCAGCCTCTCTGTGCCAACACCACACCACCCTTTCCTTCCCCAGACTGAAGGGAAGAAGCAGACCTAGGAACATGCTCCATTCTGCCAGCCATCCTCATTGTCTTCCCTGCAGCCAGCACTGCCACTCGCACAGCAAGGTGGCCACCATCACCATGTGCTCAGCTCCCACTCTTTATCCCAGAGTGCCAGCCAGGCTGCAGGTTGTCCTGATACAACGTTGGAGTGGCTTCTGCCAGCTTTTGTCAGCCCATGGGTTGGATCAACAGTCTTGGCAGCACCTTCGGAGAAACTGGGTCATAAAGGACCATCTCTGGAGGTGGTCTCAGATGAAAGCAGTAGCTGGGCAGAGAAAGCTGTGAGGCTGTCCCAGCTTTAGACATCTCCAATCTGGTGCGCAGCATTTATTTGGCTTGCTGACTGTGCTGTTGCAGAAAATGCAGCATTGCCTTCCAAGAGTTGACAATGAGTGATGGAAACAAGAAGGGCTCGAAGGTGAATCAGAACTGGAGCTGTGTCTGCCTGGTGTGTTGGGTGCATGTCAGTGCCTGGCATTTGTAGGAGCTCATCTCCACCCCATGGGGTTCAGGGCTCACTGCGAGCAGGCATCTTTGCAGGAGGAGAGGGCTTGGGACTGAGGGATGGACAAAGAACATACCTCACCAAGACATCCTAGGCAGGACACTCTCCAGGGAGCTGGTCTCAAGAAGACTGAGCAGCAGATGTCAGCAGACTGACCAGGCAACGTCAGGGATGCAAGATACCAAAACCCACCCTTTCAAAACAGGATTTCCAATGGGGAGCACAGGCAAAATTTGCAGAGCTCTGGCAGGTAAAGCTAACACAAATGGGGACAGCTGATTTTCCCCCTGTGCCAATTTTTCAGCCACTTCTTGTGGCTTTCAGAAACGCAGTGGCCTGAAGTTTTTTTCCAAACTGTGTGCAGTTTTGGAGCCCCCAGCACAAGAAGGGCATGGAACTGTTGGAGCCAGTCCAGAGGAAGGCCACAAGGATGATCAGAGAGCTGCAGCAGCTCTGCTATGAGGACAGGCTACAAGAGTTGAGGCTCTGCAGCCTGGAGAAGAGANATCACATTGGGTGCTTCTGTGCTCCACAACCTCCCTGGAGGTGTTCAAGGCCAGGTTGGATGAGGCCTTGAGTGAGCTGTTCTAGTGGGAGACATCCCTGCCTATGGCAGGGGGTTGGAACTGGCTGATCCTTGACGTCCCTTCCAACCTAAACCATTCTATGATCTGCTACACCACACTTTTAGTTAGAAGGCGGCAAGAAGCTCAGAGAGCCCCAGCAGATGTGGCAGTCCTGCAGCACGTGGTCTGAAGCAGCACCCGTCCCCCCTCCCGCGAGCTAATCTCACGCAGCCTCATCACCTCGATCAGTGTTTACCTATTCTCCCCAAAAGCGAAGCAAACATTTCTTAGCATGTGTAACAGGTGACAGGTATTTTGACACTCGCCAAATAAGCCCCGCTAATTGAGCAGAACAACACGAGCCTTGAAAACACCCACCCACCGCAAACACACCCGTGCGCGCGAGTGAAGCCTCGCTCGGGCCTGAAAGCCGCTGAGAAGTAAAGTACTGGATGCACACACAGAGACACACACAGACACACACACATGGACACACACAGACACACACACACGGACACACACACATAGACACACACAGACACACACACATAGACACACACAGAGACACACACACATAGACACACACAGAGACACACACAGACACACACACACAGACACACACACATAGACACACACACAGAGACACACACAGACACACACACATAGACACACACAGAGACACACACACATAGACACACACAGACACACACAGAGACACACACAGACACACACACATGGACACACACAGACACACACACATAGACACACACACAGAGACACACACAGACACACACACATGGACACACACAGACACACACACAGAGACACACACAGACACACACAGAGATACAGACACATAGACACACACAGACACACAGAGACACACACACAGAGACACAGACACGCAGACACACACAGAGAGACATACAGACACACATAGACACACAAACATAGACACACAGGCACACACACAAACACACAGACACACAGAGACACACACAGACAAAGACGCAGACACAGAGACACACACAGACACACATAGACACAGACACAGAGACACACACACAAAGACACAGACACAGAGACACACACAGACACACAAACGCATAGACACACACAGACACAGAGACACACACACAGATAGACACACATAGACACACACACAGACACACACAGAGACACACAAACACACAGACACACACAGACACAGCCACACACAGATACACACAAACACACACAGACACAGACACATAGACACACACAGACACACACAGACATACATAGATGCACACAGACACAGAGACAGACACAGAGACACAGACATATACATGGAGACACACACAGAGACATACAGGCAGACACACACAGACACATAGACACAGACACACAGACTCACACAGACACAGAAAGACACACACAGATACATATAGACACACATACATAGACACACAGAGAGACACACAGAGACACAGAGACACACAGAGACACACACAGAGACACACACAGACGCACACACAAACAGACACACAGACACACATAGAAACACACACAGACAGACATACACAGACACATATAGACACACAGACACACACACACGCTAAATGTCTCCACTGATTCATCCCTTGGAGCTGCTCCTGAAGTCTTCAGCTCGCTCCAGGTAATCTTCAAAGCAGAACACCACGATATCGTTACACATGTAATAATTAGTGACTTGTGTGAAATATTTATTAGCAGTATTGCTTTTCAATTAAGGTTTCTAGGTGCAAGAGGAGCCGCTTTGGCAGAGAGCTAACTCAGTGAGAGCCTCAAGCTTGCAGGGATTCGTGTGCCTGATGAGGCCGCAGGGACCAGTATTGTCGGTGTGAGTCTGTGGTGACACCGAGGACATAGCAGTGTCTGTGCGAGTCTGTGGGGGACACCGACAGATAGTGGTGTCTCATGGTCAGTGTTGACATCTGTGTGTGTCTGTGGGGACACTGAGGACACAGCAGTGTCTGTGCGAGTCTGTGGGGGACACCGACAGATAGTGGTGTCTCATGGTCAGTGTTGACATCTGTGTGTGTCTGTGGGGACACTGAGGACATAGCAGTGTCTGTGCGGGTCTTTGGGGGACACCGACAGATAGTGGTGTCTCATGGTCAGTGTTGACATCTGTGTGTCTGTGGGGACACTGAGGACACAGCAGTGTTTGTGCAGGTCTGTGGGGGACACCAACAGACAGCGGTGTCTCATGGTCAGTGTTGACATCTGTGCGTCTGTGGGGACACTGAGGACACAGCAGTGTCTGTGCGGGTCTTTGGGGGACACCGACAGGCAGCGGTGTCTCAGGGAACATCGTGGTCAGTGTGACACCTGTGTGCGGCTGTGGGGACACCGAGGACACAGCAGTGTCTGGGTGGCGACATCGAGAAGACAGTGGGAACAACCGAGGCACACTGGTGCCGGACGCCGGCCGAAGCCTCTGCTACCAGCGGCCCCCCTCCAGCGCCGGCCATGTCTGCGCCCCCAGCCGCGCCGCGCCCCATCGGCCCCCAGCGGACATGCGCGGAGGGGTCGCTGGCTCGTGCTCGTTCTCCGCCTCGGCCCCCCCGCGCCGTGCAGCACCGCGGCCAGCGCCCGCGCGCTCGGGGCGGGGCGAGGGCGGGGCGGGGCGGCGCGGGGGCGCGCGCGGGCGCGGCGGCGAGCGGAGCCGGAGCCGGAGCCGGGGCAGAGCTGCGCCGAGCCGAGCGGAGCAAGCGTAGCCCCAGAGCCGGCACGGCCCCGGCCGAGCCTAACTGCGGCCGCCGCGATGCTGGACCCGTCGTCCAGCGAGGAGGAGTCGGAGGAGATGGTGGAGGAGGAAAGCGGGAAGGAGCCGCTGGCGCCAGCCGCGGCACGGCTCTCGCCTAGTCGCCCCGGCGAGGGCCCGGGAGGCGGCGGCGGTGGCGGCGGTGGCGGCGGCGGTGGCGGCGGCGGCGGCGGCAGCGCGGGGCTGCAGCCGGGCGGGCGCGGCAGCGGTGCTGCGCGACCCGCCAGTCCCAGCCCCTCGGTGGCCAGCGAGAAGGAGAAGGACGAGCTTGAGCGGCTGCAGCGGGAGGAGGAGGAGAGGAAGAGGAAGCTGCAGCTCTACGTCTTCGTCATGCGCTGCATCGCCTACCCCTTCAATGCCAAGCAGCCCACCGATATGGCCCGCCGGCAGCAGAAGGTACCGGCGCGCCGACTGCCCTGCCCTGCCCTGCCCAGCCGTGCCCTGCCTACATGGCCAGGCCTGGCCTCCACTGCCCTCGCCCTGCCCAAACACCTCCCCTGCTTGCGGCTTAATCACCCACCCCTGCTTGGAACTCATAACCCACCGCAGCTGTTCACAGAGTGACCCTGTCCTCCTACTGCCTGGCAGCAACCTTCCTGCCTGCCTAACCCCAGCCCACTGTCCTAACTGCCCTAGCACCCCTCCGCGTGCTCCCCTAAATACCCTGCTGCTCGGATCCCTGCCTACCCCACTACCCCTATCCTGCTCTCCAGCAGCCCCGTGGAGGCACTCTCCAGGCCTGCGGCCACCCGGGCATCCCAAGGGCAATCCTGGCACAGGGCACCTTGGGCCTGCACGAGTGCGGTTTGTTGGAAGCAGCAGCCCTGTCCTGCAGGGAAGCCCCTTGCTACCTGTCTATGCTGCTCCCTGCTGTGGTCTCCTGCATGAAACTGAAGTGCGGACATATGGCATTGCCCCTGGTTACGCAACGTCAGAATTCGGGAAGTTTGGGTTGTTGGCCATGTAAACGTTGTCGAAAGAAGTGGGTTATGTTGTTGGAAAACACCAAATGCGTGTCCTTGCTTCCTGCAAAGAGACTCTGCAACTCCATGCTTGCTGCAAACTTTGCTTAGTTGAGAGTTTCAGCACTGACTTGGGGAGTTACCGAGTCTCACTTCAACTTCTTGCAAGTGTTTCAGCATGGCAAGCTCCCTGATGCTGGTTTCCTGGCAAAACGTGTCAGCAGAGCTTTGTGATGAAGTCGTTGCTACAATCCTGATTCTTCCTCCCTCAGTGCGTCACCACGGTAGGGCTGCTCCAGGCAGAGCAGGGCTGCAGCCCTTCACCTGGGCTCTCCATCCCAAGGAGCCTTCTTGGAGCTCTTCTCTGCTGAGGCATAAGCTCATAGGCTGTGGCAGAAATTAAGTTTCTCTAACATGCGAAATTGGGCACCTTGCAGTCAAATGCAGCCAACTTTTTCCCTCTGGCAGCCAGAGGTAGGTCTGTGATGGGATGTAGCTCTCTGGAACAGCTGGCTCATGGTTTTTTTGGTTTTCAGTTGAGTTTTTTTGGATTGCAGTTTTAGACTTGATGCTGTTCTGTGTTCACAAATGACCTTTCCAGATCAGGCAGACTCCTGGCTGTATTGATGCAAACGACGTTCAGTTCTGCTACACCACAGGACTATTATTAGTCATTGCAACATACGGAGGTAGGAAAGTGTATCCGTACTGCATGCAGTTTAAAGGCAATATAGGACAATCTGGTGTTGCTGGAAGGGTGAATGATCTGCTTTTGTTCGCTGAGCAAAGTGCATAGCTGAAAATACAGCTAGGTTTGGAAGTGATTTTTTTTGTATCTCTCTCTGTATTTCTTTTCCCTACAACCCTTTTCCAGAGATTTTGGGTTTTCAGAGTCATCTTGGCTTTTTTTCTTTTCCTGTGCATCTTTGTATTAGAAAAAAATATGATGGGATTTAAGTAATTGCCAGTTTTGCAGGAATTCAAACAAACAAGCAAGCCCTGCAACTGTCTCTTACATAAAAAAAAGTGAACTGAGATTGAAAAGGAGTTTTTCCAAAAGAGCAAGCAGCAGTCTGCAAAAGGATGGCTGGGAAGAAGGGTGGATTCATAGTCCCTGAAATCAGAGTACTGTGCTATGAAGAAACAGAAAGAAGAGAGGGAAAGAGAAAAGGAGGGAATCAAGTGCAGGTGAAACAGAAATGAGGAGTAGTGAGGAAGATTATAAACTGGCAGCAGTACTCAGGGGAATGGGGGAAGTTACATAGGATGTTGGTAGGATGTAATCTGTGCTCTGTGAAATGAACATAAGGAAATTCACCTGACTTATTTATACAAATAGCTAAAATAGGTGTGTGTGTCTGGCACTTGCCATCTCCCCTCAATCTTAGCAGTGAGGTGGAATTGAGAAAACTAAATTTAACTTAACAACAAATTAAATTCACCCTTTTAAAGGTGAATTCATTCTGGATTTTGGCCTTCTGTGTAACCTTGTGTTCAGTTGTCATGCTTGCTCCTGGAATCATAGAATCATAGAATGGTTTAGGTGGGAAGGGACCTCAAGGATCATCCCGCTCCAACCCCCTGCCATAGGCAGGGACACCTCCCACTAGAGCAGGTTGCTCAAGGCCTCCAGTAGTAAGTAAAGAAGTAAATTCATGCTCTTTTTCCTTAGCTCATTAAAGTCAGCTGAAGGACTGACAGAGCCTGGAGTTTGTTCCTGGGCTCCATGCGCTCCTCTGCTTCTCTTGCACATCTCTCTGGGAAAGCTCACTCTCGCTTCCTCTGACTTGAGGAGGGGACCAAAGAATGAAGGTGTGAGACTCATTTCCTCCTGGGCTTCAACTTCTGACGTGGTGGTCTGCCACACAGAACGGTCTCTGTGGGGACTTTGGGTTTTGGTGGGCCCTCACTAGTGATAAAAATACCAGCCACTCCAAGACTCACAAGGGTGAAGTGAATGCATTGTGCTTCTCAGAAGAAAGGTGGGAGGAAAATAGGGTTTGGTCCTGATTTGATGGGTGCTGGTGCCTCAGTTTCCTTATCAGCATAAGAGAGATAAATGCACTGCAGAGGTGTTTTGGCAGAGCTGTACAATGGTGAGGGTTGGTGACCTGTCTCCAGATCTGCTCAGCAGGTCCTGCCTGGTGCTGGGAGGAAGAGGTCTGGCTTCACCTGATCCAGCTCTCCCCTGTAGCACAGGTGATGCTGCCATCTCTGAGCACAGCCCGAGAAGGGTGACCATGGCTTTGCAAGTGAGGCTGTCACCTCACCTTGCACAGCAGCTGCCTGGTACAATCCGGTTTCTCTGGGTTACCTGATAAAAGCCAGTCCAACTCCGTGGTGCCTGAGATGGGCTGCATTGCCTGCAGCCCTCACCGAGCTCCTGGAGCTCAAAATGCTTCTGTAGCTTCACCTGTTTTGTAGTTTTCTCTGAGAAGCAAGCAATTGATTTTGTTGCAGTCGCAGCACTGAAGTTCTTGCCTGGACTGAGGATCACCATGGTGCCTCTCCTGAGGTGTGTAATCCTTTCTCCTTGATCCTGTACTGCTGCCGTATCAAAGCTGGCCGCTCCCCGGAGCCCCAGGGGGGTACAATGGTGTAACACAGGGGCACCGCAGGTAGCGGTTGTGTGGCAGTGTGCCTGTGTGTAGTGCTCGGGAGCTGGAACATGAAGCCTGGTATTTTACGGCACTCACGAACCACCTGGGAGTAAAAGGCAGTGTGTACTTAAGGTACTGTTGCAACAGAATGATAATTACATGCTGTTTGATAAAGTGTAGCATATAGGAGAGCAAAGAGAGCAGAGGAAATGTGTGAATGGACATCACAGCTGGGTGTACACCACACGTGGGCATGACAGCCTTGTTTGTTTACACCAGTAGCACTCTGTCTCAGATTTCGAGATAAATTCAAGCAAATGCCACTCAGAGTTGGTATTTTTCTGATTCTGACACCCCAGAAATCTCAGCAACAGAGCAAAAATAGCTTTTTAGATCAGTGTGTTCAAGCCCACACTTCTGATTCAGGTTTATCTTGATGTTTATGTGGTAAGGCTTCAGTTGAGTAACTACACATCTGTGATGCCTACCTGGAAATTCTTTTGTTTACATCTCACCAGTGTTGTTTCCTAAGGGAAACTAAAAAACCAAAGGACTGTAGCTACCTGCCTATGCTGTCTTCCTGCTTAGATTCAAAGCCACTACTGAATTCCAGTCACATTTGACAGGCAAACAGTGGCCTGCAAGATACTCAGCCTTAAAAAGCTTGGTGAAGATAGAAAGATCTAAGGTGGGAGGAAGGTGACAGTGTGCGGGCAGCCCTTAGTAGACACTTGAGAATCTGAACAAGAGATCTGCTGAACATGTGGCCCAGGAGGAAAAGCTCCCATCAGAGCTTACAGCTTGGCAGACGCTGAAGGCTCCAGCCTTGCAATGCAGCTCAAGAGGAAGGTGGCTTTGCCAGATCTCTTGCCCTCAGAACAACATGTTTTAGTACTGCAGATGGCACTTAGCTTGGTAATTGCCTGCCCAGGATGTATTTAGTGTTTCTCTCACTCATGCTGACTTGTTGGAAGTAGAGTTGAGATGACTGACCAGGCTCTGTGCCTCTTCCTGCTTCATCCCAATTGTTTGAAGCCTTTGAGAGGTAAGCTGGGGAAGTCAGGCAATGTGTATGTCTCAATTGTGATGCAGAACAAGCACCCGTGGATGTGGGGCTTACCTCTCGCTGAATACTTCCAAAGCACAGCAGCCAAAAGGCACAGCACAACCCAGGAATCAGAGTTTGCTCATTTAAAATAGAGTAAACTTAGAGATCTCCAGATTTTCAGCAGCTCTTTGAAATCACTCATTGTGAAAGGGGCAGCAGTAACTTGGTAGGAGATAAAACACGGAGAGCACCTTAGGTCAAGCATCACTGCAGTCGTGACTGCCATCACCTCTTTTCCTCCCTGCAGAACGAGAGAGCAGGCAGGCAGCATGTGGGAGAATAAATCAATTCCCAGTGGGATAAATGTGGGTTGAAAAAAGTTCCAGCTTAGTTGCAGATTACTGGAGCTACTCCTGGGAGAAGTGGCTTGTGATTTGGGTCCTTGTGTAAGCCTGCGGGGTGACGTCGTTGGGTGCATTAGCAATACCCTCAGTCAGATTCAGCAAAGCGCTTAAGCTTGTGCTTTGCTGAGTAGTGATTGATTTAAGCCCGGTGCTTAATGCAGAACAGGTCTGAGGGATCAGAAACTGATAAATCAGTTATGATACATCTTAAAATATCAAGTTTCAGCCATTTTGACATGTGTGCAGATGCTGTGGCAGTTAGGAAGGTACTGAAGATGGGGCAGCCTTCCAAGTAATCATAGAATCATAGAATGTCAGGGGCTGGGAGGGACCTCAAAAGATCATCTGGTCCAGCCCCCCTGCCAGAGCAGGATCACTTAGAGCATACCTCTCCCCGGCATGGGTTTGGGTTGTTCTTGTGCCATGTTTACACAGGTTCTGTCTTATAACTACTGACAGGTTATTCTTCTGGGACAGACTGTGTCTTAGGTAGTGTTGGGACTTGTTTTAGCAGCTTTCTGCTGGAGGAACTGCAGGGTTTATGATCAGATTCTAATTTGCTGACCCCCAAGGAACCCCTGAAGGTGTGATTTCCACTTCTCTGCAGGAGAGGAGAGCTAAAGATCGTCCTCTGCTTGTTGTCTGTCTGTTCCTTGATTGCTCTCTAGTGATGTTTAAGAGGGAGGTGTAAGATCCAGGCAGATCTGAAATGTGATCTGGACCCCATGCACAGTTCCATAGTTGCAACAAAGTTTGCAAGATAATTATTAGTGCTATGCCCATAAAAACCTGGAAAAGTAGTCAGGGGCTGCCTGTGCTGCTTAGCTGGCTCCGTGTGGGAATAGGCCACTGCCAGCACCCAGTGAGAACTCTGTGTGTGGCTGGACTCTCAGCTAGGGCCGTCTCCAGGCCATCTCTGTGCTAACCCTGAAGTGAAGACGAGCCCAGCTGCATTTCAGTCCTGCTTGCAGTGCACTGGCGTGAGGAAGGAGGTCTGACACGTCTGAGATGTGGTGTTGGTAGCAGCAGAATGAGGAGGCTGTGCTCAGCTTGTCTGGAATCTGCAGTGAATGGTTATTTTCAGTTAGAACACTTCTAATTTATATTTCCAGTGCTTTGGCTTGATTTAATTCTAGCAGATCTTAAATATTTTCATATTTTTGGTTGTTTATATACTTGTAGCTTATTGGATTGGGAAGCAGGTAATTAAACAGGCTGTGAGCTTGCATTTTGGCTGTCGTAAACCTTTGCAGCCCTTGAAACATAGCCTGGCAATTCAGCTTTTGTGGGTGGCACTTCTTGGGCCAGGGATGTGTACTGAGGGCAGTGAACACTCATCAGATCGTGCAGTTCCAGCCCCTGCTAAAGCTTGTTGTTTCCATAAGTTATTATTTATGGCCTTGCTTTGCATAGTCTAGACGCTGTCCCTGAAGCACTTTGCCTTTTGCACAACTTGTAATTCCTTCTGATGAGTGATGAGTCACTTGTTCTCTGTTCACCTAAGTGGGAAACGGTCAGCAAGTTGTTCCCCTACTTAATTTTTTTGTTAGCTGCAGCAGTACACAATGTGTTTTTAGTGTGGTTTAGCAGTAGTAACCCAGCTGTGATGGTTTGGGTGTTCCCTGCCCCCCCCACCCTCCCCACCTTTGGNGCGGCTCTGGAAACTGAATGAAGCTTTTATATTTATAGCTTAGCACAAGATACAAGCAGATAGTGACAATATCTACAGTTATAGACAGAAATATGCAAGTTAAAAGGTAATACAGAAACACAACAGCCCTCCCAGAAACCCGAGTCCCCAGGAGGGCTTTCAACCACCCTTTCACCTTTCTCCCACCCCTCTACCTTACCCCAGATCTTGCCTTATGCCCAAGGAAGATTGGAGGGTCAGCCAGGGGGTTAGGAAGCAAGTGGATTAGTCACACAGATGGCAGGTTAGGTTAGAGAGAGGTGCAGCTCAAAGCCTATATAGAGAGTGACTCTGTTATGTATGTTTATGTTCTTGTTCTTATTCATCTCAGCAAGCCTATGAGTGAGGCAGACATCACCATTATTTCCCTTTCACAGCCTGGAATCTTAATTCTTCTCACCCAAACATTCTAGCTAGGCTCAAACTAGCACACCAGCCATCCCAACACTACTACTAGCAGTGGATGTAGAGAGCCCTTACAGCTACTGCCAATGCTTTAGTCTGGAGGGATACAAGGTAAACATCCTATTTCTATTCAATTATGTAAACCTGATTAGTATGCTAAGACCCATCAATATAGTATAATCAATAAAGCTGTTGCTTGGTTGGTATCGATGTGAATTCAGCTAGGGGCAGCACCAAGGTTTCACCCATGCAGTGATTTCTAGCAACTGCTTATATGTTAGTGTGCCTTAGAAAACTGAAATAGTGGAGTTCCCTTAAAACAGTGGATGAGGGGGTCTGCCCTGGTGGTGAATAGATCCTCTCTGTCACCCAGGAGAATGGGTGGCTCCTCAGAGGTGAGGTTTCATGGGTGGCCCCTCACAGGTCTTCCCATCCTGGCAAAGGACCAGAGTGAGATACAGTGGAAGGTGACACCTCTCTTCCCAGTACCTGGAAAGCACGATGCAGGCACAGGAGAACAAGCAGAGTTTGTCTTCTTACCTTGGCACCTCCACGCAGCAGGTGACATCACCAGCTCCAAGTGGGTCAGAATTGGGCCAGCCTTCTCACAGGACATGCTTTTTGGTCCAGAAGCAGGGTCCAGCTGTGTCTTCATGAAGGTGGAAGAGGGAAATGCAAGAGATGACAGGTTCCTGGGGATTTTCCCTGTGTTGTTACCTTGTAGGTACTGAAACAAATACACAGAGTATCCTAACCTGGTGCTTGCTTTGGGAGGAGTTATTTGTGGGCACAGGATATTTGGGGTGCTTTTCCCAAATTTTCTTGTGGATCCAGCATCCAGGAAGAGAAAGCTTTGAGGAGATCTTAAAGTAGCCTTCCAATATCTGAAGGGGCCTAAGGGAGGGCTGGGGAGGGACTATTTACAAGGTCCCTTTGTAATGACAGGACAAGGGGTAATGGGTTTCAACTGGCAGAGAGGAGACTCAAACTAGGTGTTAGGAAAGGGTTCTTTGCAATGAGGGTGGTGAGACACTGGCACAGGTTGCCCAGGGAGGTTGTGGAGCACAGAAGCACCCAATGTGATCTTCGATCACATTGGGTGCTTCTGTGCTCCACAACCTCCCTGGAGGTGTTCAAGGCCAGGTTGGATGAGGCCTTGAGTGAGCTGTTCTAGTGGGAGATATCCCTGCCTATGGCAGGGGGTTGGAACTGGCTGATCCTTGAGGTCCCTTCCCAACCTAAACCATTCTATGATTCTTAAGCTGTATGCAAGAGCAGTGCCTGATATCCAATGCGAATGTGTGAAACTGTTGTTTGAAAAGGTGGTTTCAGTGATAATATTTGGTATTGTTTGTTCATGTTTCAGACTCACAAAGTCAAACATTTTCTAGAATATAAATGCCAGGTTTGTCACTGTTGTTGTTCCAAGCCTGTCTTTCTATTTCACAGTAAGGTTGGGAGCTTGGACTTTTAGTAGCATGAAGTATATAGTGATCCTTTGTTAGGGGACATTAGTACAGGCCAGCTCCAGCCTGGAGGGGTTGGAAAACTGCCCTGACACACAGCTCAATGGCTTGAGCTATAGGACTCAATGACTTGACCCACATGCTTCAGGACAATTCATAGAATCATAGAATGGTTTACATTGGAAGGGACCTCAAGGATCATCCAGCTCCAACCCCCTGCCATAGGCAGGGACACCTCCCACTAGAGCAGGTTGCTCAAGGCCTCATCCAGCCTGGCTTTAAACGCCTCCAGGGAGGAAGCATCCACAACCTCCCTGGGCAACCTGTGCCAGTGTCTTACCATCCTCACTGTAAAGAACTT
>WAAF01018880.1:41062-66397 GCA_013400475.1 Tricholaema leucomelas | reverse complement strand
GACACCTCCCACTAGAGCAGGTTGCTCAAGGCCTCATCCAGCCTGGCTTTAAACGCCTCCAGGGAGGAAGCATCCACAACCTCCCTGGGCAACCTGTGCCAGTGTCTTACCATCCTCACTGTAAAGAACTTCCTCCTAACATCCAGTCTAAATCTCCCCTCTGCCAGTTTAAACCCATTCCCCCTTGTCCTGACATTACCAGACCTTGTCAATAGTCCCTCCCCAGCCTTCCTGTAGGCTCCCTTCAGATACTGCAAAGCCACTCTAAGGTCTCCTCGAAGCCTTCTCTTCTCCAGGCTGCAGAGCCCCAACTCTCTCAGCCTGTCCTCATAGCAGAGCTGCTGCAGCCCTCTGAGCATCTTCATGGCTCTCCTCTGGACTCGCTCCAGCAGTTCCATGTCCTTCATATGTTGGGGGCTCCAGAACTGCACACAGTACTCCATGATTAAAGTGCTGAACATGCTCAAGTGTGTATGTGAGTATGTGCCCATACTCAAATGCCAGTGTTTGATGAAGAAATGTAATTAAATCTAGGTGTGGCCATGTTTTTTCCTAGCCCAAAGGGTGGGATTTTTCATTATGATGGTGCTGCAGTGTTCATTTTTGGGGACTAGAGATGTAGTGTGCAGATCTTGAAGGAACTGTGATGGTTTGGGTGTTCCCTCCCCTCCCCATCCCCCTCCCACTTTGGAAAATCACCCAGACTAGAGTCAGCAGCTCTGGAAATTGAATGAATCTTATATTTACAGCTTAGCACAATACACAAGCAGATATTTACAGTGTATACAGTTATAGACAGAAATAGACAAGGTAAAAGGTAATACAGAAACACAACAGCCCTCCCAGAAACCTGAGTCCCCAGGAGGGGCTCCAAACCACCCTTCCACCTTCCTCCCACTCCTCAACCTTACCCAAGACCTTGCCTTATGTTTAAGGTAGTATGGAGGATCAGCCAGGGGGGTTAGGAAGCAGGTGGATTAGTCACACAGATGGTAGGTCAGGTTAGAGAGAGAGAGAGTTCAGCCCAAAGCCCAGAGAGTGACTGCGTTATCTATGTTTGTGTTCTTGTTCTTATACATCTCAGCAAGCCTTTGAGTGCAGCAGACATCACCATTGTTTGACTTTCATAGCCTGTAATCTAATTCTTCTCACCAAAACATTCCAGCTAGCTTCAAACTAGCACAAACTGCACTGACTTTGCTAGGACTTTGGGCCAGTGCCACAATACGTAGGTGTAAATACCCTGGCAAACACTGTACCCTTGCAGCACAGGAGGCTCCACCTCAACAGAAGGGAAATCTTCTTTACTGGAAGGGTCGCAGAGCACTGGAAGAGGCTGCCCAGTGAGGCTGTGGGGTCTCCTTCTCTGGAGTCTTTCAAGGCCTGTCTGAATGTGTTCCTCTGTGACCTGAGCTAGATTGTATGGTCCTGCTCTGGCAGAGGAGTTGGACTCAATGATCTCTTTGGGTCCCTTCCAGTCCCTAACATCCTGTGAACCTGTAACCAAGGCTTGTCTGCTAGTGAGCCTGCAGTGGCCTTTTGTGGTCTCATGTGCTAAGCTAGAGTGGCATTCAACAAAGGGCAGGGCGCTCTTTGTCTTCAGAATATGATGAGACAGTCTTCAGATCAAGCTTTGTGTATAGGTTTCCTGTTTCCACCCCCTACTCTCTTCTCAGGTGGGATTTAGATCTGCACTTGATGATTTAGGATGAACACCAGGTATAAAATGGATCTGGTTCTCTAGAAGCATTGAGCAGAGTGACCCTATCCCTGCAAGTCCATCACTGTTTGTCTTCAGCTAGAGGAAAGATCTTGGGGTGGTGGAAAAACTCTATGAACTTTTTGGTAGTGGAAAAGCAGCGCTTGTCTGGAAGTTGTCATTGCTGACTACAACTACCTGAAGGGAGGTTGTAGCCAGGTGGGGGTTGGTCTCTTCTCCCAGGCAAGCAGCAACAGGACAAGGGGACACAGCCTCAAGTTGTGCTGGGGGACATCTAGGCTGGATGTTAGGAGGAAGTTGTTGGCAGAAAGAGTGATTGGCATTGGAATGGGCTGCCCAGGGAGGTGGTGGAGTAATTGTCTCTGGAGGTGTTCAAGCAAAGCCTGGATGAGGCACTTAGTGCCATGGTCTAGTTGACTGGATAGGGCTGGGTGCTAGGTTGGACTGGCTGAGCTTGGAGGTTTTTTCCAACCTGGTTGATTCTATTCTATTCTACTTCTGCAGGAGAAAGAAACCTGCATCCGAAGTGGCCGCGGCACTGTGGCATGCACAGGCTCAGCTTGGTCCCTCAGAGAGGGGCTTGAAGAAGATCATTTGGGTCCTAGTTGGCTGTGTGGTGTGGAGGAGGAAAGGCTGGTTTCTGAGCTCACACTGTGAGGAACTACTCTTCAGTCGTTTTGTTGAGAGTTTTTGTTGAGAAATGTCTTGTTGAGGCAGTCTCACATGTTGCCTTGTAAAGAACATCAGCTCTGGCATCTGACTTTGATCCCAAACACCTGCTGAGCTGGAGAGGATGGCTCTGGGAGTTCGTGGCTCCTGTGAGTTCATAGTAACCGCTGCTGTCTATTAGTGGCAATGTGTGTTTACAGTCGATGAGGTGTGCGGGGCACGCCAGCTCCTGTAGAAGCAATTCTCCCTTCCCTGGGGAATTTATCATGTTACCAGGCCGGTTGATGCTAAGTTGGTATTGCCCTGAGATACAGGAGAATGTGTGCGGGAGGGCAGGAGTTTTCCATTTGAAGCACAACATGTGGCCACAGCTGCATTGTGGGGTCATTGTGGGGTCCTTAAGCTGATAAACTCCTGCAGCCCTTTCCACAACCTTTCACAGTCCCCTGCTTTCCTTAGAGGGCTTTGGAGGGGGACAGTGATTTGCTTCCTTCAGGAGGGATGCAGATGTGTGCTTCTGCTGACCACGGACAGACAGGAGAGGACAAGCTGCCTGGTTAGTGGCACCCTGGTGGGATAAAAGGACTTGGGTTTGATGTTTGGCCCTCACTGGGAACATAAACTGATGCTCCTAAATACAACACCATGATGACTGGAATGGGATATGATTATTAGTTCAACAAGGGGGGCAGATTTGGGACCAATATGGATCTATACGGAGAATACATTTTTCTGTGCAGGACTTCATCGTCCCTTCTGCCACCCATCTCATTTCCAATGGAAACAAACCTTTATCCTGAGGAGAGATTCAGGGAAGCCCTGCCCAGCCAGTTGGCCAGCTACTGCAGGGAAGAGGTTTCTGGGCTGGCCATGGCCAGCCTTGGCACATAGCTGGTGCAGGTGGCCATGGAAGGGGGAACCTCCTTCATAAGAAGCCAGCCTGTGTGCCATTCACTGCTTTCCTTGGATGTCCCTGTCTGTTGGGTAGGGACAAGGAAGGAGGGGGGCTTCGAGTATTATACTTTAGGCACAGAAAATACTGAATTATTTGAGAAGAGTTAAGTGAAGCTGTTCAGAAGTTCTGTTAAGACTTCTGTTGATGCCGACAGTGGTTAGCTATTGCAAGAAAGGGGCTTCGCTCGGGTGTGCTGTGGGGAGAGTCAGCTGCTCTCACACCTCAGCAGCAGAGGGTTTGGACAGCTGGGAGGTAATGCAGGCATCCCACAGGCAGAACGACAAATTTCCTCTAAGATGCCAAATATCCCTCCCTGATTCATCGAGAGAGCAGGAATGCTTTGCATATTGCACATGCCGAGTTTGCTTTTATTGCCTACGCCCTTAGATTTCCCCTCCCTCCTAACAGACGGCTCCCACCCCTCTTGCAACCAGAGACGACAGACTCATCGCTGCCTCGGAAGGAAGCTAAAGGGGTGACGCAGCAGGAGCCAGCTGCTTTGCTACCTGCTCGGTGACAATGCAAGGATGAAGGAAGGACACAGCCAGGGCTTCTTCAGCCTCCGGAGAGGCTACGTGACCTGCCAGCAGTGCGCGCTGCAAAAGCCAGCGCTGTACCTCCCACCCCCAGCACCGCAGACCACCCTCTGCCAGTGAAACCTCTAGGCAGAAGCCATCTGCTGCTGTTATCTGGGGATGTGCAGCTGTCTGAGCTGCACAGGGTTGGTTTTTGGTGCATGGCCAAGAGCTAGCTGGAGTTAGGACTGCAGAGACTTTGTGTGTGCTCAGTCAATCGCGAGGGCAGAGCATCTCCCGAGCGTGAATCGATGCTGATGTTCTGTGGCACGAAGGAGCAGGGAGCTAGGAGAGGCACCAGGCCTTTGGAGATGGGAAGTGATGGCTTGCTCCTTCCTTTTCTTAAGCCTTTGATGCTTCTGTCTGTAAATATTCCCTCTTCAAAAAGGTATCTGTGAAGGAGCCAGGGCAGGGTGCTGCTCACAGCTGCAAGATGTGGCTGCATTTTCCTTTTCCATCTCTCACTTGCTTTGCAGCTGGCATGGCCTGAGGCCTTGCAGACATGATGGGGAATAGTACTGTTGTAGCCTTTAGCTAGCCTTAGAGACCTTATGTCCTCAAAAAACTTAGCTTGGTCATGCGGTGGTGATTTATCTTGGCCAGGGATCTGCCTGGTACAATTTCAGCTCATTGTTGGGTTCCCTGGACTTGAGGGTGCCTTCAGCTCTTTAAAGATATTGTCCATGATGCTGCAAAGACCCAGTCCATACCTTCAGATAGGATCTCATGGGTTTTATCTCTTCTAAGAGCTCCTTCTTCTCCAAGACCTCTCATGGCATATTCCTTCGTGGCCTGAGCTGTGTGCCTGGCTGGGGGAATATCTTGCAGCAGTGAATGTGTTTGCTTCAGGCTAGCTGGCATAGAGAGGAAAGTCTGGACAGGGAATGACACCAGAGAGCTTGTTCTTCAAATGGCAAGCTAGCTGCATGTGCTGGCTTCCTGTAAGACCAAGACATGGGCATCCCCTGAGGGTTATACCAATGCAGGAGGGGCTTACATGTCTGCAGAGCAGTTGTGTTCCTTGAACAGAGCAAGCGTGCCTGAAGCACAGGTAGGGGACAGAAGGACCGTGTTGGTAGCAGTCTGAAGAGGACATTAGAGGATTGGAGAGGTAGTTTTGGCATTTGAATTCTACTTTCAAACCTCTCTCTGCTTGCTATTTGATGCTTTTACAAATGTGTATGTGCTTATGCAAGGGTTATGAACTGAGCAGGGCAGCATGCTCTCTGTGGGTGCTGGAGAGCAATGTGCTTAGGGGGTTCTCAATCACTAGTGGCAGCCACTGAGCTGCCTGGATTCCAGTGCCGTACACGTTGCTGGCTGGTGTAAAACATGTTTCTTTCTAAGGCTGTTTTGTGTTTCTGCTGCTGAACATTCAGAGGCTCAGACCTCTGAAACCTCTGTTGCAAAGTTCCTGCTTGGTGCATATTTCATGCAGAAGGATGTGTGTGATAGAAATTCTTCCTGTAATCTCATCTCTGTAAACTGTCCTCTGTTCCTGTCTCACATCAGAATATTCCTCTCTGCACAGAAGTCACCCCAAAAAGTGAATCAGATCCTGCTGAGCAGGGCAGTCTTCCCACCACCTATTTATAGTGCGTGCAATTACCCTCCATGCATCTCAGAATTCTAATTGCTTTTTTATTGCTGTTTAGCAGTGTGTTAAAGGTTTTTGAATGTTCATGCCTTGTTTTCTCATTAGCTCTATTTATTTCTCTTTTGGCTCCCTTCCTCAACCTCATCAAATTTACCATCTCCTTGCCTTAGGGACCTTGAGCAGTTTTGCCACTTCTTACTTCTAACCCCGTGTCCTTTCTGGTGTTACTGCTCTAGATGCTTTGTGTTTCCCACTCCCACACTGACCTGCTCTCAGGGCCCATCTCCTGGAGAGAACTCTGTGCCCACCGTGAGGTCAGTGATCCCTTTGCTGGGCAGGGATGGCTCAGGCAAAATGCCTTGGTGTCTCCTAAGGCAGGGCTGGGCTGGTTAGCGTGAAGAGGCTGCCCAGGCAGTTAAGGGCAGTTACATGATCTGGGAATGGGGAGTGATGGTCAGAAGTATGGAAAGGAGCTGGTAGTAGGGACAGTGAATTGTTAAGCAGGATGAGAGTTAGGCACTGTTGCTTGAGGTCTCCTGTGTGGAATTTTTTTTGTCAGAGTGGCCCAGGAGCTGCAGCATCACCAGCAGTCCCCACATGACATGGCCCCTCTCTAAAGCTACAGTGTATTGAGCTGAAGGCACTTACAACTGATATCACTGGACTGGATTTGTAATGCTTTTTGTGTATCCTGTACCCATTTTCATCTGCTGTCTCTGATGGAGTGTGTCCAGAGAAGGGCCATGAGGATGCTCAGAGGGCTGCAGCAGCTCTGCTGTGAGGACAGGCTGAGAGAGTTGGGACTGTTCAGTCTGGAGAAGAGGAGGCTCCCAGGTGACCTTCTTGTAGCCTGCCAGTATGTGAAGGGGGCCTACAAAAAATCTGGGGAGGGACTTTTTAGGCTCTCAGGGAGTGACAGGACTGGGGGGAATGGAGCAAAGCTGGAGGTGGGGAGAGTCAGCCTGGACGTGAGGAGGAAGTTGTTGAGCATGAGAGTGGTGAGAGCCTGGACTGGGTTGCCCAGGGAGGTGGTTGAGGCCCCATGGCTGGAGGTGTTTAAGGCCAGGCTGGATGAGGCTGTGGCCAGCCTGCTCTAGGATAGGGTGTCCCTGCCCATGGCAGGAGAGATGGAACAGGCTGATCCTTGTGTTTCCTTCCAACCCTGACTGATTCTATGATTCCCAACACATTTGTGCTTGTACAGCGTCTGGCACTCAGCGTAGATAGCTGGGAACAAGCAGTAGCCTGGGTTTGTCTCGTATGGTCTGTGAGGGCAAAGTCCTTCTCGATGTTATTTGCTTTTGTTGCAGCCTTGTTGTGTGGCATTTCCATAGTCTGAATTAATTATCCCCTAAGGTGCTTGCTTGCTCACAGTTGTCCGGGACTTTATTGCCCTCCTTTTGTGTATTGAGGAGCCCACACAGCTCTGAATCATCAGTAAATGTAATCGTGGTGCTCAGTGTTTGTTCTTCCACGTCCCTGATATATACAATAAACAAAACTGGTCTTAATACCCATCTGTGCCTCCCCTTTGGGCACCTATCATGTTCCAAAACGCTTCCTCGCTGCGCACGGCTTCACCACTCAGTCCTAACAGCATTTGTATTGACCTGGGAGATGAATATTTTATGTACAATTGTATCAAAAGCATTCTCACCCTATAGGTAATTTATGGCCAGAGCTTGCCTACCACAACCTTAGCACATCTGCTAAGTGTGCCATCAGCTCAGCAAGGACCTGGTGACTGAGCTAAGCAGCCTGTGGCACTCTGTAGGTCGCAAGCTTGAAGCAGTGAGTGCCCAGTGCTGCCAGCCAGCATCCCTCCCTGTGACCTTCTGGTACCTGTGACATGGGCTGTGCAGAGCTGCCGTAGGCTGGTGTCCCTGCTAGTGGGCTCTAGGCAGGTGCAGGGTTTTGTTAGTCAAAGAGAAAGTTAACTCAGCTGAAACAGAATTCCCTAATCTTGGAAGCATTTGCTGCCTCAAGTTCCTTGTGCTCCTGAGTGAAAGAAGAGGCAGAGCTTGGCAGGTTGGTTGCTGCTTGGGTTGAGACTTTGGGCTAGGTTAAAGGCTCAGCTTTGCTGCCTTAAGTTCCTTGTGCTCCTGAGTGAAAGAAGAGGCAGAGCTTGGCAGGTTGGTTGCTGCTTGGGTTGGGACTTTGGGCTAGGTTAAAGGCTCAGCTTCGCTGCCTTAAGTTCCTTGTGCTCCTGAGTGAAAGAAGAGGCAGAGCTTGGCAGGTTGGTTGCTGCTTGGGTTGGGACTTTGGGCTAGGTTAAAGGCTCAGCTCCCTGTCTGCTGCTTTACAATCCTGTGCAATTCAGCAGATTTTTCTTAAGCTGCCATCCATCAAAAGGTGATGAGGATTTCTTTCTCCTCCATGTAATGCTGAAGACAGCTTATGAGGTGCTGAGTTAATTGCATAGCACAGGATGTGCACTTCTCTGCGAGCACCAGAGCTGGGCCTGGTGACAGTGGCTGTGCTATAGCTCAGACATACACCGACACTGAGCAACTTCAGGCTGCCTCTTCTATCCTCTGGGCTACACAACTCCTTTCTACTCTCACCTTGACATACTCAGAAGATTAGATGATTTGCATTTTGATGTCTAATTGAAATGAGGGTTGCTGCCTGAGAGGCCTTAATCTTCTCAAAGAGGTGGTTGTGCCTCTCTCCCCAAAGCAAATATTGATCACAAGTTTCACCTTGAAAAAGCAAAGCAAGTGACCAGACCTGTCAAAAATATATATATGTATGCCTGTTGAGGTGAAAGAACGTCCATTCTAATGGCACATCTGTTCTCCTGAGCCACGGCAAGGAGAGGTTATCACCATTAGCAGGAGGGTTATTCAGCAAATGAAACATTTGGTTAAAGGAAAAGAAAAAGAATAACAAGGGAGGAAAGAGAAATGCCTTTTAGTGCCATCTTTCATCACTAAAGGTTAATGGCGAAAGCACTGCGATGTGCTTAGTCTGAACGCAGACGCAATGCAAAGAGACCATCTGACATCATCGAGGCGGAACACCAGAAGATAAATGGAGATGATTTGCCACACTACTGGAGCAGCTGTAGCTCCCTCCCAGACCTGCAGCAATCCCACACAAGGGCACAGAAATAGCAAGCCGTCTGCCTCTTGCTGGCCACTCAATTTATGCATTTGACTGATAAGAAAGAAGCAGAGGGTCCTGCTCTTCTCCTCCTCATATGAGCTTAAATGAGGGGCAGCTGAACAGTTAGCTAATTTAAATGCCTCCCTCATGTTAGTCCCATTTTGTTTGTCCCTGCGAGCCTCAGCAAACCCCATGGGACAAACATCTGCAGGCCACGGTTTGCAGCAAGAGTGCCCTAAGCAAGAGCCGCAGGAGCACATGCATATGCATCCCGAGAGCACCCGGCTGGAGCACAGCTTCACTTCACAGACTCTCAGCGATGCAAACCCAGGCTCAGTGCTCCAGGCTGCCTTCCTTTCATGATGCAGGTGAGTTGGAGAGCATTAAAAGCAAGGAGAGAAGTGAAACAGCAAGTCTGAAGATTTTTCCTGCCCTGCTTCTGCGTTACAGTGAAATTCTCCTTGCGGCACTGTCCTGAAGGATGGTGACACCTGTGACAAGCTCAGAAAACAACAGAGGAGCAAGCTGTGGGCAAGCCATGCACTTCCCTGTTTATGGAATCACTGGGCAGCCTGCTGCCCACCCTCCCAAATGCAGAGAGGAGGAAAGGGTGCACAGCTATTGTGCATAGAGTTGTTCAGATCTATATGAAGTCCCATGTGTGTAAATTAAATGCCAGCTCCTTTTATCATCAAGTGCATGCAATTTGTAAGCATGAATTATGCAAGAGTATTAACTGTCTTATTGTAAGGGGGAGCAGCTGTAAAGGCCGCTCAGAGGATAGAAGAGGCAGCCTGAAGTTGCTCAGTGCCGGTGTATGTCTGAGCTATAGCACAGCCACTGTCACCAGGCCCAGCTCTGGTGCTCGCAGAGAAGTGCACATCCTGTGCTATGCAATTAACTCAGCACCTCATAAGCTCTGTCTTCCAGCATTACATGGAGGAGAAAGAAATCCTCATCACCTTTTGATGGATGGCAGCTTAAGAAAAATCTGCTGAATTGCACAGGATTGTAAAGCAGCAGACAGGGAGCTGAGCCTTTAACCTAGCCCAAAGTCCCAACCCAAGCAGCAACCAACCTGCCAAGCTCTGCCTCTTCTTTCACTCAGGAGCACAAGGAACTTAAGGCAGCAAATGCTTCCAAGATTAGGGAATTCTGTTTCAGCTGAGTTAACTTTCTTTTTGACTAACAAAACCCTGCACCTGGCTGGAGCCCACTAGTTGGCTGCAGCAAGAGCAGTGTGGGCAGCAGGGCAAGGGAGGGGATTCTGCCCCTTTACTCTGCTCTCCTCAGACCCCACTTGGAGTTCTGGAGCCCCCAACACAAGAAGGACATGCAACTGTTAGAGCAAGTCCAGAGGAGGCCACCAAGATGCTCAGAGGGCTGCAGCAGCTCTGCTATGAGGACAGGCTGAGAGAGTTGGGGCTCTGCAGCCTGGAGAAGAGAAGGCTTCGAGGAGACCTTAGAGTGGCTTTCCAGTATCTGAAGTGGGCTACAGGAAGGCTGGGGAGGGACTATTGACAAGGTCTGGTAATGACACAACAAGGGGGAATGGGTTTAAACTGGCAGAGACTCAAACTAGGTGTTAGGAAAGGGTTCTTTGCAGTGAGGGTGGTGAGACACTGGCACAGGTTGCCCAGGGAGGTTGTGGAGCACAGAACCACAGAATGTGATCAAAGATTCTGTGATTTTGTGCTCCACAACCTCCCTGGAGGTGTTCAAGACCAAGTTGGATGAGTCCTTGAGCGATCTGTTCTGGTGGGAGATGTCCCTGCCTATGGCAGGGGGTTGCAACTGGATGATCTTTGATATCCCTTCCAACCTAAAGCGTTCTATGATTCTATGACTTAAATCCATTCTATGACTGGAGGTGAAATCCTCGTACCTTTTGATTGTTCTTGGTCAGTTGTGCTGCCTAGGAATGGAGTGGGGTTAAATCAAAACTGTGCAAAGGAACCCTTCAGTGATATTTTTTTTGGTCCTGTGTTAAAAGGCTTGCTGGCTACATGTGGTGCTTGCTCAAAGGACTCTCATCCCTTTGATGACAAAAAAATGACTCTGAAAGTTGTGGCTGTAATGACAGCTCCCCCAGTTTTAACAGCTCCATTATTATTGCCCCTGTTCTCTGCACTGGTTAGACCACACCTTGAGTACTGTGTCCAGTTCTGGGCCCCCCAGTTTAAGAGGGACATTGAGATGCTTGAACGTGTCCAGAGAAGGGCAACGAGGCTGGTGAGAGGCCTCGAGCACAGCCCTACGAGGAGAGGCTGAGGGAGCTGGGATTGTTTAGCCTGGAGAAGAGGAGGCTCAGGGGTGACCTTATTGCTGTCTACAGCTACCTGAGGGGTAGCTGTAGCCAGGAGGAGGTTGCTCTGTTCTCTCAGGCAGCCAGCACCAGAACAAGAGGACACAGCCTCAGGCTATGCCAGGGGAAATTTAGGCTTGAGGTGAGGAGAAAGTTCTTCCCTGAGAGAGTCATTGGCTACTGGAATGGGCTGCCCAGGGAGGTGGTGGAGTCGCCGTCCCTGGAGCTGTTCAAGGCAGGACTGGACGTGGCACTTGGTGCCATGGTCTAGCCTTGAGCTCTGTGGTAACAGGTTGGACTTGATGATCTGTGAGGTCTCTTCCAACCTTGGTGATACTGTGAGACTGTGATATTCACTTTTGCATGGTGTGGCAAGTGGTGGTGTATGAGCTGGGCTGAGGCATGCCTGACACGGGGGTACAAGCTGTGCTTTTGGTTTAGCATCCCTGCATCATGCCAGAGGAGAACGTGGGGGGCACAGTCACCCCTCTGCCCCGCTTACATTGCCCCAGTCGCTGTGCCTGGGGTACACAGCATGAAGCCATGGGCTTGGTGCAGAGGATGTCTCATGTTTTGTGTTCCCATCTGCCTGGTGATGCCACTGGTTTTGTGCTTTTTGACCAGAAAAACAAAGCCTGGAAAGTTTTTAAGGCTGGCATCACTGAGGCACATCCTGATTTAGGCATCCCAGCCAGCAGGGCTTTGCAGCATTACCTCCCAGGGCTTTTTTCTTAAATCAGTTTATTTCATGGGAGGATCTTGAAAAGCAGGCACATTTTAGAAGAAGAAAAAAAAAGGCAAGTGGAACATGGGTGTTGTGGCCATACCTCCCCAGGTGGCCCATAGGACCCCAGTCCCAAATGCTGTGGAAAGGAGGGGGAACTTGTTACAGGACAGCCAGTGACAGGAGCAGCCTCACTGAGGCCAGCAGCTGCACGACTTGGATGGGGCAGTGATGCTGTGGGAGGCCACAGCCAGAAGCTACTGAGCATCAGCATCTAGACAAGCAGTTGGACTTGATGATCTTGAAGGTTTCTTCCAACCTCAACAGTGCTGTGATTCTCTCACTAAATAATAGGACAAGGAATTTTCCCCATGATGCTGGTGCCTGTGTGAGATACGGTGCATGGAGCCAAGAAAACAGTTTGCTACAACAGAGAGGAGCTCATTAACCCCAAGACTTTGGGGGCTGAAGGGGAGAATTGGTCACATGGATACTTGATATGGAGCAAGTAGGTGCTTGGGAGGCTTTTATTCCCTTTGCTGACTTTGAAAGGGTGAATGGGAAGACTCTGAAGTATTTTTACTCTCTCTGCTTGAAGAGCTAAGATACAGTTGTACAAGAAGTAATGTAAAGGAAAGATGATGTAAAGATGAGGAAAAATCTTTTACCTGTGAGGGTGACAAAGCCCTGGAACAGACTGCCCAGGTGGGTGGTGGAGTTGCTCTCTCTGGATATATACAAAACCTGCCTGGATGTGTTGCTGTGTGATCTGGCATAGATGATCCTGCTCTGGCAGGGGGGTTGGACTGGATGAGCTTTGGAGGTCCTTTCCAGCCCCTGACATGCTGTGATTCTGTGATCTTATTTCTACTCTCCAGTCTCTCCTTTTCATGTATCTGCTTCTCCATCTGCCTTCTTAGCAAACATTAATGAAAAATTGGGGGTGAGAAGCAGCAAAAAACAACTTGGCCCTGTTGAAACCCTGTGTACAAGGTCATGGTTGTTTATGTAGCAAATCTCACAGGGCTTGAAGAACGTCCTTGGTGTCATCTTCTGCAGTTTGTCAGGGGTGTGTGTGGAGTCACAGCACTGCTTTGCACCAGAGATGGTTAGCATACGCTGTGGTTGTGCATCCTGCCTTTGTACCCAGCCTGGGTGACTGAGGTTTGTAGATGCAAGGCTCATAAGCTCAGTGGAAAAAAATAACCAAAATGTGGGTTGTGCAGCTGTTTTCACAGCAGAACAATCAGTTATGGTTGCACACAGACCTTGCATTAGACAAACTGCTGCAGACAGAGAAGCTCTACGGATGTCTGTGTTCTTGGTGGCTGGACCTTGCCTGAAGGTTGTTTGCAGGCATTCCATATCACCCCAGGTGCTGAGCAGCTGGTGAGTCCCCTGTGGCTAGCAGGTCTCCCTCAGCCCTATGGGGTTTTTGCAAGGCAGATCTGGGCGTTGTACTTGGCAGCTGGGGGCTGAGCCAAGGTGAGAAGGGCTGCAAACTGGGAAGAAGAGGCAAGGGAACAACCTTCTGCATCACGAGGGCTGCTGCTGAATCACTGTTTACGCTGCTTCTGTACCTGCTGACTTGATGCATGGAAATAGAGTAGCTCTATTTTTAGTTCTTACCTTGTGCACTCATGCACATGCACACTGAAATTAGACTTTTTGTGATGGAAGCAGTTTCTTGCTTAGACAGGGAAAGTCTTTCAGAATTGTGGCACAGCAACAACTGCTGATTTTGTCCCTTCTTGACGTTATCTGCAGGAGGAAAGAGTTGGGGAGAGCCTCTGGCTCATTGTCAGAGTAAAGTGGCATGGGATGGACCTGAGCTCCTCAGAGCTGCATCTTGTCCTTGGTGCTGTCCAGCTGCAGACCTGCCCCACTGCCTTTCTGGCATCAAAACGGCAGCTGCCAAATTTGATTCCGTATCCTGCTGGCTTACTTTTCCCTCTCCTTCAGAGCTGATTTTGTACCTAAAGATGATCTATTAACTACTACATGTGTTTTGCTTTGCTGCTGTCAGTTTTTACTCCTTTGTGATTTCACAGGCTCACAGGATGTCAGGGGTTGGAAGGGACCCAAGGAGATCATCAAGTCCAACCCCCCTGACAGAGCAGGACCACACAATCTAGCACAGATCACAGAGGAATGCATCTAGACAGGCCTTGAAAGGTTCCAGAGAAGGAGGCTCTACAACTTTTCTGGGGAGCCTGTGCCAGTGCTCTGGGACCCTTCCAGTAATGAAGTTCCCCCTTGTGTTAGGTGGAACTTCCTGTGCTGCAGCTTCCATCCATTGCTCCTTGTCCTATCCCAGGGAGCAGTGAGCAGAGCCTGTCCCCCACTCCTGACTCCCAGCCCTCAAATTTATAAACATTTATTAAATCCCCTCTCAGTCTTCTCTTCTCCAGACTAAACAGCCCCAGTTCCCTCAGCCTCTCCTCATCAGACAGTGCCCCAGTCCCCTCATCATCCTCGTAGCCCTCCACTGGACTCTCTCCAGCAGATCCCTGTCCCTCTTAAACTGGGGACCCCAAACCAAACACTGCTCAATTTCGTTTGCCCATCTCCTTGCTCACTGATGCTAGTGAAGCAATATAGAGCTCTATCAGCAGAAGAGTAGGTCCCAAGATAAATCCAGCACATTTGTGTTGGCAGGAGCTGTGTGTTGTCTGTTACCTGCTGCTGCAGTTAATTGTGTTGTGAAAATAGGCACTACTTTTGCATATGAGCTGGGATGCTGAAGTGAGGTAAAATGGTGAGCTGCCAATGGCACAAAATCACATGGATTTCATTGGAATCTGCTTTACTTTGCTAGTGCTACAGCAGTACAAAGGTGGCTGCTGGTGGAATATTCCAGTGACAACAAGCCCTTCACATCCTAGTCTTAGTGAGATTGACAGTGGCATTTTGGGAAGAGAAGAAATGAAAAGTGCTTTTAAATGCCTCTGTCATCCACATGGCAGCAGCTCTATGGCACTGTCTGTCCTCAGCTGCTGTGGCTTCAGACCTTGGATGGGATTTTCCAGAGCTGATGAGATTATTTGGTTTGCTGATATTATTTAGGAGATACATTACTCCCTCACTGGTATCCTCCTGGGGTGCAGGGTGCTAGTCCCTGGCACCTGGGAGCAGCTGCTGTTTCTCAGATGAGTGAAAGGATGCAAACTGGTGAGTGCTGTGTCCAGTGCATACAGGGAACATGACAAAAAGCTCATCAAGATTCCTGCCTTAAAACCCCTTCATCTAAACCCTTAATGCAGCATTTGCATCTGTGGTGTTCTTTCAGCTGCCCTCTGTGGGTTGCTGTCAAAAGAAAGTGGGAGGGGAAACCCTGCTGCTCTCAAGTGGTAGTCAAGGTTTAGCATCAGCTGGTGGGAATTGCAGCTATGACCCCAAGATCTCTGTAACTTTGGTTTCTGGAAAGTCTGGTGTCTAAATTGCCATCTCCCAGCACATCTCATGTGCCTGCAGCACTCTTGCTTTCCTTACCCAGCTTGTTCAGAGAGTCAATATCCAGAAACTATCATTCAGATCCACTTCTCAAATAACAGTTAACTGTGCTGTGAGAGTTCAGGTTGGCCAGAGGGAATGATACAGTCACTCTGGTACTCATTCTGACCCAGCAATGCCTGATGGCTTTTGGCTCCTTGTCTGCCCTTCATCACGACTGTGCCTTGGCACCCGCACTCAAGCAGAGCGCAGCGCCCTTGTGAACCCCTCGCTGGGTGAGTTCCTCCTCTTGTCTCAGGGATTTCAGGCATGAAGCAGTCACTTGCATTGCTGCAGGGTTGCCCTCTGCCTCTGGAGCTGCACGTGGAGCTGCTGTGGGTTCGTGTCCAGTTCTGGGCCCCCCAGTTTAAGAGGGACATTGAGATGCTTGAACGTGTCCAGAAAAGGGCAACGAGGCTGGGGAGAGGCCTCGAGCACAGCCCTACGAGGAGAGGCTGAGGGAGCTGGGATTGTTTAGCCTGGAGAAGAGGAGGCTCAGGGCAGACCTCATTGCTATCTACAACTACCTCAGGGGTGGTTGTAGCCAGGAGGAGGTTGCTCTCTTCTCTCAGGCATCCAGCACCAGAACAAGAGGACACAGCCTCAAGCTACGCCAGGGGAAATTTAGGCTTGAGGTGAGGAGAAAGTTCTTCAGTGAGAGAGTCATTGGCTACTGGAATGGGCTGCCCAGGGAGGTGGTGGAGTCGCCGTCCCTGGAGCTGTTCAAGGCAGGATTGGACATGGCACTTGGTGCCATGGTCTAGCCTTGAGCTCTGTGGTAACAGGTTGGACTTGATGATCTGTGAGGTCTCTTCCAACCTTGGTGATACTGTGAGACTGTGTGTGACACTGGCTTCTCCTGCCACGACAAGGCTTGTGCAGTCATTTTGAAACTTCATCAGGACAGAGCTTTGTTTCTTTTGCCCTTCATGTTTGCCACTCCAATTGTGAGCAGTCTGCCAGAAGCACATGTGTGGCTCTGAGTGCACTGGCCTCACGTGCACTGGCTTTGCCACTTCCATTTGTGGCTGCCCTGTGGAGGGACATCACCAGTCTGCCCTGGAAACTTCTGTGCCTAAAGGTGGGGGGAAAGGGAAGAAGGGAACTGAGGCTCTCCAGTTTAAGAGGGACAGGAATCTGCTTGCGAGAGTCCAAGGGAGGGCTACGAGGACGATTAGAGGACTGAAACTCTGCCTGATGAAGGACCTGGGGCTCCTTAGTCTGGAGAAGAGAAGACTGAGAGGGGATCTAATAAATGTTTCTAAATATCTGAGGGCTGGGGGTCAGGAGTGGGGGGACAGGCTCTGCTCACTGCTCCCTGGGACAGGACGAGGAGCAATGAATGTAAGCTGCAGCACAGGAGGTTCCACTTCAACACAAGGGGGAACTTCTTTACTATAAGGGTCCCAGAGCACTGGCACAGGCTGCCCAGAGAGGTTGTGGAGTCTCCTTCTCTGGAGCCTTTCAAGGCCTGTCTGGATGTGTTCCTGTGTGACCTGAGCTAGATTGTGTGGTGCTGCTCTGTCAGGGGGGTTGGACTTGATGATCTCTTTGGGTCCCTCCCAACCCCTGACATCCTGCGATCCTGTGAGGAGAGATGAGAGGAAGGTACTTGAAGGAGAAACACCATTTGCTCTTGCTTCACTCCCCTGCAAAGATATATCTGTGCCAGGATAGTTACTCTAGCATCTGGGAATAAGGTGGAGCAAGGGATCAGAACATCAAAGGATGGGATAGTGCTACCAAAGGATAGGGTAGGTACTGAGTGGGAATCCACCCAAATCCCTCTCCCAGGCATTGGATTGTGGTGCCTTGTACCTGATGCTGTGATGCTGGTGCAGAAGGACATGTTCCTCCTTCCTGGTTCCCTCCATTCTGATAGACCACTGCCAATCTTATTAATGTCTCCTTAGTGGAGCAGGCATAGAGAGTTATTACTAAGTTTGTATTGAAAAGCCTATTTGTTATGTAGGTTTTCCTAAGCTTTTTAGAGATGTATCCAAACTACTTCTTTGTTTTGAGTGCAGAAACACTGAAGGTTTGGGCTCCCCACGTCCTTGTTTGCTGGACCCCAAACTGCAAGGCAAATCCCTTTGAAGATGGTTTAAAGCCAAGCATCATGAGGGTGAAACCATGTGAAAAGAGCCTCAGCTGTCCCCAAGGCTTCTGTCTCCAGGATTATTCAGAGATTTGCAAATTAGAAGGGTGCTGGAACCAGCTGCCTTGATGTTCAGTAGAAAAGTATTTGATGGTTTGTGATATCTTACAGATAACTGCCTGGACACTATCCTACATTGGTGGTACTTTCCCATCACCAATGTTATCAGTGGCTACAGCTCCATGCTTGGCTAATAACTATGCTCTGATTTAAGGTACAGAGAAACCAAGGCTAGAGGAAGAAGAGCTCTGCACAGTCTGTGTGGGGAAGATGCTCCTGATTCAGTACTGGGCTCTAGCTCTTTCCCCACGATGCCTGGGAAGATGCCAGTGGTTGTGCTGAGGGTGCTCTGGCGCTTGACACGGGGTACATGACATCTTGTCAGACACCTGCACGGAGGGCTGGTGGGGCAATACCTCCTTACAGCAAAGCCATGTGAACACCTTGCCTTTTTGCTCTCTAATTGCCACCTCCTTGCTTCCTATCTGCATCCAGTAAGAGTTAATTACTCTTCAGGGTCAAGTGCTGTGTTGCAGTCCGGTCTGTCAATACTAATTGTTCCATAGAAATATGAAGTGCCACTTTCCCTTCCCTCCAAGGACTCTGAGATACAGTGTGGACTATAATGATACCATTTGGCCTTCTGTCCAGCATGAGCAGGAGAACAGAATTTCCCATTTGCATTGGGCACTTAGGGTTATCTCTTGGAGAGCCATGAGCTCTCTGCTCTGCTTTTGGGGTCCATCTGTCTTTCCAACGTAGCTCTTTCCCTGCCTGGTTCCTGGTCTGTTCATAACCAATCAACCACAACCCAAGATCAGAGGGATGACTTTTTTGTCCTGATGTATCCAGACAGCCCT
Organism: Tricholaema leucomelas; assembly: GCA_013400475.1. Lineage (NCBI taxonomy): Eukaryota > Metazoa > Chordata > Aves > Piciformes > Lybiidae > Tricholaema lacrymosa > Tricholaema leucomelas. Next base: position 48,234 of record WAAF01018880.1, on the reverse strand, counting down.
TCTTTATGCTGCTCCCTTCTTGCCTGTGGTTCCTTCCTTCTTGCTTTTCAACCTTTGCCTCAATAAATAAGTTGTGCAAATCAGTAATAAAAATGTAAGTCAGTAAGAATCATAGAATCAGACAGACCTCCAAGCTCATCCAGTCCAACCTAGCACCCAGCCCTAGACAGTCAACCAGACCATGGCACTAAGTGCCTCATCCAGGCTTTGCTTCAACACCTCCAGGGACAGTGACTCCACCACCTCCCTGGGCAGCCCATTCCAATGCCAATCACTCTCTGCCAACAACTTCCTCCTAACATCCAGCCTAGACCTGCCCTGGCACAACTTGAGACTGTGTCCCCTTCTTCTGTTGCTGCTTGCGTGGGAGAAGAGACCAACTCCCACCTGGCTACATCGAGTCCAACCCCACAGATCCAGAGCAGGATCACCCAGGGTAGTTCATGCAGAAACACATCCAGGAGGATTTTGAATGTCTCCTGAGGATATTCTGCAACCTCTCTGGACAGCCTCCTCCAGGCCTCTGTCACCCTCACTGTAAAGAAGTTTCTTCTCATGTTGAGGTGAAACCTTCTACATTGCAATTTGTAGCTGTTGCTCCTTGGCTTATTGCTGCTGACCAGTGAAAAGAGATTTGCCCCAGCCACTTGACACCCACCCCTCCGACATGTGTACACATTGATCAGATCTCCTCTCAGTCTTCTCTTTTCCAGACTAAACAGTCCCAGGTCTCTCAGTCTCCCTTCACAGGGAAGGTGCTGAAGTCCCCCAGTTATCCTCATGGAAATGTCAGCTCCTGGTGTTCAATTCCATCTCAGCTTGCTTGTGTGGGCTCCAGCGGTCAACCGCTGGTGATGGTTCCTTGCAGGAGGCTTTCTAGTTCTGGTTGTGTTTTTATTGCTCTGGAGTAAACCCACATTCATTCATAATTAAAGTAAATGGGAATGTGCCCCATGAGTGTTCAGCTTCAGGTTCTGTGGTGTGCTTGTAGTGACGAATGTTGTGGGACTGTGCTCTGCTTCTCTCTGCCTAGCTGGAGGTTTTGCTGCTAGCTTTTGTCATTAGCATAACTGCGCAGAGCAGGATGAACTCCCGGGTGAGCACAAGAGATCTGTGCTAGATGTTGTGCAGAGATGAGATTGGAGAGCAAGGGAGGGCTTGGCACCAGGCTGTGAGAGGCCCTGCCACTGAAGTGCTCCAGCCCTGATCCTGAATGCTTTGTAGCTTCTTTGCCTCTGGTGCTCTGCACGAGTTCCTGCAGAAGCTGCATAGCTGAGGTACAGGTGTGTCAGAGGGGCCAGTGGGATTTCAGTGGAGATGGGGAGGGTTTGTTGCAGAAGGATGGTTGGCAGTCACGTTTCCTGGTGAGGCAAGGAGGATGAGAGGTGTCTTAGCTCTTCACAGTGTAGCACCTACTGTTTGGCACATGCCTCTGTGTTGCTTGGTACAGCTGCAGGGGCACATCTTGGCACTTAGATCAGGGCTTCCTCTGCTCTCAGCTGGTCGAACCAGGCTAAAGGAAACAGGATGTGCTGGAAGATGGCTGGATTCAAGGGTCGATGCTATTCTCCTGTCCTCCCTGGGGATTCATGGAACAGAGCATGCTTAATTGGACTTGCTTTCAGAAAATACTCTGACTTGTGTTTCTATCAACACTTTTCACCAAGAAGCATTGGTTGGCAGGCAGAGTGGAGATAGTGCAGACCCACAGGACCAGCAATACTCAGAAACTGAGAACTGGGAGGCAGGAGTGCTGATCTGTGAGCTGAGGGGCTGCTGGCTGCTCCCACCGGCATGCCACGGTGCTGGGACTGATGGATTTCCTCAGTGCATCCTTGTCAAGCTAAGCAATCTTTGTTGAAAGAGTGAAACTGCTGTGTGCAGGGTTAAATTATGTGGCTTTTTCTCTGGAGCAAGTGGAGGAGGCTTTGAATATCATATAGGATTTATAAACAAAACTTAACTCCAGTATGGGCTGAACCTTTATTGCACTCAAGTACAAAGCAGAGTGGAATTTAGCTTACACACTTGGACTCCTCTTGTTGGCCTTCCTCCTGTTGAGGTCTGGGTGATTTTGTAACCAGGGATTTGTTGTTCAGTTCGGAGTTCCTGTACAAGGACTTCTGATCCCAGCTGAGTACTTCTCTGCTGTTTTTCTCTGCAAGCATTCAGCAGAGTTTGAGGCACTGCTGCTGTCATGTGCAGAAAGTCTTGTCTGTGTCCTTAAAATGAATCCCAACTTCAAGGTTGCTCTGTCTGGGGCTTGAAAAGCCTGTGCCCATGTCCTTGCTGTCGTGCCACCCAGGCTTGTCCAAGGCTGCATGTAGATTGGTCTCTGAAAAGAGTTTTCTGGTCCTGGCCACAGATGTAATTATGGTTACATTAGGGAATAGAAGTATGAAAAGCCAAGTCATTACTTAAAGTTTTAGCATCAAAGGTCAACTTCAGTTGATTTTTAATCCTTTGACAGCAGCAGACTCCTGTCTCATATACTTGCAACTTTGTGTGTGTCTACCAAGGCACAGGAAGGGGTGTGGAGATCAGGCACCAGCAAGGCCAGGCTTTGCTTCTAAGACTTTTTTGGGAAGAGAGGTAGGAATGACTTGGCTTTCGAGGTTTTTTTGAGATGAGGGCCTGGAGCCACCCTCACTGTCAGTGGGATGCTGAGGATTCAGCCCTGTACTGGATGGGAGCAGTGACACCTCACTGGAGCTGGTGCTCCTGGAGATTCATAGAATCACAGAATCAACCAGCTTGGAAGAGACCTCCAAGATCATCCGGTCCAACCTAGCACCTAGCCCCAGCCAATCAACCAGACCATGGCACCAAGTGCCCCATCCAGGTTTTGCTTCAACACCTCCAGGGACGGCAACTCTACCACCTCCCTGGGCAGCCCATTCCAATGCCAATCACTCTCTCTGCCAACAACTTCCTCCTAACATCCAGCCTAGACCTCCCCTGGCACAACTTAACACTGTGTCCCCTTGTTCTGTTGCTGGTTGTCTGGCAGAAGAGACCAACCCCACCTGGCTACAGCCTCCCTTCAGGTAGTTGTAGAGAGCAATGAGCTCTGCCCTGAGCCTCCTCTTCTGCAGGCTGCACACCCCCAGCTCCCTCAGCCTCTCCTCACAGGGCTGTGCTCCAGGCCCCTCACTAGCAAAATACCCATGGGCTCAGTGGGAGTGGGGCTGGCTCCCAGGCCCTGTGGCACAGGATCTGTGTTTTGGGAGGTTGTGGGTAGAATGCTTCAAAGTGGACTGAGGCCCCCCCACATGGAGTTGAGGATGTGCAGCAGTTTGGGATGCTGCCAACAATACCGTCAGCTTCCCATTCATCTCCTGTGTCTGCAGGTCTTGGAGTGAGCTTCAGATTCTTCTGTTAGTGTTTTGAGGCTGTTTCCTTCAGTTCCTTGTTGAAATCCATGTGGTTTTCCTCACTTAAAAAGATCATTTGTATCAGAAAGTTAATGATCACAATACCTGCCTTCCTTTTCCCCAACAAATATGACAGCGATGATATGAATCATTATGTTGCTGATTGTAAAATTGCTACCTTCAGGCACATCTTTATTTTAGGGTTGGATTTTTTGGCTGCCACAATTTATAAGAGAAAGATAGTTGGAAATTTTCTCCTTTAGTGTATAGTTTCCACAGCTCTGAAGTCTCTTTATCAAGTCAAGCCACTTTGGCTGCCAGGCTGGAAAGAGCAGAAGATTTAAGTGCCTTTCTTTCCTCCCCCCACTTTAATATGCAGCTGTGCATATAAATATATTGTGTCTTTCCTGAGGTAAGATGAAGTCATAAAGGTTTCCTAGTGGGCTTCTGCATTGCTCAGCTATTGTAGTCCTTGCTGCAGCAAACAAAGAACACCCTTTCCTCAAGGGTATTGCTCATCTGTTTTAAGCCCCACTCACCTTCCTGCAGCTCCTGGCACGGTCATTGTGGAACTGAGGACCTTCCTAGCACTGAGCTGCAGCAGCTGCAGCAGGGCTGGCACATGCAGAGTTCAAAGAATGTGGATTTAGGCTGCTAGTTTTTGGAGTGAAACCTCAATGGGATTTTAGTGCAGCATCTTACGGAAACACAGAAGGATTTTTGGGGTTGAGTTTTTTGGTTGGTTTGTTTGTTTCATTTTTAGCAGGTTGTTTTTTTTTTCCCCTCCCACCTCTGTGGGGAAGACGTAAATGCCTGTCTAGGAAAGTCAGAGAGTATCAGAAATGCCACCACCATCTGCCCACCTCCCAAACGGCTGAGGTCTGTGTGCTTGGTGAATGACGACAGCGAGCCCTGTCAAGGGTATGGCTTCTGTTTAATTCTGTGCAACAATCCCTTTAATCTAGGATTATATCCAGTTGTTTTCTCCATGCAGGCTGTATGCCGTCAGATAAAAGCAATAGCAGCTGGGAGGAGGAAAAAAAACCCAGCTTCAAATGGTGGCTGAAAACCTTTGAGTATCTGCAAATGCTTTTGTCAGAGGCATGGACCTATCTCACCAAAAAACAGTCCAGGCAGGTGCAGGGGCTGACAGGACCCTCCAGCTCTGACAGATAAAGACCCTGCGAAGGCAACTGGTTGCAAGTGAAATGGGAATTGCTTTCCCCTGACTGAATGAAATCTTCTCTGAGGCGATTACACAGATTAAAGCTTCCCACTGCAATGTACCAGAATAAATATAGCCTGCGCCTCTTGCGGGGGCTGTTGCGCAGCAGCGTGGGGCTGCCAGCTGCCTTCTGCAAGGTGTGCTGGGGTAGCTGGAGTCAGGAGTAGAAATCTCAGGAAAGCAGGAATGGAAACTCATCTTTATCCCTTGAAGCAGGATTGAGTGTGCCCAGCTCATTCTTGGTAGAGTTCGTTCGGCTGGTCCTGCCCACGATGCGGGGACACAGGGAGGTGGGCTCCTGGACATCTGCATCCTTACTGGGACAGGGCTTTTTCCTCAGTATCCAGCCTAGCTTCCTGGCTCTAACACATACCTTTAGTTTCTTGTCATGGACACAGGAAATCAAGTCTTTTCTTTTTCTGCAGCAGGTTTTTTCCTTGTTTTGAGGACTCTTGTCCTCTCTCAGAAGAAGTTCTGTGTTTCACTTCCCCAGGCTCACGTTTCTTGCCTTGCCCACCTTCTAGAGGGCTCCCCGAGTGGCTGGTGCCCTTAGTGTGGGTCTGCCTTGCTTCAGAAAGAGGAGAATGCTCCCTGCTCCCTCTGCCTACCTATCTGTGATGCTTTGGCTTTTTCTTACAGTGCAGCACAGCTCCCTTTGCCTGCGCTCAGCCTGTAGTTCTCTCCACTGACAGCTGAACAGCATTGTGCAAATGACTTAATGCACCTCCAGCCATGCACTTTACATTTTAAGTTAAGCTATTGCCCTCAATAATGGAAACATTTTGCCAACTTGGTAATTGGTAGTAGATGCCACTTTGACCAAGGTGCAAGGGGAGACTTTGCTATGCCTACACAAAATCGTTTTCCTTGCTTATCACAGCATGATTTAACTACCTGGTGGTGTTAGTGTTGCTTGATTAGGTTATGTGCTATGTAATTCCAAGTGCAATGTGTGCATGGTAGCCACATAACACAAATTAAACACCTCTGAAGGGTACAGGAGTCATACATGTGAGAGTCATAGAAATCCTTTTCCACTCTAATTAGCTCCTTTCCAGAAGAAAAGAAAAAGGCTTTAAAAAATGCAGCTCACTCCAGTGTGTAGTAAAAGGTAATGTGTTGTGTGGGCTTGGACAGTGCCACATGCTGGGTGATACAAAGCTGTGTCTCCACCCTGCAGCAGTTCACTTCCATGAAGTCTGACGTTTCCAAGGTGGTTGGCAAACCTGATGTGGGCAATGATGGGTACAGCAGGAAGGGAATGCCCTCCTCTGCACCCAGCAGGTCCAGACCCCATCAGCTTGAGCTTGGGCTCCCCTCCCAAAGCTCAGTATCAGTCTGTGCCCAAGGGACACGTATTTGTGTCCTTTACACAGCCCTGTGAAGGGTGCTGCTCTTGGCTTTTGTGCATTATTATGTGAAGTCATTTGAGTTACAAGCACCATGGGGCTGATTGGATTTCTTACTACTTCCAATCTGCACCAAGTGGTACAGAGAGGCCCTAAGAGTTTGGTTATCATCAGCAGAAAGAAGCCCTGGAGCTGACCAGGGTGCAAATGGGAAAAGGCAGTTCTCTGGGAAGCACAGGCTGCTCTTGAGGCATTTTTAGCTGTAGGGGAGCACTCAGTAGTGCTTTGAGTTGGGAAGGTGATCTCAGCACCTTCACTCCCTAATGAATCAACGTTGGGGGAGGGGGGGGGGGGTGGGAAATAAGTGTTTCTCCAGCTCAGGGCTAGTTAGTTTAATTAAAGGTCTGTTGCTCTCACCAGAAGTTCAGGCAGAAATTCATGTATTCAGCTTAAGTGATTGGATGTTGTTATGCCTGTTTTCCTGGAGCCCAAATTTCTCTGGTGTAAGTAACAGGATGAAATGATCTGTTGCTGTCTGTGGAGAGCTGATGAGAAATGAGTGGTGGAGGTGGTGGGGAGGCACTTCAAACGAGCAGAAGATCTGCTGTGAGAGCTGGTGGCTTTGCTGCAAATTGTTAAGGGCCAAGGACGTGCCAGCAACTTTGCCTGGTGTGGCACACTCGATAAACGGCCACCACAGGCTCAGCACCTGCTTATTAAACACTTCTGAAGGAGATAACCTTGACATCTAGTGTGTCTGCTCTCAGAGGAATGTGGTTTGTGCCTGGCTTTTTCTCTAAAGAAGGAAGATCTGTATTTACATCTCGAGGATGAATTTTCTCTAGGCTTTCACATAACTGATCCCCCAGGGATCAGTGCTGGGGCTGGTCCTGTTCAATATCTTAATTGAGGATCTGGACAAAGGGATTGAGGCCAGCATCAGTAAGTTTGCAGATGACACCAAGCTAGGAGCAGGTGTGGATCTGTCCCCCCCCTGCAGAGGGACCTGGCCAGGCTGGATGGGTGGGCAGAGGCCAATGGGATGAGATTGAACAAGGCCAAGTGCAGGGTTCTGCATTTTGCCACAACCCCAAGCACCACTACAGGCTGGGGACAGAGTGGCTGAGAGCAGCCAGGCAGAGAGAGACCTGGGGGTGCTGGTAGAGAGTAGCTGAAGATGAGCCAGCAGTGTGCCCAGGTGAGCAGCAGAGCCAATGGCATCCT
>WAAF01018880.1:27491-40818 GCA_013400475.1 Tricholaema leucomelas | reverse complement strand
GTGCCATGGTCTGGTTGATTGTCTAGGGCTGGGTGCTAGGTTGGACTGGATGAACTTGGAGGTCTCTTCCAACCTGTTTGATTCTATGATACCCAACAGCCTCAATGACTTGTAGTGATTGCTGTGATGATGGACTTCAGTCTGAACTGCTGGACCATAATGGAGGATGTAGATTAGTAAGTCGAAGGTGGGATTTGTTTCTGTGAAGGTGCAGTGATTGGGTAACTGTGGCCTCCCAAAAGGCCATGTAAGTAAAAGCCACTGATTTCCCATGGTATGATGTATTTACAAGAAACAGAGGTTGGCAAAGCTGAACCCACCACAGCCATGTGGTGCTGGCCTTGAACAAGGGCAGGCAGAATCTCTGAGATCCTGAACTTCAAGGCACCTGAAAACCACAGGGGTGTCTGTAAGAAGCAGAAACCTTAGTGGGTAGGTTGCACAACAAGTATTTTACAGGTTTCTTCCAAGATGTTCTATATATTCCCCTGGGAAGCAATAATACTTCTTTCTAGTTGCTTGCTACAGTGCTGTGCCAGTGAAGTTAGATATAGGCAAAGAACCTCCAAACAACAGCTTCTGATTTTAAAGCTTTCTGGAATATTCTAATGAGAGACATTAGATCATTGGTTGTAAAAGAATAATAATGATAAAGTTTGTATCATTCATTGGCTTGCTACAAGGAATGAAAAGACAAATTATCAATGATTCTTTCTACTTGACATCCTGGATGCTGGATCTCATACTGTGAGTGTGGCCAGCAGGACATGGGAGGGGATTCTGCCCCTATACTTTGCTCTCGTGAGACCTCACCTGCAGTCCTGTGTGCAGTTCTGGAACCCCCAGCACAAGAAGGACATGGAACTGTTGGAGCAAGTGCAGAGGAGGCCACGGAGCTGCTTGGAGGGCTGCAGCAACTCTATGAGGACAGGCTGAGAGACTTGGGGCTCTGCAGCCTGGAGAAGAGAAGGCATCGAGGAGATCTTATAGTGGCCTTCCAGTTTGTGAAGGGGGCTACAGGAAGGCTGGGGAGGGACTATTGACAAGGTCTGGTAATGTCAGGACGAGGGGGAATGGGTTTAAGCTGGCAGAGGGGAGATTTGAAGTGGATGTTAGGAGGAAGTTGTTTGCGGTGAAGGCAGTGAGACACTGGCACAGGTTGCCCAGGGAGGTTGTGGCTGCTCCCTCCCTGAAGGTGCTCATGACCATGTTGGATGAGGCCTTGAGCAACCTGTTCTAGTGGGAGGTGTCCCTGCCTATGACAGGGGGTTGGAACTGGGTGAGCTTTGATGTCCCTTCCAACCTAAACCATTCTATCATTCTGTGATCTGTTCACTTCTCTCTGTAATCTCTTCCACTAACCTTGGCTAACAGACAACACCTAAGCCTTGCTGGTTGTTTGCTGTCTGGGAGAGAGAGAGGGTGATGTTGGGCCCCTTCTGGACTTCTCCTTTGTCCAGGGAGGGAGATAGGATTTATGTATTATTTCTTACTTGTGTATAATTGTAGATACCTGTAAATATATTGTGTACATATGCTTGCAAATTTAACCTTGCTGTAAATACAGCTTCATCTTACTTCCAAGCTGTCTGAGCTGGTCTAGTGAATTTTAGCTGGGGAGAGGGGGAGAGTTCTCAACCCACCACATCTTCCATCCCTGTAGAATTTACATGCACCATTTTATTTCTCTTATTAATAGAATAGAATCAACCAGGTTGGAAGAGACCTCCAAGATCATCCAGTCCAACCTATCACCCAGCCCCATCCAGTCAACTAGACCATGGCACCAAGTGCCTCATCCAGGCTTCTCTTGAACACCTCCAGGGACGGCAATTCCACCACCTCCCTGGGCAGCTGAGTCTAAGCCCTTGCTCTTGCATACCTGTACTTCTCTTGTGAACTCTCCCATGTCTGCAGCCTTAGTGTCCCATCCCAAGGACCTCAGTGGTGTTGGCAATAGCTGTTCATGCAGTAGGTGCAAGAAATTCTTTGGTAGCCACCCAGTTCCTTCCAGCTTGTTCCCAAAGTCTGTACCCAGCCACCATGTAGACTCTGGTCCAAGGGTAGACTTGTGCCATTGCTGACACCTCCACCTTGTAGACACTGGTCCAAGGGTAGACTTGTGCCATTGCTGACACCTCCACCTTGTAGACACTGGTCCAAGGGTAGACTTGTGCCATTGCTCTCACCTCCACCTTGTAGACACTGGTCCAAGGGTAGACTTGTGCCATTGCTGATACCTCACTGGCTGTTTGCACCACTCCAGCTCTGACTCCCTATCCCAGTGGGGATCCAGCCCTTCTTGGAGCCTGTTGAACTCGAGTCCTGGCTCTTCTCTCATGCATGCAGTCACTATGATTTGTGTGGTACAGCAGCTGGGACTGACTTAACGCAGTGCTGTGCTTATCAAAAGCAATCATCAGCATGGGAGGCTTTTTGGCTTCTTGGCTGCTGCTTCTGTCAGTAGTTCCTATTAACACTAATGGAAATCAGACTCTGGCATCAGCAGCACAACCCCCCCTGCGTGGTGCTCTGCTGTCTGACAGCGTGATGCTGCAGGATTCACAAGAATGGGATTGTGGAGGTAATTCCTTCTGCGTCACACAGGTTTTACAGTGAGGGGTCTGCTATCACTTCGTGCACACTCTGCCAGCTTAACGCTCTGTTATGTTCTTTCTTGGTGCGTGTTAATGCTGGTTCTCCAGGCACCGGCAATAAGGCAAGAGAAGTCTTACTTCGTTTGAACTCCAGCCTCTGACATGGTGCTTTAGAAGGTTTCTCTGTGGCCCTCTGTAGCTACAGGGAATGTTGATCTCTCTTCAGCGGCACAGCAGCAGCCCCTGAGCAGGGAAAGCAGCCTGCGTCACCCATTCAAATAGCAACCTGTAGGCAAGACGATTTGTGCACAGCCTCAGCAGCTAATTTGTATACAGGCTTAACAGCTACCAAACCAGTTCAGAGGTCTCCTTGGCCTTCTAAACAGGCTGCTGGGTGCCTTGCTCTTACTGACTCATGTTGGCCAGACATGAGTCTGGATTGCTCAAGAAAAGCACCTTCATTCTGTCATACACTTAGTGTATGTCTGTCTGCTGTTAGCCTGCAATGTGGCAAAGCCATCACTAGTGGTGGTCCCCAAGGATCAGTGCTGGGCCCAGTCCTCTTCAATATCTTTATTGATGATCTGGACAAGGGGATTGAGTCCAGCATCAGTAAGTTTGGAGATGACATCAAGCTAGGAGCAGGTGTGGATCTGTTGGAGGGTAGGAGAGCCCTGCAGAAGGATCTGGACAGGCTGGATGGGTGGGCAGAGGCCAATGGGATGAGATTGAACAAAGCCATGTGCAGGGTTCTGCACTTTGGCCACAACAACCCCAAGCACCACTACAGGCTGGGGACAGAGTGGCTGAGAGCAGCCAGGCAGAGAGGGACCTGGGGGTGCTGGTAGAGAGGAGCTGAAGATGAGCCAGCAGTGTGCCCAGGTGGGCAGCAGAGCCAATGGCATCCTGGGCTGGCTCAGGAGCAGTGTGGCCAGCAGGACAAGGGAGGTTCTTCTGCCCCTGTGCTCAGTACTGGTCAGGCCACACCTTGAATGCTGTGCCCAGTTCTGGGCTCCTCAATTCCAGAAAGATGTTGAGTTGCTGGAACATGTCCAGAGAAGGGCAGCAAGGCTGGTGAGGGGCCTGGAGCACAGCCCTGTGAGGAGAGGCTGAGGGAGCTGGGGGTGTGCAGCCTGCAGAAGAGGAGGCTCAGGGCAGAGCTCATTGCTGTCTACAGCTACCTGAAGGGAGGCTGTAGCCAGGTGGGGTTGGGCTCTTCTGCCAGACAACCAGCAACAGAAGAAGGGGACAGAGTCTCAAGTTGTGCTGGGGGAGGTCTAGGCTGGATGTTAGGAAGTTGTTGTCAGAGAGAGTGATTGGCATTGGAATGGGCTGCCCAGGGAGGTGCTGGAGTCGCCGTGCCCATAGGTGTAAAAGGAAAGCCTGGATGGGGCTCTTAGTGCCATGGTCTGGTTGATTGTCTAGGGCTGGGTGCTAGGTTGGACTGGCTGAGCTTGGAGGTCTCTTCCAACCTGTTTGATTCTATGATTCTGGCCTTGTTTTATATTTTTTCTGATACTCTCTTAAAGATATTTTTTACTTGTTTGTTGCAGCTGGGTGGATTTGGATTCATATTGCTTACTTGAACCTCATTTGTGTGAAAATTGTCTAAGAAGTTAATTAAATCAAATGGCTCAACAAAATAGTGCATGGATTGAAAAGAAGCGGTGGAGAAGGTGAATCAAAAAGTGGTTTTGCCCCCTCAAGAGAAGCTTAAGAGTGCCCCAGGAGAAATGGGAGAAAGAAGTAGAGTTGGTAGAGAGACATAGAGTAACCTGAATGAGTGATCTGAGCCCAGCATTTCTGTGGTTGGATTTGGGAAGCTTTGCCAGGTAGTACATACTCCTGATGAAGGCTTTGACATTTGAGTCACTGAGGTTCCCTTCCTCCAGGCCTGGAGCTGTCCCTTTGCTTTGCCACAGGCAGTGGTGCTGAAGTTCTCAGGTTCCTTTTATTTCCAGCTTCCCTGGGTTTTCTTTCCGAGATTTCTCCTGGAGGAACTTTGTTGCTAGTTTTTGCTTGCCACAGCATGCATGACACCAAGCTGGGGGCAGATGTGGCTGGGCTGGAGGGCAGAAGGGCTCTGCGGTGGGACCTTGACCGCCTGGACAGATGGGCAGAGTCCAAGGGGATGGCATTCAATGGCTCCAAGTGCCAGGGGCTGCACTTTGGCCACAACAACCCCATGCAGAGATACAGGCTGGGGTCGGAGTGGCTGAGAGCAGCCAGACAGAGAGGGATCTGGGGGTGCTGATTGATACCCACCTGAACATGAGCCAGCAGTGTGCCCAGGTGGCCAAGAGAGCCAGTGGCATCCTGGCCTGCATCAGGAATGGTGTGGCCAGCAGGAGCAGGGAGGTCATTCTGCCCCTGTACTCTGCACTGGTTAGACCACACCTTGAGTACTGTGTCCAGTTCTGGGCCCCCCAGTTTAAGAGGGACATTGAGATGCTTGAACGTGTCCAGAGAAGGGCAACGAGGCTGGGGAGAGGCCTCGAGCACAGCCCTACGAGGAGAGGCTGAGGGAGCTGGGATTGTTTAGCCTGGAGAAGAGGAGGCTCAGGGGAGACCTTATTGCTGTCTACAACTACCTGAGGGGTGGTTGTAGCCAGGAGGAGGTTGCTCTCTTCTCTCAGGCAGCCAGCACCAGAACAAGAGGACACAGCCTCAAGCTGCGCCAGGGGAAATTTAGGCTTGAGGTGAGGAGAAAGTTCTTCACTGAGAGAGTCATTGGCTACTGGAATGGGCTGCCCAGGGAGGTGGTGGAGTCGCCGTCCCTGGAGCTGTTCAAGGCAGGATTGGACGTGGCACTTGGTGCCATGGTCTAGCCTTGAGCTCTGTGGTGAAGGGTTGGACTTGATGATCTGTGAGGTCTCTTCCAACCCTGATGATACCGTGATACTATGATACTATGATCTCTGGCTTTACCAGCCTGCTGCCAGGGTTTGGGCTGCAAACTGGCAGCTTTCTCTGCTGTGTGGGTCAAGCCAAGTGCTGAAGCCTGTCTGGGAATGAACTGGAGATAGGAAAAAGAAAGGTTTGCAGTGCTTTGTCCTTGGCTTCTCAGTGTGGGCAGGGTACTTGCCCACTCACCTAACTGAAGTCTCTGGAGTTTGGAAATGCAGGAAAGGAGTGGCTGAACAGCAGAACAGCACTGGCATCCCTGAACAAACTCTGGCAGTGGGAAACCACTGCTGCACTGCACCGTACTGACTTGGTCATGCCTCTCTGCTGCTGCTTTCCATTCAGGCATGCCCCAGCCTTGCCCAGCTTCCCGGACAAAACCTGCCTGGTTGCAGTTCACTGTGGCCTCCTCCTTTTTTATGAGGTTTAGTGCCATACCAGAGACGCTGCATGAACCAATCAAGCCCTACGAGGAGAGGCTGAGGGAGCTGGAGATGTTCAGCCTGGAGAAGAGGAGGCTCAGGGCTGACCTTATTGCTGTCTACAACTACCTGAAGGGAGGTTGTAGCCAGGTGGGGGTTGGTCTCTTCTCCCAGGCAACCAGTGACAGGACAAGGGGACACAGTCTTAAGCTGTGCCAGGGCAGGTTTAGCCTGGATATTAGGAAGAAGTTTTCCCAGAGAGAGTGATTGGCATTGGAATCGACTGCCCAGGGAGGTGGTGGAGTCACCGTCCCTGGAGGTGTTTAAAAGGAGACTGGATGAGGCACTTGGTGCCCTGGTTTAGTTAATTAGGAGGTGTGGGTGATAGGCTGGACTTGAAGATCTGGAAGGTCTTTTCCAACCTGGTTAATTCTGTGGTTCTTGGCAGTGCCTGCCTTTACCTGTGCACCCCAAAGACTGCCTCCCTGTGTGGCAACATGCCTCTTCCCTCACCCAGCTGCCAGGGAAGCTTGCTGCCTTATTCCAAGGGGTGTGAAGGCACGTGTAGTGTCAGCAGCCATCACTCAGAGCCACCTCCTCCTGAGCAGGCTGTGTGGGCCACTTAGGCAATATGTCCCAGGGCCACATGCCGAAGGAGAGGCGACGGCTGGCAGTGCCGGTGCCTGCCCATCGCTTAGCACCAGCAGCCAAACTCCCAGTTCCTCTCATTCAAATATTTTGGGGCACTTTCAGGTAAAATACCTGCTTCCTAGTTGCTCAGGTCTGCAGGGGTTTTATGTAAGCAGTGTTTCAGATCAGTAGTTTTCTGTACCATTTGCACAGGTAACAGTTATCTCTAATTCCTTGGCGTAGGCTCAGTCTTCTAATAGGAATGTTTGAGTTATAAAAAACAAGAGTTGAAAAGCAATCTATGCTGTAGGCTGAGGTGAGCTGGAGTTGCTGGAACTGTGTGTACGTGTGCAGTACAGCGTGGGATCTGTTTCGTGGTATTAAAGCACACAGGGTCCTCTGCTCCAGCTGCCGCTCAGCTTTGGGATCTGCCACCGGAGCAGACCTGCTTCCAGGACACAGCCTGTTCCTCATGCTTGGCAGGAGGAGGAAAATGAGAACAGTCATTAGATGCACTGTGCTCACTTTGGGAGCTTCTTTTACCACTTTTTGTAGTTTTGACTCTTAAGGTCTCCATGACCTCTTCCAGGGCTTCTGAGAGCAAGAAGTGAAGCTCCAGGATGGAGAATGCTGTAGGCAGGTTCCATCACAGCTGCCTTTTACACAGAACAATTTGATTTTGTCTTTTCCTCTTTCTGCATGCCCACGGGTTTTCTGCTCCCACAGAAACTCCTCTGAAATTACATGCTTCAGATCTGCAGTAGCTGTGTTGCTTTTTCGTGGGGGGTTCAATTTGTAGTCTTGACGTGCAGACAAACTCATTACCAGATACAGTAACAGGCAGTTCTTCCATCCTGCTCTTTAGGATTGTGCTCCACTATTTATGCACATCTTGCTTTCCTCCCTGGATTTTTTCAGCCAGCATTAAGGTGACAAGGATCTCACTGGGCAGGAGGGCCAATGGGATCCTGGGGTGCATTAAGAAAAGTGTGTCCAGCAGATTGAGGGAGGTTCTCCTTCCCTTCTGCTCTGCCTTGGTAAGACCTCATCTTGAGTACTGCCTTCAGTTTGGGGCTCCCCAGGTTAACAGGAACAGGGATCTGCTGGAGAAGCTAGAGCAGAGGGCTAGAAGGATGATTATGGGACTGGAGCACTGCCTGATGAGGAGAGGCTGAAGGACCTGGGGCTGTTTAGTCTGGAGAAGAGAGGAGTGAGAGGGGATTTAATCAGTGTTTATAAACATCTGAGGGCTGGGAGTCAGGAAGGGGGAGCAGACTCTGTTCACTGCTCCCTGGGATAGGACAAGGAGCAATAGATGGAAGCTGCAGCACAGGAGGTTCCAGCTCAACACAAGGGGGAACTTCTTTACTGTAAGGGTCCCAGAGCACTGGCACAGGCTGCCCAGAGAGGTTGTGGTGTCTCCCTCTCTGGAGACTTTCAAGGCCTGTCTGGATGCATTCCTGTGTGACCTGAGCTAGATTGCATGGTCCTGCTCTGGCAGGGAGGTTGGACTGGATGATCTCTTTGGGTCCCTTCTAGCCCCTAACATCCTGTGATGCTGTGACATAAAGGCCATAAGACAACTGGATTTGGGACTTGGATGACATATTCTAGGAGGGTGCTGAAGAGGGTATTTGCTCTATTTGTTACATCCCCTTCTGCTGCAGGTCACTGCTCTTCTAGCATCAGCTTGTAACTCCTGTCCACATGCACACAACCTACAGCAAGTGAGGAGCAGCAACAGCTGATCCGATGGGAAGGGGATGGCAGGAGCAGAAACAATGCCAGCAGAAATGCTCAGAACCCATCACTCAAAGCCCTTAAAATATCCTGCCTGGAGTCTGAAGAAGAAAAATCACACTCTTCTTTTTGAGACAGCCTTCTGTATACTGCACTGCACAGGGAGACTTAAAGCAGCTTTCCTAGCTTTAAATGAGAGTTTTAAATGTGTTGTTCTGTGGTTTTGGATCTTCATGCAGGGCCATACACAACTGTTGCATTGAAAACTGCCAGACTTGTGATGATTTGGGTGTTACTCACCCCCCTACTCTTATGAAATCACCCAGACTAGACTCAGCTGGCTGGAAGTTAAGGAATGAAGCTTTATATTCACAGCTTAGCACAAGATACAAGCAGAGAGTTACAATCTATACAGCTATAGACAGAAATAGACAAGTTAAAAGTGATACAGAAACACAACAGCCCTCCCAGAAATCAGAGTCCCCAGGAGGGGCTCCCAACCACCCTTCCACCTTCTTTCCACCCCTCTACCTTATCCCAGAGTTTGCCTTATGTGCAAGGTGAGGTTAGAGGATCATCCAGGGGGGTTAGAAAGCAGAAGGATTAGTTACACAGAAGGCAGGGTAGGGAGAAAAGTACAGGCAACAGAGAGCCACACTGGGTTATCTATATTTGTGTTCTTGTTTTTATACATCTCAGCAAGCCTGTGAGTGAAGCAGACATCACCATTGTTTCCTTTTCACAGCCTATCATCTAATTCTTCTCACCAAAATATTCCAGCTAGCCTCAAACTAGCACAAGACTTTAGGTAGGTAATGTGTAATAGTGGAACCAAACTTGCTGTCCTGCTTTTAACTCAGCTAACAGCTGAGTCCCAGCAGCCCAGTTACAGCAAAAGGGTTTTCTCCTTCCCTGCACTTCTCTTCTGGAGGAAAGCAGCCAAGAAAGCTGAAATGTCAGCTGAAATGAGGAAAATAAGAAGGTGACTGGTGACAGCCAACATAGCTTCACAAAGGGCCAGTTGTGCCTGACAAATCTGGTGGCCTACAACAGTTACGGCTCTGGTGGATGTGGGAAGAGCAACTGACATCATCTTGCTGGAACCTGTGCAAGACATTTCACACTCTCCTGAATGGCATCCTTGTCTCTGAGATGGAGATACATGGATTTGATGCATGGACCACTCAATGGATAAGGAACTGGCCAACGGACCGACTCAGAGGGTTGTGATCAACAGCTCAATGTCTGAGTGGAGGCCAGTGACAAGTAGAGTTCCTCAGGCATCTGTTCTGGGTCCAGTGCTGTTTAATATCTTTGTCAGTGACATGGAGAGTGGCATCAAGTGCACCCTCAACAGGTTTGCTGATAGCACCAAGCTGCGTGGTGCAATGGACTCACTCGAGGGAAGGGATCTGTCCAGAAGGATCTTGGTGGGCTTGAGAAGTGGGACAGTGCAAAATGCATGAAGTTCAGCAAGTCCAAGTGCAAGGTCCTGCATCTGGGTTGGGCCAATCTCAGGCAGAAGGACAGGCTGGGTGCAGAGTGGGTCGAGAGCAGCTCTGAAGAAGGAGACCTGGGGGTGTTGGTTGATGAGAAGCTCACCGTGAGCCGGCGGTGCGCTCATGCAGCCCAGAAGGCAAATTGTATCCTAGGCTGCATCAAGAGGAGTGTGGCCAACAGGGCAAGAGAGGGGATTCTGCCTCTTTGCTCTGACCTTCTGAGACCCCATCTCAATACTGCATCCAGTTCTGGTGTCCCCATCATAAGGAGGACACGGAACTGTTGGAATGAGTCCAGAGGAGGGCCACAAAGGTGCTCAAAGGGCTGGAACACCTCTGCTATGAGGACAGGCTGAGGGAGCTGCCTTGAGAAGAGAAGACTCCAGAGAGACCTTATAGCTGCCTTCCAGTAGCTGAAGAGGCTGCAGAGGGACTTCGCCTAAGGGCCTCCAGCAATAGGGCAAGGGGGGGTGATTTGAAGCTGAGGGAGAGCAGGTTTAGACTAGATCTCAGGAAGAAGTTCTTGAGAGTGGTGAGGCTGGAATATGCTGCCCAGGGAGGTTGTGGATGCCTCCTCCCTGGGGTGTTCAAGGCCTGGCTGAATGATCTCTGAGGTGCCTTCCAACCTAAGCCATTCTATGATTCTCTATTGCAGGGATATCAGACTACACAAAGGGAAAACAGAAAAGCAGAGGAAAAGGTACCAATGTGCAGAGCAGATGAAACCACAAAAACTGCCAGCACCACATGCAGGCTGAAATTGCAGCAAAAAAGATGAACCCCAGCCCAGAAACTGAGGAAGAAACACAAAAAACCCTGGAACAGGAAGCTTTGGAAGCTATAGAATCCATCACAAGTCCCATAAACCCTGGGCAAGCCCTACCCTCTCATACAGTGAGCTTGCTGGTAGTGTCCCTGTCTGCAGGCTGGGCTGCAGATGTGTGCTGGTGAGGCAGGCTGAACTGGGCCAGGTCTGACTGTATTTGCTCTCTGTGCCAGGGAGCCAGCAGAAGATGTTTTTGTAGTTGGGTCCTGCTGCATGGGGCTGGGTAACTGGTTCTGAGTCACAGTTGAGGAGCTTTGGGGGATGTTGTTTACCTCTAATTAAACTTGGCAGGAGGTGAATGGCAGAAGGCATTGATTATTCCAGCTGTAGACACCAAGGGCAGAGGGGTAGTCACTCGAGAAGCTAGGATGTCCCTCTCGCTCCTGCCAGATGCCCCCAGGGATGGTTCCAAGCACACGTTGGGGATGACATTGTTTATTCCATTCCAGCTTTTACTGTGGGGAAGGTCCAAGTGCCATGTGTTGCCTGGACACCTCTCCCTGAAGGTCCCTGTCTTTCCAGTGATTCCCCAGCAGATCTCTCTGCGTTGCAAGGCTCAGACTGATCACTGCAGCCTCCAGAGCCACCAGCCAGCAAATGGCCTTTCTGTTGAAAGTCATTATCTAACTCCACACCTAATCTGATGCAAGCAGCTAATTGTCCTCTCTGCAGATGCCAGCATGGGCCCTGTGCACACTCCGTGTGTGCCATAGTGAAGGTGATTTCCCCAGCTCCATTGCATTTGTATTCACAGACAAAACTGAGCAAATGCCTCTGCTTCCTCCAGCCTCCCCTGCTGAGTCAACATGCTCTGCACCTGCACTTCTCACTACTTGCTTCAGCTAAACTATCCACCAGGACCTGAGAGTGCTGGTGGATAACAAGTAGGGCGCAGCAATGTGGCCTTGTGGCCAAGAAGGCCAATGGGATCCTGGGGTGTATTAGGAAGAGTCTGTCCAGCAGATCAAGGGAGCTTCTCCTCCCCCTCTACTCTGCCCTGCTGAGACCTCATCTTGAATACTGTGTTCAGTTTGGGGCTCCCCAGTTGAAGAGAGACAGGGATCTGCTGGAGAGGGTCCAGCAGAGGGCTAGGAGGATGATGAGGGGACTGGAGGGCATGGCTGATGAGGAGAGGCTGAGGGACCTGGGGCTGTTTAGTCTGGAGAAGAGAGGACTGAGAGGGGATTTAATCAATGTTTGAGGGCTGGGGGTCAGGAGAGGGGGACAGGCTCTGCTCACTGCTCCCTGTGACAGGACAAGAAGCGATGGATGGAAGCTGCAGCACAGGAGGTTCCAGCTCAACACAAGGGGGAACTTCTTGACTGTCCCAGAGCACTGGCACAGGCTGCCCAGAGAGGTTGTGGAGTCTCCTTCTCTGGAGCCTTTCCAGGCCTGTCTGGATGTGTTCCTCTGTGATCTGTGCTAGATTGCATGGTCCTGCTCTGGCAGGGGGTTAGACTTGATGCTCTGCTTGAGTCCCAACCCCTAACATCCTTTGATCCTGTGAAGTAACCTTGGTTGATATGCCCCCAGGAGGGTCTCATCCTGTCTTTGTCCTGCAAGATTCGCCTCTTTCTTTTCAGCCTCCTGACATAAACTGGGTCCAAAGACTAAGGTTGTGGAAAGAAACTGGATAGTTTTAACAGGAGCTTTGCTTAAAATAAGTAATAACAAATCTCCTCAGTGGAACAATGTTCACGTAGTGTTCCCTAACGTCTGTGGTGGAGCAGCCTTCAGTCTCAGCTGTTTCAGATGCATACCAGCCACCACGCAGAGCTCTGTTCCTTTGTTCCTGGCAGTGGGCATGGGAAGTTGTTGAACTGTTCTGTTTTCTTGTAGCAGTTTACTGCCTCAGAACAAACTACCTTTTACCCAACTTTTTATTCCAGCTCCAACAAAGTGCCCCTGTAAAATCTGAGATTACTCACTTTAGCAGGAAATGTGAGGAGGAGGAGGAGGAGGAGGAGGTGCACTAGTTTCACACCTTTTCTCTCTTGCTTTTCCATCTAGAAACAAGTTCTGTTCTGGCTTGACGTCTTGACTGAACCTTTTTCAAGTGCTGTCTGGGAAGGAGACAGCTTTATCTTTTGCTAGAGCAGAGAAACGTTTGGCTCTTAAACAAATTGTCTTAAAACCTGAGGAGTTTTCTTTCTTTTTGTTTGTTTGCTGGAGAAATCACAGCACATGCACAGGATAAGGGAAAATTCCAAATGTGACAAGTCATAATGGCCTGGCTTAGGAACTTTACTCCTCCCCCCCCCACTATTGAAATTTACCAGAGCAGCTCAGAGAGCTTAGAAGTAAGCTGAAGCTCTATGTACAGCAAAGCTACACTTCCAAGCATATATACACAATAGATTTACAGGTATTTACAGTGTGTAATTGTATTATAATTGCATGATTGGTGGAGCCCTCAACACAAGAAGGACATGGAACTGTTACAGTGAGTCCAGAGGAGGCCTTGAAGATACTCAGAGAATCATAGAATCAGCCAGGTTGGAAAAGACCTCCAAGCTCATCCAGTCCAACCTAGCACCCAGCCCTGTCCAATCAACCAGACCATGGCACTAAGTGCCTCATCCAGGCTTTGCTTCAACACCTCCAGGGACGGTGACTCCACCACCTCCCTGGGCAGCCCATTCCAATGCCAATCACTCTCTCTGCCAACAACTTCCTCCTAACATCCAGCCTAGACCTGCCCTGGCACAA
>WAAF01018880.1:1056-27402 GCA_013400475.1 Tricholaema leucomelas | reverse complement strand
CCATTGGCTCTGCTGCCCACCTGGGCACACTGTTGGCTCATCTTCAGCTCCTGTCTACCAGCACCCCCAGATCCCTCTCTGCCTGGCTGCTCTCAGCCACTCTGTCCCCAGCCTGTAGTGGTGCTTGGGGTTGTTGTGGCCAAAGTGCAGAACCCTGCACTTGGCCTTGTTCAGTCTCATCCCACTGGCCTCTGCCCACCCATCCAGCCTGTCCAGATCCCTCTGCAGGGCTCTCCTACTCTCCAACAGATTCGCACCTGCTCCTAGCTTGGTGTCATCAGCAAACTTACTTATGATGGACTCAATCCTAATCTCCTGTTCCAGATCCTCAATAAAGATATTAAAGAGGACCAGACTCAGCTTATGACATGGAGGAGAGTCAGGAGTTTAATGATGAAAATGGTACAAAAGTGACTCCAGTGCTGGTAGATGGATGTTACATTTTTTGTTGGAAAGGGCCAAGTCTGATTTTTTTGTTGGGAGCTCTGAAGTTTCGGTGGGGATTCTTTAGCTGTGTTTGTTTCATGGGAAGTCAGCATGAGGCACTGTACACATGAACCAGAAAGAGTGATTAGCTGCTGTGGTGTGTAAGGTCTGCCTGGACTGGGAACATCAGGATGAAAATAGTTCAAAGAGTGATTTAAAAGGCTCTTTCTGAAAGTAGCTTGCTTTTCTTCCTGGATAGCTCGCCATCCTGCTCTGAGAGACTCTCAGTCTTTTCATGTGTGTAGCCACTTCTGGAGAGAAGTGAAGTGCTGTTATCCTCCTTTCACAAGCACTAGATGCAGCACAAAGTAACAGACAGCTGGGCTGTTGGAGACTAAGGACTTGCCTGGGTCCTGGGACACTGCCCTCCTCTACTGGAGACCCAGCAGCATGGACCAACTTGTGCTCTCACCCTATCTCTCAGCCACTTTTAAGGTTTAGTAAGTTTGTGAATATTTACTTGTCCTTACTCTGTGTTTGGACCTTGTCTAACCTCTAAAGTAGCCCAAGAAACAAGATGCTTGGGTAGTATTGTCAGCAGTGTGGGTTATCAGTCTTCTGAGTACTGTACTGTCCAAATAACACTGACTAGGGTGGTGGGAAGAGGTTCTCCACTGTTACTTACTTTGTAGGAGGGGCTCAGAAGTTGTCTCTGGTCATCTGGACACTGGCCACATTGACCATCTCAGTAAAACCCCACCTGGAGTACTGCATCCAGTTCTGGGGCCCCCATTACAGGAAGAATGTGGAGATGCTGGAGTGTGTCCAGAGAAGGGCCAGGAGGATGCTCAGAGGGCTGGAGCAGCTCTGCTGTGAGGACAGACTGAAAGAGTTGGGGCTGTGCAGGCTGCAGAAGAGGAGGCTCCCAGGTGACCTTCTTGTGGCCTTCCAGGATCTGAAGAGTGCCTACAAAAAAGCTGGGGAGGGACTTTTTAGGCTCTCAGGGAGTGACAGGACTGGGGGGAATGGAGCAAAGCTGGAGGTGGGGAGAGTCAGACTGGACGTGAGGGGGAAGTTGTTGAGCATGAGAGTGGTGAGAGCCTGGACTGAGTTGCCCAGGGAGGTGGTTGAGGCCCCATGGCTGGAGGTGTTTAAGGCCAGGCTGGATGAGGCTGTGGGCAGCCTGCTCTAGGGTAGGGTGTCCCTGGGCATGGCAGGGGGGTTGGAACTGGCTGATCCTTGTGGTGCCTTCCAACCCTGCCTGATTCTATGACTCTATGGAAACCATTTGGTTTTATACAGTTGTTTCTTTTGGGCACCTGGGCAGCATTTGTGAATGTATCTTTGTAGAAGGTTCTGCACAGAGCTTTTTTATTGCTAAAGAAAGAGATCCTCAGCTATCTAGTGCAGGTGACTGACCTGAGAAATGTGACCTGCCTGTGTCCGTGACTGAGCAGGAGGCTTAGGGCTCTGTGGCCACTGGGTAACAGATGTGCAGCATCCCTACCCCAAACTGACTTTTCTACTTTCCTTGTCAGCAAGGTTGTAAAACATCTAAGTTGTCCTCAGAATATTCTTAAAGAAATAGGCCAACATGTCCCTGACTTCTCCAAAGGACAAGACATGGACCATGGAAAGGACCATGTGGACCCTTCCTATTCCCCATGTGGGAAGTGAGAGGAGTTACTACTATCTGTTACTTGTAGAGTGGTTAGCCCAGTCTTAACCCTTAGATAAGCTGTGATGTCCTCCAGCTCCACACTATGCCTTTCCACCATGCAGCATGCCATGGTCTTGAGGCACAAAAGTACAGGAGGTAATCAAAGAATCACAGAGTCAAGCAGGTTGGAAGAGACCTCCAAGCTCCTCCAGTCCAACCTAGCACCCAGCCCTAGCCAATCAACTGGAATGTCTTAGAAGCTGTGTTTTGTCAACATGCACAAGCTTCAGGAGACCATGTGTTGTTTTCCATCCAAAAGAAAAGCAGAAGGCATGAAAAGGTTACTTCCAAGACTGCCTACATGTCTGAAGAAGCAAGACCTCTCAGTCATTTTTGCTACTTGAAGGGCTTTTTTGAGGTTTCAGAGCAGCAATGGACTGTACCTACCACAGACCGAGCAGACCAAGCCATTTCCATTGCATTTCTAGAGGGCTCCTACACCAGTCAAAGCAAACACAACTTGACCTGCACCCCTTGCTAGCAGAATTTTCTGGAGAAATCTCTGTGAGTTGTTGTGTTTGTTTTCCTTCCAGACTTGGAGTTAATCAGAAAGGGACTGGAGGGAGCAATGAAGGTGTTTGGGCTGGAGACAGGAGGAGGAGAGAAGCCAACTGCAGCATTTCGCCTGGAGGAGACCTCAAGGAAATAAAGGGATTTGTCTCCTGCCTTTGAGGCAGCCAGTGTGGGGGACTTGGCCTGCTACTCTGCCCCTTCTAGACAGCTTCTATCCTATTTGCCTCCTGGTTTTATTTACTGGCTGTATCTCTGCTGGTGGTTTTATGGGATTGTTTTTTCTGTTTTATTATCAGAACAGCCACACTTTTACCACAGGCAGGATGATGCTGTGCTTTCTGCTGAAAGCTGCCAGATCATGAGGATGTGGTTGCTTGCAGCAGAGCTCATCAGGCAGGGCTCCTGGCACAGCAGAAGTGGCCCAGGAGGTTTCTTAGAGCAGCAACTGCCCCTCAGCCCATGCTCAGTCACTGGTTCAGTGTTTCATCATTGCTACCAGAGTTGGGGCTCTTCAGTCTGGAGAAGAAAAGGATTCGAGGAGACCTTTTAGTGGTCTTCCAGTATCTGAAAGGGGCATACAGAAGGGCTGGGGAGGGACTATTGACAAGGTCTTGTAATGACAGGATGAGGGGGAATGGGTTTAAACCGGCAGAGGGGAGATTGAAACTGGTTGTTAGGAAGTTCTGTGCAGTGAGGGTGGTGAGACACTGGCACAGGTTGCCCAGGGAGGTTGTGGCTGCTCCCTCCCTGGAGGTGTTTAAGGCCAGGCTGGATGAGGCTTTGAGCAACCTGCTCTAGTGGAGGTGTCCCTGCCTATGGCAGGGGGTTGGAGCTGGATGATCCTTGAGGTCACTTCCAACCTGGACCATTCTATGATTCTATGACTCCATTTCCTGCTTGTATTTTGTGCTGGCTTCTTCATTCCAAGATCAAAGTCATGTCTTTATTGATCAATAAAATAATAGGGTATGTATCTGTTTGATCATACAGAGAAAAATACCCAGCAGGGCTAGATTGGTCTGTGGCACCTATTGCAAACTCACTCTGCTAATAGCTTGTTTAGGTAAAATAAGAGCAAAGTTGGGAGAAGTTCCATTTTTTTCTGTGCTTTTGTTAGATGGCTTCATAGAATCATAGAATCATAGAATGGTTTAGGTTGGAAGGGACCTCAAGGATCATCCAGCTCCAACCCCCTGCCATAGGCAGGGACATCTCCCACTAGAGCAGGTTGCTCAAGCTTGCACACCAGCTGCAGAGGAGGAACCAGCCAGGAGAAGAGAGAGAGAATCAGGAGATGGAAGCTCACAGACAGGAGCAGAAATTCTGCACCTGCCAAAGCTGTCTTTTCCAGTAAGTTTGGTTGATATTAATGTAACAGCAGACCTCGTGCAGGGGGGAGATGCAGAGTGGCTTATGAGCATCAGATGGGCACACTTGATACAAAGGTAGCAAGGGAAGTGTCAAGGTATCTTTTGATGTGCCTTGTGGTGGCAGGATGCAGAAGGAAGGTGTAGCTTGGAAAGCACAGAGGAGAAGGTTGTCATGGCAAAGGCCCAGTCCCAGATCCTGGTTTTACTTTCCTCTTTTACCATTGTGCATCACTGCTTCAGAAAATAGGAGCATCCATAATATCTGAGGTCCTTTGTGCGTGTCGGAGGAGTGCGCCTAGCTGGAAGAGAGAATCACAGAAAAGAGATGCTCTTGGGGATTGAGAGGACAAAAAGAGCATCCATGTATTTCAAAGAGAGCATCTCTGAGCCTCTGCTTTGTCTTTTCTGATAAACCTGCTACTGGCTGTAGTCTGGAGCAGTGGAGAGGAGAGATCTGCTCTGCTTGATGTAGAGGCTCTGTGACTGCAGCTGATCTAACCAAAGGGTTTGATGTTTTACTTTCCTGTTTCTTATCCAGCACTTGAGCCTCTTTAAAGAAGAAATGTTCCATCAAGTGCCAAAATCATTTAGCACTCAGCAAAGCTGCTGGAGTTTGCTTGTCATAAGAGAGGCTCTGGCAAGGATTGGAGTTGATGCTGTGGTAGTGGAGTGGCTGGGTGGTAGCTCTGCAGCTGGGCCAGGGAGAGGGTTTCCTTTCCTATACAAGCAGCTCTGGTGAGTTTTCTCACCCCTGTGGTTGTGCTGCTGAAGCAGACATTTACCATTAGGTTGGGAAGTAGTCTTCTTGGATTGTTGGACTGCTTGAGTGAGAGGTTGGTTCAGCCTCTGAGTTGCAAATCAGTGCTGGGCTGCTGTGTAAGCACCCAGGAGTTGTTTGTGTTGCTTGTGCCTGAGCCCAGCCTGGCCCAGGCAAGTGTTGCTCCTTGGAGGGTCCCCATTGCTCTGACCCATCCCCATGGTTGCAGGTGGGCAGAGCAGGCAGAGCATGAGCTGCTGCCTGCAGAAAGGGCTATGTGTGCCCTTCTCTGTCCCATATGTGTAAACCCAAGCAAGGTGATGGCACAGATGTTTTTTTTTCCTGCAGTAAGTCATCTGGGGACCTCTTCTGAGAGAGGAGAAGGTGTCAGCAGGGTTGGTGGCTGGTGCTGTACAAAAAGGATGAGCATGGCTGAAGAGAGCAGGCAGTGTGGATGCACCAGGGCCTGTAAATCATGGCCAGAGCCAGGAGGCAACAAATCAAGCACCCACGAAGAGGGAATTGCACAGACAGTGGTGGATCAGTAGGCGTGTGCACAGTGATCCACGTGTGGGCAGGCTGTGAGCGCTGGCTTGCTGCTCCCGAAAGATGTATAGTGGCTAGCAGAAACCAAAGCACTAGGAGCTCTCTATGGCAGCAAATATTAAACCTCTCAGAAACAACCAGAAAAATACACTGCTGGGTAGCTGGGAAAGGCTCCTTGAGACTGACAGTCAATACTGCTCTCTTATGTTAGCAGCACAAAGCCAGCAGTGTTCAGCTGTCTGCAAAGCAGCCGCCTCTGCCCAGGAGAGGTCGCAGCAAAAACCCCAACTGTCACCCCCAGTGTTGTCCTCTCTCCTGCTGAGGGGAAAGCAGCATCAGTGCAAGAAGAATCTGATGTGTTTTCCCAGTGCAAAATAACCTGAGTTTTGGTTTTTTTCTCTAGTCTCATGCCTATGGCTTGAGGCTTCTGACCCATCCCTGGAGGCCAGTGCTTAGCTGCTCTGGCACCTCTTTCTCTCCTTCCCACATTATTCATGTCATGTCACGGCTGATTTTCAGACCCTGGAAGTTGTGATGATGAGGGATGCTTGTTAGGCTGGTTTAGCTTTTCCCTACATCACTGATTCTGAGGAGTAATAAAGTATTTATTAGATGTTACAAAACCAAACCCAGAATGGCAGCAGAGTGAGCAGTGAAATTCTGCTCCTTGGCGGTGGTTCCTGCACAGCTCTGTGCTGCTCTTGGTCGTGTGCTGTAAGCTGCTCTCTCTAGACAAAAGGCAGAGGTGCTTCCTCTGGGAATGACCTGGAGGCCCCAGCTGAAGAGATTCCTTTGAGGAATGGGTGACACTCGTGGGCTGAACCATCAGGGACTGGTGTGTAGCACTTTGGTGCATCCTCACATCCTGGCTGCAAAGGAGACCCTTCCAGTGGCCTGTATGGGTGCAAAGGCATCAGTGCAACAAAAGGCTTAGTCCTCAATCAGAGGTGTTGAAGCATGGCAGTAAAAGGGATCACCTTTCCACCAGAGAGGTGCCTTTTAGAATAGAATAGAATAGAATAGAATAGAATAGAATAGAATAGAATCAAGCAGGTTGGAAGAGAGCTCTAAGATCATCCAGTCCAACCTAGCACCCTGCCCCAGCCAGTCAACCAGACCATGGCACTAAGTGCCTCATCCAGGCTTTGCTTGAACACCTCCAGGGATGGTGACTCCACCACCTCCCTGGGCAGCCCATTCCAATGCCAATCACTCTCTCTGCCAACAACTTCCTCCTAACATCCATCCTAGACCTCCCCTGGCACAACTTGAGACTGGGTCCCCTTGTTCTGTTGCTGGTTGTCTGGGAGAAGAGACCAACCCCACCTGGCTACAGCCTCCCTTCAGGTAGTTGTAGACAGCAATGAGGTCACTCCTGAGCCTCCTCTTCTGCAGGCTGCACACCCCCAGCTCCCTCAGCCTCTCCTCATAGGGTTTGTGTTCCAGGCCTCTCACCAGCTTTGTTGCCCTTCTCCGGACATGTTCCAGTATCTCAACATCTCTCTTGAAAGCCTTTTGCTTGAAAACCTTCTACAGAGTTCAGATCTGACTGCAATTGCAGCAGCTGTCTCATTGATGGATATGGCTTTGTTAGCTGGTTTGAGTGCATGTGTGCTCAGCTGTGGGCGAGTTATTCTGTAGCCTGTCACTGGCAAATCAGTGGTTAGCACTAAAACATTTGGCAGTCTGCAACCTAGGATGGTCTCTCCTTGTAAGTCTTCTGTTGGGTATGGTCCTGCCATAATGTAGTGCGGGTTGCAAGGAACTTCAGAGGAGCTTAAAAGCAGAGCTCCCTCCATAACCAGCTCAAGGCATGCAATCAGGCTGGGAAAACTCACAAGGCTGGAGTTGCTGGAGTATCTCTGAGTGGCTATCTCAGTGCTGGACCATCCTGTGATGGTTTGGGAGTTACCTGACCCCTACTCTTATGAAATCACCCAGACTAGACTCAGGCAGCTGGCAGTTAAGGAATGACGCTTTATATCCACAGCTTAGCATGAGATACAAGCAGAGAGTTACAATCTATACAGCTATAAACAGAAATAGACAAGTGAAAAGTAATACAGAAGCACAACAGCCCTCCCAGAAACATGAGTCCCCAGGAGGAGCTCCCAACCACCCTTCCACCTTCTTTCCATCTCTCTACCTTGTCCCAGAGTTTGTCTTATGTGCAAGGCGAGGTTGGAGGATTGGCCAGGAGGGTTGCAAGCAGAAGGATTAGTTACACAGCAGCAGCCCAGGGCACCAACTGCAACAGACACACACACACACTGACCATCTCCCACTGTCTTATCTATATTTGTGTCCTTGTTTTTATACATCTCAGCAAGCCTATGAGTGCAGCAGACATCACCAGTGTTTCCTTTTCACAGCCTATCATCTAATTCCTCTCATTAAAATATTCCAGTTAGCCTCAAACCAGCTCACACCCTCACTGCAATACTGTGCAAGAAACTCTTCAAAATACTTATGAGCCTCTCCTGTCTAGGAGCTTTCAAGGCATGTAATCTGGGGCTTTTGGACACCAAATGCTGTTGATGTGCATCATACAAGGCCTGGAGAGACAACTGTCCTGTGAATGCAAGTCATCTTGTTTTCTTCACACATGCAGATTTGAAAGTTTACTTTCAGAGAGTGAAAATCTGCACGAGTTGTTCTAGTGCTTGGCAGTGCAGCACATGGGGCTGCTTAGCTTGGAGAGGAGGAGGCTAAGGGGTGACCCCATTAATGTAAGGGGTGTGTGCCAGGAGGATGGAGCCAGCGCCAGGGTCTAGTTGATTGGATAGCACTGGGTGATAGATTGGACTGGATGATCTTGGAGGTCTGGTTGATTCTATGATCCTGTGACCCTATGATTCTATGACAAAGGGCAATGGGCGGAAGTTGAGGCATAGGAGGTTCCATATGAACTTGAGGAAGAATTTTTTCACTGTGAGGGTGACTGAGCACTGGCACAGGCTGCCCAGGGAGGTTGTGGAGTCTCCCTCTCTGAGATAGTCAAGAGCCATCTGGATGCATTCCAGTGTGATCTGCTCTGGGTGATCCTGCTCTGGCAGGGGGGCTGGACCAGATGATCTTTCAAGGTCCCGTCCAGCCCCTGGCATTCTGTGATTCTATGTAAATCTGAGAGTCTGCTTTGAGCTCATCCATAGAATCATAGAATCAACCAGGTTGGAAGAGACCTCCAAGCTCATCCAGTCCAACCTAGCACCCAGCCCTAGACAATCAACCAGACCATGGCACTAAGTGCCTCAGCCAGGCTTTGCTTGAACACCTCCAGGGACGGCAACTCCACCACCTCCCTGGGCAGCCCATTCCAATGCCAATCACTCTGTCTGCCAACAACTTCCTCCTAACATCCAGCCTAGACCTGCCCTGGCACAACTTCACACTGTGTCCCCTTGTTCTATTGCTGCTTGCCTGGGAGAAGAGACCAACCCCCACCTGGCTACAGCCTCCCTTCAGGTAGTTGTAGACAGCAATGAGGTCACCCCTGAGCCTCCTCTTCTAGGCCCCTGGGTCAGTGGCATTGCTTGGCCCTGCTTTGAAGTACGACATTGGGGCTGAGGCTGGTCCCCTGCCTCTGCCAGGGAGGCACTGCCTCCTGGCTGGCTGGTGGTCTCTTCTGGAGTTTGGCAGCAATGCCTTTGGCACCCGACAGGGAGAGAAGAGGCATAAAATAGGAGGTGAGGCATGCCGGGCAGACTTCATTGCCTGGTGGGTCTGGCCACCCTCTGCTTCCCAGCTGCTGCTGTGCTGTGCAGCTCAATTTGAGACGCAAGCAGCTCAGGCTGACTGCGTCCTTGCTGATGTCCAGGACAGCGGCGCGGGCAGGGATCAATGCAGCGGCGCTGCTGCACGGTCTGCTGGCCATAGCAGGAGACAAAGGCTCCCGTGAGCCAGGGCCCGGGCTGTGCTGCAGCCTGCTGCCATCAGAGGGGCTCGCCTTGTTTCCTGGATGAGGAAAACACACAGAGCCTGGGGGCGAGGAGAAGGCAGCTGACACTCCGGTGGAGCCAGAGCCGATGATTCATTTCCACGGTGCCCAGCAGCTCGTGTGCGAGCTGTGCCTTGGGAGCTTCTAGGAATTTCAAGAAGCATCACTCCTTTTGAAGGTAGCCCATTCGGTTCTGAGGAAGGGACAGAAAACACTGCTGCTAGGTGGCATTAGCGGGATTGAATGAGCAAGGCCTTCTGGAGGTTGTCCTAAGAGATAACCTGAAAAGAAACATATAGCAAATGCCACCCACGTTTTCAAGCTCCTAAATGAAAAGCCTCTTAGCTGAGCTTATCAGTGCTCTTAGCCTGTCTTCTCTTGCACCTCAGCACGCTGATGGCAGCGTTACTTGGAGTTTTCCTGCTTCTTTCCTGGGTTCCTTACAGCCTCTATTTCCCTGTCGTTTCACAACTGTTGCTAATGCAAAATCGTTAATACTTTTAATTAACATCCTGCTTTTCTCTCCTTCCACGTAATTAAATGCTTAATAAAACCAGACCTAGCTCATTCCCACAGGTGTCTCCAACCTGAGCTCACTCCATTGTCTTTGGCTTCTCTTATTGCTGACACAGTTTTCTTTGTAATTCCATCAGGACCCAAATAGGTTCGGAGCCTGATTTATGTCTGCTGCTGTGTGTTTTGCCTCAAGGATATCTGGACTGCTATTGGCAACCACCAAAAAGGGCTTAAGGTGTCTGAAATGGCAGATGGATACTTAGAGACAAAAATTAGATCCTGCCAGCCTTAAAGCCAGGGGTTTGTGATGGTTTGGGTGTTACCTGCCCCCCCCACCCCACTCTTGTAAAAAATCACCTGGGTTAGACTCAGCTGAGCTGGAAAGCAGAATGGAGCTTTATATTCACAGCTTAGCACATGATACAAGCAGAGAGTTACAATCTATACAGCTACAGACAGAAATCATGGAATCATAGAATCCTAGAATGGTTTAGGTTGGAAGAGACCTCAAGGATCATCCAGCTCCAACCCCTGCCATAGGCAGGGACACCTCCCACTAGAGCAGGCTGCTCAAGGCCTCATCCAGCCTGGCCTTAAACACCTCCAGGGAGGAAGCATCCACAACCTCCCTGGGCAACCTGTGCCAGTGTCTTACCACCCTCACTGTAAAGAACTTCCTCCTAACATCCAGTCTAAATCTCCCCTCTGCCAGCTTAAACCCATTCCCCCTCGTCCTGACATTGCCAGACCTTGTCAATAGTCCCTCCCCAGCCTTCCTGTAGGCTCCCTTCAGATACTGGAAAGCCACTCTAAGGTCTCCTCGAAGCCTTCTCTTCTCCAGGCTGCAGAGCCCCAACTCTCTCAGCCTGTCCTCATAGCAGAGCTGCTGCAGCCCTCTGAGCATCTTCGTGGCTCTCCTCTGGACTGGCTCCAGCAGTTCCATGTCCTTCTTGTGCTGGGGGCTCCAGAACTGCACACAGTACTCCAGGTGGGGTCTGAGGAGAGCAGAGTAAAGGGGGAGAATCCCCTCCCTTGCCCTGCTGCCCACACTGCTCTTGCTGCAGCCCAGCACAGGGTTGCTGTCTGGGCTGCATGTGCACACTGCAGGCTCATGTTGAGCTTTTCGTCAACCCAGACCCCCAGGTCCTTCTCCTCAGGGCTGCTCTCAGCCATTCACCACCCAGCCTGTATCTGTGCCTGGGATTGCACCGACCCAGGTGCAGGACCTTACACTTGGCCTTGTTAAACGTCATGAGGTTGGCCTGGGCCCACCTCTCCAGCCTGTCCAGGTCCCTCTGGATGGCATCCCTGCCCTCCAGCAAGTCAGCTGTGCCACACAGCTTGGTGTCATCTGCAAACTTGCTGAGGGTGCACTCAATTCCTCTGTCCATATCACTGACAAAGATGTTACAGAGCACTGGTCCCAGCACTGACCCCTGAGGAACACCACTTGGCACCGGTCGCCAGGTGGACATTGTGCCATTGATCACCACTCTCTGCATGCGACCATCCAGCCAATTCCTTATCCAGTGAGTGCTCCACCCATGCAGTCTGTGCTTTTCCAGTTTGGTGACCAGGATATACAAGTTAAAAGTGATACAGAAGCACAACAGCCCTCCCAGAAACCAGAGTCCCCAGGAGGAGCTCCCAACCACCCTTCCACCTCCTTTCCACCCCTGTACCTTATCCCAGAGTTTGCCTTACATTCAAGGTGAGTTTGGAGAATCAGCCAGGGGGGTTAGGAAGCAAAGGGATTAGTTACACAGATGGCAGGTTAGGGAGAGAAGGGGGGCAGCCAGAGCCAGAGAGCAACTCTCTTATCTATATTTATGTTGTGGTTTGTATACATCTCAGCAAGCCTATGAGTGAAGCAAACATCACCATTGTTTCCTTTTCACAGCCTGTCATCTAATTCTTCTCACCAGAATATTCCAGCTAGCTTCAAACTAGCATGTTGCAGACTTTGCTGCTTGTTGTGATTGCTTGCCACAGGAACCATAGTCAAAGGCCTGCAGAGCAGTGTTATCAAGGCCTTGCCATGCAGGACTCCAGACAATTCCATGTGAATTATGCCAGAGACAGTTTTATTGCATTACAGCTCGAATATAAATGCACTCAGCCAGTGGAGCACACACCCACACATTAGCATAATTAGTCAAGGACAACCCACTCCATCTGCATAAACCAGGCCTTGTTTCCTCATGAACGAGGTGTCCGTTATCTATCCCTTCTGAGATAGGTTAGCCAGCAGCTGGTGGGAACCAAGGTCAGCATCCATCTGTTGTTATTCTTCTTCACTCCATTCTCACGTCCTTCACTTTGCATTCCCACACTAGCACAGGGTTTCAGCAGTGTTTTTCCACAGGGCCCAGTGCAGATAATGCCCAGGACTGAGGTGGGTCAGGTTAGAGGGATGGTCTTTGCTCCAGCCCTGTGATGCTGAGCCTTGTTGTACATGCCAGACTCTGTGAGGCGTGGGGTGCTGTTTTGGGAGTGGGAACGATCCCTCTTTTCATAATCTGCAGGGATGGCAAAAGATGTTCCACCTTTTCTGAAGTCTTGCTTTGTGGTGGTTTGGGTGTTCCCCACCCCCCCCACACTTTGGAAATCACCCAGACTAGACTCAGCCAGCTCTGGAAATTGAATGAAGCTTATATTTACAGCTGGCACAATGTACAAGCAGATAGTTACAGTATATACAGTTATAGACAGAAATAGACAAGGGAAAAGGTAATACAGAAACACAACAGCCCTCCCAGAAGCCTGAGTCCCCAGGAGGGGCTCTCTACCACCCCCTCACCTTCCCTCTACCCCTCTCAACCTTACCCCAGTCTCAAGAAAGAATAGAAGTTTGTCCAGGGGGTTAGGAAGCAAAGTGGATTAGTCCAAAATGGAGGGTGAGGTTAGAGAGTAAGATGCAGCTCAGCCAGCAGCCCAAGTGGGAGACGACTCCCTAGTGTGTTATCTGTGTTTTGCTTTTTATTCTTACACATCTCAGCAAGCCTATGAGGGAAGTAGCCATCACTATTGTTTTCCTTTCACAGCCTGTGATCTAGTTCTTCTCACCAAAACATTCTAGCTAGCTTCAAACTAGCACATGCTCTATGTCACTTTGATGAACACCTCTCCATAAGCATGGGGATAAACTAATCCCAGATTATCACCTCACACTGGCGTTGTTCACTAACCCTCCTCAGCATGGTGTTGCTGAATTAATTACCAGTATTCATGATGTTTGTTACCACAGCCCCACGTGGAGCATCATCCAGATCTAATAATATTTACTGTTATGTTTTCCAAGTGGTCCCTCTCCTGCTTTTTATCACTAGCTGTGTTTAGCAGCCCTCATTATGCTTTAGGCATTTGGATATCTGTAGTTTTTCATACTTTATTCAAAGCTATTTAGATACTTAGAACCATTCATTTTAGTTTTCTCTCCCATTTTAATGGCCTGTTTTCTTCTGCTGGCATGCAAGTGAGCTAAAAAAAACCCCACTCTCCTTCAGCCCTTTTGGTCATTAGTAAATAGTTGTCCTAATTCTTACTGCTTTCTTTCCCCTTTGAGTTTGAAGCTGTCATATGTATGTCTTGTTTGTGTCTTTCTCTCCCATCTAAATTAATTCTTAGCCTCAAACCAGAAGCAGCCCCGTGGTAAACCAGGCACAACTACATTTAAATCCCTGCAGCCCTTCTTTAGAATGCAGATAACATTCATGTTGATGTTGTGCTGGCAGTGCTGGTGCATGAGTTATGTGCCTGCTGTGACTTTGTCTGCACTACAAGCTGAAAAGGTGGGGTTTTTTAGCTATATCTGGTTTTAAACTGACAGTTAAATTGGCAAACTAATGGCATGTTATCTTACAAGGCTGGAATAAACCCTTGTAAACTTCCTACTGGTGTCATCATGCCAAAATTAGAACCGTCTTGCAGGTCATACCAGCACTATGCTGGACAGAAACTGGTTTGAGCAGCAGAGACAGCAGAGAAAGTACTTACTAGAATAAAGAGAACAGATTTGCCCTTGTGTGATTTCTTTAGCATTAAATTCTTTCACCACTGCTTCTGACTGATGCTTTGTGTGTGACAAGCAAGGAAATAAAAAGTCATCGAGTGCTGATGAGTGTCATCTTCAGCAGCCAGCTTGCAAGGCTTGCTGTTGGGTGATAAAACCTCATCTTCTGAAGGGGAGATGCTAACTGGGGAAGAGATTGCACTGGAACAGTTTTTCACAGTATCACAGTATCATCAGGGTTGGAAGAGACCTCACAGATCATCAAGTCCAACCTTTTACCACAGAGCTCAAGGCTAGACCATGGCACCAAGTGCCACGTCCAATCCTGCCTTGAACAGCTCCAGGGACGGCGACTCCACCACCTCCCTGGGCAGCCCATTCCAAGCCCATTTCCAAGCATGCAAAAAGCAGCTTGCTTTTGATTTAGGTGTATCTGAAGCAGTAAAAGTCATGTGCATTTTGTGGTGTCAGAGATGTTCAGGAATTAAGTTCAAGGTGGTTTTAGGTGCACTCTGGGCAACCAGATCTGATGGAGGATGTCCCTGCTCACTGCAGGGGCGTTGAACTAGATGACCTTTGGAGGTCCCTTCCAACCCAGACCATTCTATGATTCATGATACTTAAATGACCTTGCCAGGTTGTGTGCTTGTGTACTCACATGTGCCTTATTCCTCATCTGTTCTGCTGCCCCCAAAGGAGAGCAGAAGTGCACATTATAAGTACCCCAGTAAGATACTGCAGAAGAATTAGTGTGGTTTTTTTTTTCCCTAATACATAAATCTTTCTTGACTAATTTTCTCCATCTGGCTTGTTTTGCAGATAAGTAAGCAGCAGCTCCAGACAATCAAAGATCGTTTCCAAGCCTTTCTCAATGGAGAAACCCAAATTGTGGCAGATGAAGCATTTATAAATGCCGTCCAGAGCTACTACGAGGTAAGGAGAGACGGTACAATGTCTGTGTGAATCCTTCTTCCCACCCCTATTCACAGATGGGGTTGAATTCTAACCAAATGGATTCTCCTGCATCAAATAACACAAAGCAAAGCCAAGTGCAAGGCCTCTTCTGTCTGTCCCAGACACCACAAGGTTCGTGAGGGTCAGAGTTTGTGCATGCAACCATGTGGCAAGCGTGGCAACCCCTACCCCGGCGCTGCCGAGAATGGACACAAGCGGCAACAACCTTCGGATTGATGCAGTGCCTCTTTCCTCCGTGCAAGTGCAAGGCCCTGCTACAGCCAGAGCCACTTTTTTTATACCAACATACAAAGAGTGCATTAACATCATCCAGATGATGTACAGCCCTGGTTTTAACAGGCTTTATGCCTCGTTTTTCCTATGCCACCTGGCCTGTTATCTCAGACGGTTCTTCTCTCCCACGTGGGAGACATCCTGAGGTCTGGGAACCAAAGCTGCTTACTCTGTACACAGCTCATTATTTTCCCTCTTATATTTCTTCTTGTTGCATTCCCACACTACCCCATGTTGTACTCTACAGATTGATTAGGGAGAAGATTGTCCTTCCTTTAAGCTGAAAAATAGAATCATAGAATTACAGAATGGTTTAGGTTGGAAAGGACCTCAAGGATCATCCAGCTCCAACCCCCTGCCATAGGCAGGGACACCTCCCACTAGAGCAGGCTGCTCAAGGCCTCATCCAGCCTGGCCTTAAACGCCTCCAGGGAGGAAGCATCCACAACCTCCCTGGGCAACCTGTTCCAGTGTCTTACCACCCTCACTGTAAAGAACTTCCTCCTAACATCCAGTCTAAATCTCCCCTCTGCCAGTTCAAACCCATTCCCCCTCATCCTGACATTACCAGACCTTGTCAATAGTCCCTCCTCAGCCTTCCTGTAGGCTCCCTTCAGATACTGGAAAGCCAAAATATACCAAATCTATCCAGATACTGGATAGCCAAAATACCTTCCTGATGCTTGAAAGCAGTGCACTCTAAAAAGGGAAGATGACAGTTTCAAACAAATGTCACATATTGTATGCATGAAAATTCCCAAGAGAAAACTGGGCAGCACCTTCAGTTCTTGCTGAAGCTTTTCCATTGTGTCTCAGTGACTGTGGGCTTTCCAGCAAGAGCCTTGTCTTTTCTGTTTGGTATGACAAGTCCTGTAAAGCACAGAGGGGAGGAGGAAGATGTATAGCTAAAAACTAGAAGATAGCGAGGAACATGAAGCATCATTCCTAATTGTGCAACAGGATTACTATGCAAATCTGTTTGCACCTCTTTGTATGCAGCCCATAATGCTGCTTTGCATCTCATTTCTCAAGAGGAAAGAGAGAGCTTCTGCTTTTGAGGGAGATGCAGTGTTTGTGATCTGTATGAGGAGTGTCGCTTACTTTTCTTGCTAGCCCTTCTGCAAGCCATTTCTCTTTCTCCCTAGAGCTGTTCTGTCATAGAAGGTGAAGAGTTTGAATTGCCTAGGTGAAATATTTCTCTGGCAGTGGAATCTAAGGGGGGGACCAAAATCAGCTAAAGTTCTCTTCAGTTTTAGTAACTCTATAAAAAAATGGGAGCAGCTGCTTCTGTGTAAGGAAAGCACAAATTATCTCTGGATTAACTGTATTAAACCAGCTTAGTAGTTACTGCTTCATCATTCTCTGTGCAGAAAAGAAGCTGAGAGTAATTTACATCTCTTATCAGAAAAGAAATTGCAAAGGGATCATCAGTTTATCACAGCTTCACCAAACAGATTCTCTTAGCAAATGTTTTCAGAATGGCCTGAGCTGCATTCTAGGATGTCTGTCCCAGTAAGATTATTAAGCATGAAAATGAAATTGCTTAAAAACGAGCAAAATACGTCCTGGTTTCACTGGTGGGTCTGGCTGAAAATGTGTCCTGAGCAGCACCAGAAGCTATGTGCTGTATTCTTACCTCAAGGGATCAAACTTACACTGAGCAGTTGACCAGGACCAGATGTCTGTGTCTGCAGTTCAGCTGGATGCTCCACTGGCCCTGTCCTACTTAAAACAGGCCACAAAAGGCATAATGCATTGGTTTGAGTCCTTCAGCACAACTGCTTTTTCTAGCTGTTGGTCTCCTCTAGTTTACAGCCATGTACTTTCAGCTCCTCTGCAGCTGTAGCCTGACTGCCCGTGTCTTCCTCAGCACCATCTGCAGGGGCTCAAGGTAAAGCCTCGCTGCCTCCTCACACTGCCTCAGCAGCATTCCCTGCTGATGGTGTTCTTCCTCCCTTCTCTGCAGAGTGGTGCTCACTCTTGGTTGAACCATGCTGCAGTCACAGCATAGAATCATAGAATCAACCAGATTGGAAGAGAACTCCAAGCTCAGCCAGTCCAACCTAGCACCCAGCCCTAGACAATCAACCAGACCATGGCACTAAGTGCCTCATCCAGGCTTTGCTTGAACACCTCCAGGGACGGTGACTCCACCACCTCCCTGGGCAGCCCATTCCAATGCCAATCACTCACTCTGTGAAGAAATTCCTCCTAACATCCAGCCTAGATCTCCCTTGGCACAACTTGCTCCAGTTCCTGCATATCTCAGAGTTTTGTGCAATTAACCATCCCTTAAATGGATGCTATGTGGAAATTAGCATCTAGGAACTGATTTAGAAAGCTGCATGATGGCTTGGAAAATGTTAAACCTTGGCTTTTTGCTCAGCAGAAACTGGCCTTCTCTGTGCAGGACATGACTGGTCTTTCTAAGGGGTCTACTTTGGAACAGTGCAGATTAGGTTAGTAACCTGGGGAATGATGGTTTTTTGCTGGAGAAAGAAAGAGGTGAAGGTGGTGGTGTGGGTCAGGAATGTGTTTGGTCTTGCCCTGAGTGTGTTTGCATAGCCACATTCTGCTGCTCTTGTTGCTGTCAAGGGATAAACTTGTGGTTGTCAGCCTTAGACTAGTTCGTAGGCTGCTATCAAATGAAAGATGGAGTGATCTAAGCAGACTGTGTTGCTGGTCTGCAAAGCATCACTGTGCCTGCAGGAATGCTGCACACCCATGTGTGAGAGACAGGCACAGCACACTCCAGTAGGCGCTCCAGGAGAGCTTGTCTCATGCCCTTTTACTTCTAACGAGTAAATCTTCATCTGTCAACTAGCACTGTGCAGCAGTCCCTTCAGTGAGTACCATGGAAATGCTTTGTTAGACCCATTTCCATTCTGCTGCTGGCAGTTGGGGCCACTCGTGACACTGAGGGCTCATCTATGGATGCAGCAGGAGATGCATGACCCAGTTCATAGAAGCCAGTTCTCATCTGCATGTGCTGCTGTAGCATTTTGCTTCAGGAGTCAACCTAGCAGTCCTAGGCAGTCATGCAGCTGAGCAAGTCACTTGTTACCTGCTAAAAAGCTCACTCTGCAGGACAAAACATCCCTTTTGTCTTTTCATCTTCCTGTTTCATGGTCTTTTTCTGCTGCCTTCTGTCTGACTGATGCTCCCACACACAGAATCACAGAGCCACAGAATTAACCAGGTTGGAAAACACCTCTGAGATCATCCAGTCCAACCTGTCACTGAGCCCTTCTAGTTAACCATGGCACTAAGTGCCTCATCCAGCCTCCTTTTAAATACCTCCAGGGATGGTAACTCCACCACCTCCCTGGGCAGCCCACTCCAATGCCAATCACTCTTACTGTGAAGAACTTCTTCTTAGCATCCAGCCTGAACCTGCCTTGGCACACCTTGAGGCTGTGTCCTCTTGTTCTGTCACTGTGTGCCTGGGAGAAGAGCCCAACCCCACCTGGCTCCAACCTCCCTTCAGGTAGTTGTAGAGAGCAATGAGGTCTGCCCTGAGCCTCCTCTTGTCCAGGCTGAACACCCCCAGCTCCCTCAGTTGCTCCTCTTCTACCAAGCCCAGCCCTCCTTTGTTGGCTGCTGCTCTTCCCCCTGTGGCAGGGGGTAAACTGGGGCTGAGAGAAGCTGGCAAGTTAGGTCCCTCTGCTGACAGTGGCATCAGCCCAGCCACAGGCATGAGGACCGCAGCTAATAGCAGCTGCTGGTGCTGGCATGTGTGGGAAGTCATTAGTGCTGTCACACAGGGTCAGGCCAAAGGAGCCTGCAGGATGAGTAAAGAGGGGAGGTGAGAGTTGAGGATGTTGCAGTGGGGCCGTTTGTTGTAACCTCCCACCCCGTCCAGCTGTCAGTGTGCCGAGGCCTTCCTGGGCTGTGCTGCCAGCTTGGATTCTTATAGTTCTCATCTATTACCTAGAAGCACCTGTGTGCACCCAGATGCCATCACTCATATTTAGGTTCTACAAGGAAAGAAAATGTGTGCTGCTATGATTTCAGTGTGGACCTAACAGGCTGCTGGTGGCATCCAGCTTATCTCATCTGCAGAGTGCCTTCACCAGCACAGTGAGGCTGGAAGGAAACAGCCCAGCTCTTCCTCAGCACCATTTCTGGGCTGGTCTTGAAGCAGAATCCACTACTACTCCTGACAGATGCCTGTGCCACCCAGCAGCTGGGAACATGGAGTGCCATGTTGCTGAGTGGTATATAAAAAAGTCTATGATGTCCTTAGGTCATCCTCAAACTCTTTAATTATTGAGAGCTGACAGATACACCCTGGTGCTGGCACAGCTTCTTCCCAGCCTTCTGTATTCATCTGTTCTCAGCATCATTAATAAAACAGCAGTTCTTGCTGGGCAGTGATTGCTCTCCTGTGTTCAAGGCTTGGGAGAGGAGAGCCAACACAATATCCCCCTGTCCTTTCCTCACCCTTCATTTCTACGTTGCTCCTATGGCATTTCCTGGTGTGCAGGGGTCTGTTGTGTTTTGACCCTTCTGCTCCCATTCCAGTGGGAAAAAGCATCTTCAGCAGATGCCTTTTCCCTCCCTTCTGCTGTCAGTGTCCTGCACCTGGCAAGATGCTTTCTCTGCAAAGCCTTCCCAGGCAGCCTCAACCCATGTGCTACTTCAGCAGGGCCAGAACAGGCAGGGATTCAGCCTCATCCTTCTGTGGCCATGCCACATTTTAGTGATGCCCAGAACACCAATTACCTTGGTGTTTACCCATCAGTATGCAAAGTCCAGGCCATTCCTCCTTGTTCTTTCTTGGGGTGTCTTAATGGTGCTCTTGCAGTGCTAGTTGCCCAGGTGGGAAAGAGAAGTGGAGATACAGACATTATTTAACTGAAGGTAACAATCAGTTAATTAATACAAAGTCATTTCTGTCATGTGGCAGCAGGGCAGCCTGCAAAGATCTCCTCTGGTGTAGTAGCTTAATATAAGCCTGGTCCTTGCACTGGTCAGAGGTTTCCTAGGGGCTTGGCTACCAGGTTAAATGCAGAGCAATGCTGTTAACTTCAGCAGGATGACTGGGCTCCCTCTGCCAGGGCAGAACTTGGCTAGGTGAGTGCAACTGTACAATAATTTTCCTTATTAAAACCTTTGGTGAAGCAAAATGTAATCCTGTTTTCCCAAAGGGCATTCGTCTACCCAGTGAGGTGCAGTGTGATGGTTTGGGTGTCCCCTGCCCCCCCACACTTTAGAAATCACCCAGACTAGACTCAGCCAGCTCTGGAAATATGAATGAAGCTTATATTTACAGCTGGCACAATGTACAAGCAGATATTTACAGTGTATACAGTTATAGACAGAAATAGACAAGGTAAAAGGTAATACAGACACAACTCCCCTCCCAGAAACCTGAGTCCCCAGGAGGGGCTCTCAACCACCCCTCACCTTCCCCCTACCCCTCTCAACCTTACCCCAGTCCCAAGGAAGAATGGAGGTTTGGCCAAGGGGATTAAGAAGCAAAGGTGAATCAGCCAAAGCAAATGGAGGGTGAGGTTAGAAAGCAAGATGCAGCTCAGCCAGCAGACCTCAGCTCTCCAGCAGGCAAAGAGCTGAGAGCACAGCCCCAGAGCAAAGTGACCTTATCTTTTGCTTTGCTTTTCTTCTTTACACATCTCAGCAAGACTGTGAGGGAAGTAGACCTCACCATTGTTTTCATTTCTCAGCCTATGATCTAATTCTTCTCACCAAAACATTCTAGCTAGGCTCAAACTAGCACATGCAGCCACAACATCAGAGGAGTCTTAATGGCATCAAAATGTTCCCATTTTAGTGGACACAAAGCAGAAGCTTCACCTGATTTCATTATGCTTCACGAAGTACAGCTGAAGCCTCTCTCCATCTCCAACACGTGGTTGAGCGAGGAGCTCTGGCAGGCAGTTAGCAGACTTCCCAGCAGCAGGAGCATTTCTGGTGGTACTGAAGGGGAATTGGCTTTTGCTTTTGTTTGAACTGACGCCACCTGAAGTCACCTTTCTTTGGCAGGTGTTCCTGAAGAGTGACCGTGTGGCCAGGATGGTGCAGAGCGGAGGCTGCTCAGCCAACGACTCCCGGGAGGTCTTCAAGAAGCACATTGAGAAGAGAGTGCGTAGCCTGCCGGAGATCGATGGCCTCAGCAAGGAGACAGTCCTCAGCTCTTGGATGGCAAAGTTTGATGCCATTTACCGTGGGGAAGAAGACCCCCGGAAGCAGCAGGCCAGGATGACAGCAAGTGCTGCCTCAGAGCTCATTCTCAGCAAGGAGCAGCTCTACGAGATGTTCCAGAACATTTTAGGGATCAAGAAATTTGAGCATCAGCTTCTGTACAACGCATGTCAGGTAAGAGCTTTCACCCAGGCTGAGCAGCAGTGGAAGGCATTTTCTTGGGGAAGGACTTGCCAAGGGGGAAATACTGCTGATATGAATTGGAAACCTTCTGTCTGGCCAGATTCTTTTTCTGAGGGCTTTCCCTAGGGAAGGGGATTTTGGCTCCTGGTGGCACTACCAGTTATGTTCTGGCAGTCCCAAGTGGGCCTTTTCTTGCTCATGCTTGGGTTTTTTCCTCTTGGTTTGTTGCTTAGGGTTTTGGCAGATGCTTCAGAAGGTCATTTATATAACATTTTCTTTCCCTAAGGAAGGGGATTTTGGTTCCTGGTGGCCAGTTATGTTCTGGCAGTCCCAAGTGGGCCTTTTCTTGCTCATGCTTGGTTTTCTGCTCTTGGTTTGTTGCTTAGAGTTTTGTGCAGATGCTTCAGAAGGTCATTTATATAAAGTTTTCTTTCCCTAGGGAAGGGGATTTTGGTTCCTGGTGGTCAGTTATGTTCTGGCAGTCCCAAGTGGGCCTTCTCTTGCTCATGCTTGGTTTTTTTCTCTTGGCTTGTTGCTATGGGTTTTCTGCAGATGTTTTAGGTCATTTATATAAAGTTTTCTTTCCTGAAATCCTACAGGATTGCTGAGATGGGAAAACTTTGTTCCTCCATCTCTGTGTCTTTGATGAACAGGTCTTTGATGGTGCCTAAGTGGGCTGTTTTGCTGTGACTTTCTTGTCTTTCCTCTTTCACACCACCAATCTAAATGACAGAGGAACGTTCTTCAGCCTGCAATAGCCTTATTTGTACTTGAAGCTCAGATGCCCCCGGGCTGGATGTCTTATGCAAACTCACTTAGTGAGCTTGTATGGATTCTCCTTAAGTAGAAGGAGCCTCTTCGTGCCTGTGGTGGAAGGAGAGAGCATCCCAAACCCCCATGCCCTCAGGGTGGCTTTGCTTGCACTATGATTTCCCAAACTGATTAAAACTTTTCCCATTCCTCTCTTTTTCTCCTCTGCTAAGAGTCAGTTCCCCAGATACTTGGAGCTGGGACTCTGCAGTGCTGCTTGCATCCCTGGCAGCTTTTGCTGAGCGCTGTGTGTGGCTGTCCAGGCTGTTGGTGACCCAGATTATAGTCCCCTGCTATCGGATATAAATATCCCAGGCGGGATAAAGGATGTCAGAGTCACGGGGAGGGTAAGGTAATGCTGTGGAAAGTTTTCAGAGGAGGAGCAGACCTCAATCTCTTCCCTGTAATTCAAGGCTTCTACTC
Source organism: Tricholaema leucomelas (assembly GCA_013400475.1). Taxonomy (NCBI): domain Eukaryota; kingdom Metazoa; phylum Chordata; class Aves; order Piciformes; family Lybiidae; genus Tricholaema lacrymosa; species Tricholaema leucomelas. The sequence goes on along the minus strand of WAAF01018880.1, from coordinate 4,776 downwards.
CTTGCTGAAATTAATACATTTGAGACCAATTCTGCCTGTCTTCTGTCTAGACATTTCCAATTCATGTCAAGACATAGAAAATTATGTTTGATCTGTTTTTTTTCCTCCTGTAAAGAGTTTAATTATCTCACATTTGATCTTCTTCAGCTCAGACCTTAGCGGCAGAGTGGGAAGAGGCTAATAAATGTCCCTGAGTAAGGTGTCTTCATAGCAAAAAGGCATCAGCAAGGACTGCATCAGCCCTCATAAATTGTGTTTACAAACCAGGTTTTGTGCCTCCATCCTCTGCTGGAAGAATCCTTTTTTTTTCAACCAGACTCATAATGTTTTCAGTGGTGTGCTGGGAGCTGAGTCAGTTCTGCAGTGTTGTGGGGGGGTTTTAACTTAAACCAACTCCTCAAGCCCTAGGTCTCTCCTTTTCCCTTGGCCTGTGCTTGGCTAAGGAGCTTGGGTGCTTTTGTTTGAGTGTGTGATCTTCTTCCTTTCTGGTTCTCAGTGATAGAGAAACAATACTTAATTATAGCTGCCCTGATGTCTGCTTATGAGAGCCTTTCTGGCTGACACCGCAAGCCCAGTGGCTGCTCCCCACGAGTTGCCCTGTTGCATCAAGCAACTTGTTTCCTTCAGTAGGTCCTGGTTTTGCTCTGAAAGGGAAAGCTTTAATTCTGGGTCTTTTCTAATACTCAGAGAGAGCAAACCTGCAATTTAAGCTTTTAGAGAAAGAGGTAGTTTCTGCTGAAAGCAAGTATTAGCACGAGAGCTGCTCTGGTTTTAATACCTGGATAGTGAGGATTAGCTCTGCAGAAGGGAGAGCCCTTTATAGGAGGCATGGCTCAGAAGCTGCAGGGCCAGCAGTCATTCAGCTGTTTGATATTTTCCTGGGGTACAGTATGAATGGTTACTGTGCTGTGCTGCTGGTGCAGTGTGGTGGAAGCCTGCTCTGTGCAGAGACCAGGTGGAAGCAGCTTACTGCTGCTCCTGCTCCCGTTAGGTGATGCAGGGAAGACAGCAGCAAGCACCTAGGGAAACTGCAGGCTTTGCTGCTATCTGTGTGTGATGGGTGAGGAACTTTCCTCCACAGGCTATTGAAATTTACCAGACCAGCTCAGTCGGCTTGGAAGTAAGCTGAAGTTCTGTTTAGAATCATAGAATCAGTCAGGGTTGGAAGAGACCATCCAATTCCAACCCCCTGCCATGGGCAGGGACACCCTGCTCTAGAGCAGCCTGGCCACAGCCTCATCCAGCCTGGCCTTAAACACCTCCAGCCATGGGGCCTCAACCACCTCCCTGGGCAACCCATTCCAGGCTCTCACCACTCTCATGCTCAACAACTTCCTCCTCACATGCAGTCTGAATCTCCCCACCTCCAGCTTTGCTCCATTCCCCCCAGTCCTGTCACTCCCTGAAAGCCTAAAAAGTCCCTCCCCAGCTTTTTTGTAGCCCCCTTCAGATCCTGGCAGGCCACAAGAAGGTCACCTGGGAGCCTCCTCTTCTGCAGACTGCACAGCCCCAACTCTTTCAGTCTGTGCTCACAGCAGAGCTGCTGCAGCCCTCTGCTCATCCTCACGGCCCTTCTCTGGACACACTCCAGCATCTCCACATCCCTCTTGTAATGGGGGGCTCCAGAACTGGATGCAGTACTCCAGGTGGGCAAAGCTAAATTGACAAGCATATGTACACAATACATTTACATATCTTTACAGTGATATACAAATCAGCAAAAATACAGAAATCCAAAATCTCTCCCAGACAAAGAAAACACTGCCCAGAAGGGGCTTAAAGCCACTCTACTTTCCCAGGCAGACAAACAAAACAAGCAGCAAAGCTTACACTGGTTCTGTTAGGCAAGACTAGAGGAGAGATGTTAGAATGGAGGAGGCAGTGAACAGATCCAGTGTCCCAGACCAGAGTGGGACAAACTGTTGCCATTTTGGCTTTCCATCCCTCTCAGCAAACTCATGAATGCCATAGACTTCATCATTATTTTCTTTTCACAACCAATGATCTGATTGCTCTCATTAAAATATTCCAGTTAGCTTCAAACCAGCAGACTGTGCTTCAGTGCTACCTATGGTGATGTCATTTAGACTATACCAGAGGGATCTCTGGGGCTCTCTGGCCACACTCAGTCCTTAGGAGAGCAGCAGCATCTGCTCTGCACTTCTGTCCTTGCAGTGAATCACCAAAATTGCTGTTGACCACTGCTTCTTCCCACAGGGGCTCAGCCCTCACTTGCAGCCAGGCTGCTGTAGGTACAGGTAAAACCTAATAGTCTACAAATGGTTTTGTCTGCTTAGCTTGTATGGGGAGTTCCTGGCAAAAGCAGTGGTGCATGGCACTTGACAAACATGTTTTCTACAGCAGAGCTGCAAGACAGAGCAAAAAATGATGTGCAGTGAGCAGTGATTCAGTAACCAGCCCCTTATCCCCATGAAAGCTTCCCCCTGATCTCTCATGATAAAGTCTTGGCACCAGCCCTGAAACAAGATTTTTTTGTCCTTTTCCTTCATAGACATTAGTAGCAAATTATTTCCTACCCCAGAAGTTTTTGATGCTTGCACAGGGCAGATTTCAAAGCCACAGCAGCAGCTGGATGCCTGATTGCTGCAGGCTCGAGATGCAGACAAAGCCCTGGACACTGCCCTTCATGGCTTGGAAACTCTTCTGTGCCATAACCCTTTGGACTGTGTTGAACTGCTCTGCACTGACACATCTCTGATATGAGCAGTCTATCAGAAATTAGGGAACCAGAGGCACCTGCCAAGGCTGCAGCACTAAAACCAGATACATCTGGAGGGAGGAGAATTGTGTGTACAGCACTGCAGCAGCCCAGATGGACTGTGGGTGGGAGAGGACCCAGGACAGCCATGGGCAGGAACAGCTCCCTGCTTTCCATGTACCTGTGTGCTATGGCCACAGCAGGTCTGGAATGTGCTTCTGCAGGACTTCTCCCAGATGCTCACTCTCTCCCCAAACACAACCACTTTGCATTTTCATACACTTTCATTTGCAGCATCTGTCTCCTCCAGTTTGACAAGCCATCTTCTGTAAACAGCTCTGCTCTGCCAGGCTGGCCTGAAATGAGCAGGGAGCTCCCTTCCCAGGTGGGTTTGCAAGCAGCTCTCAGTTTGTGCCAGAGTCAAAGTTAGAGTGCAGACTGCACCTGTTTGCCTTGGGATGCTGACCCCATAACCCCTACAAATGGTTATTGCCACTGTGCTTTCTTGTTTCAGTCCAGATCACACTTTCATAGAATCAGAGAATGGTTTAGGTTGGAAGGGACCTCAAAGCTCAGCCAGTTCCAACCTCCTATCATATGCAGGGACACCTCCCACTAGAACAGGTCACTCAAGGCCTCATCCACCCTGGCTTTGAACCTGGCTTCCTCCAGGGAGGGAGCAGCTACAACCTCCTTGTGGGCAACCTGTGCCAGTGTCTCACCACCCTCACTGCAAAGAACCCTTTCCTCCTCATCCTGGCATTACCAGACCTTGTCAATAGTCCCTCCCCAGCCTTCCTGTATGCTCCCTTCAGATACTGGAAGGCCACTCCAAGGTCTCCTCAAAGCCTTCTCTTCTCCAGGCTGCAGAGCCCCAACTCTCTCAGCCTGTCCTCATAGCAGAGCTGCTGCAGCCCTCTGATCATCTTTGTGTCCTACTCTGGACCGGCTCCAACAGTTCCATGTCCTTCTTGTGCTGGGGGCTTCAGAACTGCACACAG
>WAAF01018879.1:0-11184 GCA_013400475.1 Tricholaema leucomelas | reverse complement strand
TGAACAGGATTTGGCTCAGCACTGATCCCTGAGGCACCATCACCACTCTCTGTGCTCAGCTCTCCAGTCAGTTCTTAATTTCACAGTGAATCTGTCCAAGCCACAAGCTGCCAGCTTTGCCAGGAGCTTGTTGTGGCAGACAGTGTCAAAGGCTTTGCTGAAGTCTGGGTAGACAGCCTTCCCCCATTCACCAGGAGGTAACCTGATTTTAAAAGGTCAGGCAGGGCCTGTGCTTCCTAAACCCATGCTGGCTGGCCCTGATCCCTTGGCCATTCTGTAGGTGCTGTGTGATTGCACTTAGGATGACCTGTTCCATAACATTACACAGTTTTCCATATAACCATGTACCCCTTTCCTTTTCTTAACTGGGGCTGCCTGTATTTTTCCCTTCTTCATCTGAGGGCACTCTTGTTTATTCTGTGTTGCCACCACCAAATCATCAGACCTTGAGTCTGCATCAGAACTCCAAATGTTACCATCCCATGTTTTGAGATCCCAGTCTGGTCACATGACAACAGCTCTGACTGATGGACTCCTGTGGCCTTTGCTTCATTTCCCCTGTCTGCACCTCACTGCTGGTACAGCACATTTATCAGCCAATTTAATACATTTCTCCTCCAGCTGTTCCTTTGCCTTCTCTATTCCAAATAAAGCCTGCCTTTGAGTCAGCTGATCAGCCCAAATGGCTTGCAGTTGCTTTTGCAGTTGCTGATTTCTTTCCTGCTCAGCCTGTAATAGCCCCACAGTGATTTTGAATGTGCTGAGAAGAGTCCCTCCTATGCTGCAGCCTGACCCAGCTATTCCTGGGTTTTGGATAAACTGTTCCCAATATTTAGCTATATCCATGGGGTCTTTTTGTCCCCATGGCTCTGGGTGTATCTTAGTGCATTCTTCCCATTTATCCCACAAAGTATTCCAAGGCTCCTGCCCCACATAACATGCTCCATGGGAGGTGCCTCCATTTTCTTATCAGAATTGCTGTCTGCAGCACTTCCCATAAGAAATCTCTTCATCATTACTCTTGATTAACTGTCTCCTAGATATAACTGTATACACTATGTATCTCCCCTGGCACATTCTTGTCAGCTGTGCACTCCACTTGACAAGCTTCATAGTTCAATTACCAGATCCCATTCTCCTTCACCATAAATTATGTTCCAGTAGGTTCTTTGGGATCCAAGAAGCACACACACACTATCTTGGTTCTAGTTTTAATTTTCCAGAGACTCAAAATTTAGCTAAGAGAACCAATGCCTTCCTCTCTCCTCCCTTTTGGAAAGAAAGGAATTAGATGTAGAGAGGAAAAAGTAAACCACACCCAAATAAATAGTCTCACTTGGATTTGGAAGTTAAAAGAAAACAAACTTTTAACTAGAAGATATGTAAGGTAGGGGAGTTACAAAGAGGTATAGGGAAGGGAAAAAACAAACCCAAGATGCAAAAATATATATACAACCAGATTGGTGGTAATGGGTGGAGGTAGATTTTCAGGATTTATCCACCACATGGGAGGATGACCACATGGTAAGATAGGAGCAGCAGCAACAAGGTGGTGGCAACAGGCAGGTGAGAGAGAGGCAGGAAAGAGGAAGTTCTTCTGTTTTTATAGGGGTCTAGAGAGGAATTGGGAGTGGGCTAACCACTACACTCGGGGTCAGGTTCAAGATCCACCCCCCCAGGGAGGAGTCAGGAAGACCTGGGGTCAGGTTCAAGACCACCCTCCCGGGAGAGTTAACCTTTTACACACACGCCACACAGCTACCCCACTCTGGGTACAGTTCCAATACTTTATTATAACTCAACTACTGAAATCGTTGAAAGAGAGAGGTACTGGGAACTACACTGCCCAGGAAGATACAGGAAAGAATCCCAAGTAACTCTGTTGATCCAAGGTCAGGTTATACTCACCCTATACAACTGCCAGCAACACTCCTGAAATGCGGAGATTGCAAAGCTGGTCAGCTGCCATTTCCTAAGGGAGATGTCCCCACCTTGAGACAGCACTTCCTGTACTGGTGAGACTCTGTTATAGATGTATACAAAATTAATTATTGGCTACTAATTTTTATATCCAGGCAAAGGTTATTAATGACTATGAACAATTTTTATTGCTATTAAATCTCAACAGCAGAACTCCTTTGCAGTGTTCATATGCAGGTTTGGGATATTTACACACAGGGAGAGCAGGTAATCTAGAGCAATTAAGGAAAACTAGCAGAAATATAAACAATTTAAACAGTTGGGAAGAGAATCTTGTGGCCAGTATGCCGCTTATTGTGAGGTAGACCTGAGAGGCACCTTTCTGCTACAGCAGAAGGCACAATAGGATTTAGTTACAAAATCAGGTCTTTTAATCACAAAGAGGCTTTTAGAATATTTACTCAAAAAGTAGTCTCTTCAGATTTCTGGGGCTGCATTGTAGTATCACACAGTACCCAAAGCACATGGAGGGGGAGGCGTTGGTGGTTTCAAAGTGTTAGCAGCTTTGGAGTTTTCCCAGGGCGCTAGCAGGAAGCTGGGGGGTTAGCACAGTCTCTGACATGGTCTTGACTCCTTCCAAGATGGACAGTGTGCAGGCAGACATGATGTGGCAAAGCACAATGTGGCAGGGCAGAGAACATGTCAGAGCAGAGCAAGTTGCTTGCGACTTAGCTCCATTTATATTATTTGCCTGAGGTAGTGGTCCTTTGGCCACAGAGGTTCACCAATCAGAATGGCACTTGGCCAAAACTGACCATATTAGGTGAAACCAAGGCTTGCTTTTACCCTTATTTGGGCAAGACACTAACAAGTGCAAAGCAGAACAAGTCTGGGCAAGTCTTGGACCCTCAACTGGATGTCTTCAAGCCTACTGTCTTCTGTCCTGTGCTCTGTGCCCCCTGACTAGCAGAGAGGGGGAACAGGGAATATGTCTGGACATGTTTTAGGCCAGTTGGCCTTCCACAACAGACTGGTGCTGCTCATCTCAGCCACCTAGGCTCTCAGTACATATGGGTTCAGAATTCTGTGATGTGTGGCCAGGACAGAGCTCCTCCCTTATTTCACAATTTGGTACATAGCATCTTTCCCCACTGCTCATGCACATAGTTGGCTTTGGTGGTCACACAACCGCCTAGCAAGGGGAGCCTTCATCATCTTTAGCTTCCTCTGCAGCTACTTTTCCTCTGCAGAGCCTTTCAAGGTCATTACTGGATCTGTATGCTGTTTAGCCACCTCACATTACTGCCTTTGATTACAGGGATGGTACTTGCAGGCTCTGTTTTTCTTAGCTTTACCATTTTAGAGCTTGCAGGCCCTGCTTTTGCCCAGGTCTTATCTCTGGTAACCTAGTGACTACCTGCCTGTTGCCCTGAGTCCGATCAGCCGCATATGAACTCTTCCCTCTTGCACCTACCTTCCAACAGCACAGGGCTGACAAGCAGAGGGGATGAGTATCTCAGAGTATCTCAGCCTGCTAATCACAGGAACCTGGGGTCTGAGCACAGGAATTAGAGATCTGACCCTGTACCATGGCAGGAACTGGGAATTTGAGAGCCCTTCTCCATTCCTTGTCCCAGCCACGTGTTGGGTCTTGGGAGATGTCAGGAGTCAAGGATTGTCATAAGCCAGGCAGGATCTCAGGGTTTGAGCTCCTGGGATCAGGTAGTTCTGTCTTCTCTAGGCCACAGCAGTGACCCCCTTCCCCTGTCAGCATGGCCTCTCAAATGGATATGGACAAGAGGTGGGAGAAGAATCATCCAGAGAACAAAGTGAAGCAGCCCAAGTGGAGCCCCAAGGAAGAGGAGGAGGAGAAGGTGGAGGATGACAGTGCTGTGAAGAATGACTATAAGAATGATGAGTATGAGAAGAAGATTGATGAGAATGAACAGGATGAGGAAGAGGAGGAGTATGAGAAGAGGAATGACGTCATGGCAGCCCTCTCTGTGCCACCCGAACAGATGAATCAGTGCCCTGAGTGTGGGCAGAGCTTCCCACCTGGCCCAGAGCTGGTGAAGCACCTCTGTCCCTACCCTGGCACCCGGCCCTTTATCTGTGGTGACTGTGGCAAGAGCTTCACTACGAGCTCGAGACTCATCCAGCACAACCTCATCCACACTGGAGAGAAGCCCTTCACCTGCCCTGACTGCAATAAGACTTTCCGCCACAGCTCTACCCTCACCAGACACAGCCGTATCCACAGCGGTGAAAAACCCTACAGCTGTGTTGAGTGTGGCCAGAGCTTCCGCCGGAGGAGCCATCTTAACGTCCACCATCGCACCCACACTGGTGAGAAGCCTTTCACCTGCCCCGACTGTGGTAAGAGCTTCAGTGAGAGCTCCAACCTCAGCAACCACCGCCATATCCACAGTGGTGAAAAACCCTTCACCTGTGCTGACTGTGACCAGAGTTTCAGCCACAGGAGCCATCTCATTGTCCACTGTCGCATCCATACTGGTGAGAAACCCTTCACCTGTCCTGACTGTGGTAAGAGCTTCCGCCAGAGTGGCAACCTCAGCAGCCACCGCCGTGTCCACAGTGGTGAAAAACCCTTCACCTGTGCTGATTGCGGCCAGAGCTTCAGCTACAGGAGCACTCTCGTCCGGCACCATCGCACCCACACTGGTGAGAAGCCTTTCACGTGCCCTGACTGTGGCAAGAGCTTCAGCCAGATTTCTGGACTCACCCAACACCGCTTCACTCACACTGGAGAGAAGGCCTTCTCCTGCCCTGACTGTGGCAAGAGCTTCGCGATGATCTCTACCCTCCGCAAACACCGTCGTATCCACACTATAGAGAAGCTGTTCCCCTGTGCTGAGTGTGGCAAGAGCTTCACCACAAGCTCTGCTTTCATCCGGCACCAACACATCCACAGTGGTGAGAAACCATACAGCTGCGCTGACTGCGGCAAGAGCTTCAGACAGAGCTACAATCTGACCCAACACCGCCTCCTCCACACTGGTGAGAAGCCCTTCTCCTGCCCTGACTGTGGCAAGAGCTTCGCGATGATCTCTACCCTCCGCAACCACCGTCGTATCCACACTATAGAGAAGCTGTTCCCCTGTGCTGAGGGCAGCAAGAGCTTCACCACAAGCTCCAGTTTCATCCGGCACCAACTCATCCACAGTGGTGAGAAACCATACAGCTGCACCAGCTGCGGCAAGACCTTCAGACAAAGCTACAATCTGACTCAACACCACTGCACCCACACTGGTGAGCAGTTCACACAGCAGGCGATGCTCCAATAGATCCACCCAGGATCTGTTGGGGTAATCCTGATCCCTCTGCAAAGGTCTTCTAATTTTTCCCTCGGCACACAGAAGCAAAAATAAGATGACAGCCTTTTTCAACCAACTCCCTAGTTCCATCTTAATTTCTTTTGGGGGATCCTTAAAAGAACCTTCTCTCCCAAGACAGCAGGTTCAGAGAGCATAATTAAGCTTTGAACGTCATGACTGACACTCACTGGAATGGCAGAAGGGCACTAATGGGGCAGCATCATTCCTGTTGAAAGCAGAGAGTCCACAGTAAAGCAGCAAGGCCACTGCTGGGGCAGTGGAAATGTGTTTGTTTCTTGTCCTCTTAGGCCTGCTACTCTGGGGAAGTTATGCTGGGGAGGTTATAATTTCTTTCTCCCTGCCCGAAATTACTATAAAGGATTTTGTTGTGCAGTCCCCCAAGGTTTTGATTCATCCTTACATGAGCTCTTTAATGCTACTGATCAATGTCGCTGGCACGTAACAGGCTTTGTGGAGTCTGATGCCATCATGGCATGGAAGGAGACAGCCTTTGGGTGGGGACACACTGTGCCCTGAGGTGGCCAGTCCCTGAGTGTCAGGAAGGATTCAGGCAGATTTCTAGGATGGTCATCACCCCCCGTAGCCTGGGACTTCATCCAAGCAAAGGTGAGGAACCCTGCTAGACTGACTCACTAGCTGACAGAAGGGTGCCTTACTCCAGTGAGAACTAGCAGGTTCTTGCACTTTGCTGAGGCCTGGCCTGTGCTTACTAAGCCACAGTTCAGTATGCTAAGAGGACTGTGGCTGAGGCAGGCACCCACATGTCACCTGAGGATACCATGGTTGAGATGGTAATTTAAGTCATGAGTGTAATTAAGAAGGGATTTAAGTATGAGAATCAAATGAGATGGTGAAATGTGTTCAACTGTGTGGAGCCTAAGCATGACACAAATGGCATGGAATAAGGAGTGTGTCATGGAAGGCCAAAATAGGCCTGATATGTGTCCTGGCTTGTTCAGGCATGACCTCCCACTCTCCCTCCCCCTCTGCTGGAATGGGGAGTAATGTGGTAAAGAAGCTTGGAGACATCAAGTCTGAGGACCCAGGGCTTGCTTAGACTTGTTTTCCTGTGGTAAACAAAGGACACTTGTTGGCTTGTGCGTACCTTGGGCATGGCCTGTGCTTTCCCAAATTTGTGTAAAGCAAGCCCTTGGCTTCACCTAATATGGTTAGTTTTGGCAAAGTGCCATTTGGACTGGCTAGTCTCTGTGGCTGAATAGAGCCATCAGACTCAGACAGTTAATAAAATAGGAGTTGTAAACAACCTGTCTCATTGTGTTTTGTCTCATTGTGCTGTCTCAATTCATTTTGCCTTGCTTTTGCCATGCTCCAGACCAGCTTTGCTGTGTAACAAGTTTTGATGCTACAAGCTTGTCCATCTGGAAACTCCTCTGCCTCAGTTTACCAGTGAGAGGCATTAAGTGCCTCCACACAGTAGGCAAGAGCCATTGCCAAAAGCTGCCCAAAACCCATGGCCAGCCTCAGTGTGAACTGAAAGCAATAAGCTGCTCCTAGCTGGAGAGCTCACTTAGAGAGACCTCACTGCAGCCTTTGTGGTGAGAGAGAGTGCCACTAGTAAGTGCCACTAGTAAGTGCCACTAGTAAGACATCCTCTTTGCCTGTACACCTGCAAACCTCCATCAGGAGTCTGGAGCCCTGGAAAGGACACAGTCTGCCCAAGAAATAATCAAGACCAAGTCAGAAACTGTGCTAACCTGAACACCCTACCAGAGCCCTGAGGAAACTCCAAAAGCCTCCAATGGGTATCATCTCACCGACAGCAACTCTCCAAGTGTTCTGGGTACTGTCTGGGACTATAATGCAGGCCTGGGAATCCAGAGGTACTAGTTTGTGAGTGACTATTGTAAAAAGCCTCTTTGTAATTAAAGCTTTTGGGTTGGGTTGGTTCTGTTCTGTAACTGATTGTGCCTTCTGCCTTAGTAGAAAGAAGCCTCTTGAGTCCCCCTAGAGGACAAGAGGCGTATTGCACTGCAAGGATCTCTTTCCGAAAGCTCAAATTAATGTTTGTATTTTGTTACTTTTGCTTAACTGTTCAGATTGCCTGTTCCCTGTGTAAATCCCCACACCCTGTGTTCCAACTTTATCAACAAGGGGTTTTGGTGAGATTTAATAAATAATGTCCATAGTTTATTGATTTTCACCTGGTTATTAAAATTATTAATAATAATTCAATAAACACAATCCATATTACCTCACCTCCCACTACAGACTGGACAAGGCTTATTCTAAACTTAATCCCTTGGTCCTCTCCCCCTACACAGTGATCTCTGATCCAGTACCATTGGCATCTCCTTGGATCAAAGTCTCGTTTCTGCCCAATACAAACTTGATCCTTTTAACCCCTCCCAGCACAGATGTGACCTCTTTACAGTAGAAAAGGAATTGAATTCCCATCTCCCAGTACAGTCTGGGTCCCATCTCAGTACAAAGTGCATCCTCTGCATATCCTGATTCCACCTCAGTACAGACTGGGCCTCATTACAGTGCAAACAGGACTCTGGTGCCATCCCAGTTCTCACTTGGCTCTCCTCCTTGTGCAAACTGAATCTCTTTAACCTCTCCCATTGTAGACTGGGTCTGGTTGGAGTACAAACTGGATACCCTGAGCCCATTCCAGTATCAAGGGGCTCATGTCTCAGAGAAACTGGATTCCATTAACATCTTATGTACAGACCTGTCCCAATCCCATTATAAATGGGTTCCACTGATCTCCTCCCAGCACAAACTGGGTCTCCAGTACAGTGTGGATCCCTGGCTCTTTCCAGGAGCAACTGTGTCCATTACCGTGCGGACTGGACATCTCACCCCATCCCAGTATGATCTGGGCCCTGTTGCAGCCCTAACAGTGTCCCTTTAAGCCCTCCAAGATCAGGCTAAGCCATGTTCTACAAACTGGGTCCCTTTATCTCTTCTCACCATAGACTTGGCAACATCTCAGTCAAAACTGGATCCCTTTAACCCCTCCCAGTAAAGACAGGGCAAGTCATAGTACAAACTGAATCCGCTCTTCCTCTCCCAGTACAGACTGGACCCCATTTCAGTACATACTGGTCCCATGCCAGTACAGTTTGAACCTCATCCCAGTACAACCTTGACTCGCTGATACCCAGTACATACTGCATCCCTTTAAACCCATCCAACTGCTGTAGTTTGGGAGTTTCCTGCCCCTCCGTGAATCCAGCAGCTGGAAATTAAGGAATGAAGCTACATTTACAGTGTGCCACAAATATACAAGCACATATCCGCAATGTAAGCAGATATTTACAACTATATACAAGTTTAAAGTGATACAAAAGTACAAAACTCCTCTCAAAAAGCAGAACCACCCAGGAGGGCTTTCAAACTAATTTCCCTCCTTCCAACACCTTCCTTTGTTTCAGAATCTCTTGCTTGCAAGGAGTGAGATGCAGAGAGCCAGATAAGGAGTTAGATTGAAATGGTTAGATTAGATTACTCGGGTTCAGGCAGAGATTGTTAATGCAGCAGCAGCAGTCAGAGACACTTTGACACTCTTTCTTTGTGGTCCTTGGTTTTATATCTCTCAGCAGAACCTATGAGTGATACAGACATCACTATTATTTTGTTTTTACAGTCAATGATCTAATTTCTGTCATTAAAATATTCCAATTAGCCTCAAACCAGCACAATCCACCCCTCTGTATCACTCAGTCTTTTGCTGAGAACTATCTGTGTAACCTAAACCAACATTTACAGTAATGAATAGTACAGGTTCATGTTCTTTTCAGCTTACACTTCATTCCAGCTACCTCAGATGCAGGTGATTCAAAACCTCAGAAAACAGCAGTTTGTCTCTTTGCAGGTGACACCCAGGGACTCCCAGATGACCTTGGGTTTGTGCTTACGTACTGTAGATTCTCTCATAGATTCTCGCATTTGAACACATGAAGTACCTAAGCCAAAAACTCCTAACAGCTTGTATTATACACTCTGAGCTTAACCTTTCTGTGGCACACACTGCATTTCACCAGTCTCCTGCATTACCCAGTAGGTGTGACCAGGACCTTCAGCAGACACCACCCCTCAGACAGGTTTCCCTTCACCTGAAGGAGAAAATACCCAAACAGTTTTCCCTGACAGATTCTTTTCACGTACAACAGGAACTTTATCACCATCTACTGTTGGTACCAAATCTGATTCTGCAGATCCTGCTGTATTTACTGAACTGCACTGTATGGTATCACACAATACACTCTATGATGCCACACAACCCACTTTATGATGTCACACAACATACTATATGGTGTCACAGTGTCACACAGCCCGATGTATGGTGCCACACAACCAACTCTATGGTATCATAAAACCCACTCTATCATGTCACAAAATGCTCTCTATGATGTCATACAGTTCACTCTATGGTGTCACACAACCCACTCCATGATGTCACACAAGCCACTGTAAGGTGTCACACAACACAATCTATGAGTGTCACATAACCCACAAGTGTATCAACTCCATGATGTCACAGAAACCACTCCATGATATCACACAACGCAATCTATGGGTGTCACACGATCTGCTCCATGATGTCACACAACCCACTTTAGGATGTCAAACAATCTACTCCATGTTGGCACAGAACCCACTCTATGATGTCACAGAAAGCAGTCCATGATGTCACAGAATGCGCTCTATGGCGCTACACAACCAAGTCTATGATGTCACACAACCCACTCTATCATGTCACAAAATGCACTGTATGGTGTCACACAACCCAGTCTGGTTTCACACAACTGACTCTGTGGTGTCACACAACCCAATCTCTAGTGTCCCACAACCCAATCTATGTTTTCATACAACTCACTCTATGATGTCATGGAACACATTCCATGGTGTCACAGAACCCACTCTGTGGTGTCACATAATGCACTCTAGGATGTCAACCCATTCTATGATGTCACACAACCCACACAAAGATGTCAGACAATACACTCTGCAGTGTCTTGTTGAGTTGGCCTCTCTTGTAGGCCACGCAGGAGAGGGAGAGACAGCAGGCTTGCACCAATGTGATGCATAATGATCAATCCATTTATTGAAGCTAAGCATGATACCTATATAGTGGAGTTTGGTAGAGGGGCCTGTACTTTGATATGCTTACATAGGCATAGTATGGGCTGTCCACACACACAGAGGCAGACCTGACCAACTACTCCCCTTAATCCCCCTTTGCAACAACTTAGCCACAACATTGTTTGTTCCAAGGGCAGACCAGCCTACCTCCTCGCACAGCTCAGCTACAGATAGCAGCTTCTCTGCCAGCCTCCCAGGGCCATGCCTCTGCAGCTGTACCTCCNAGTCTTCACACCTGTGGTCTTGTGCTAGGGGCAGAAGGTCAATGGTAGCCTTGTTTTGCAAAGTAGCTTGTCTAATAATAAACTCGATAAAGCTTTGCTAGTAGCATTAGTTTATTTAGCAAGCCAATAACCAAGCTTATCTAATAACCCCAAAACTCTTTTCTGCTGCTACCTTTGGTGCTATGAAAGCGGCAGTGAATTGCTACTAAAAAAAACCAAAAATCCAGACGATTGTCACAATCACAGAAGAATGCCTGTGTATAAATTTTATGAGCCCTAATGCACTCCCATTTTTCATTTTGCCTTTCTAATTACCCAATATTCTTTCTCTGACTCCCGCTGTTCTGGATTCACTCTATAAATCCAGGGACTTCGATGTTTTCACCGCACTCCCATGCTATGACCTGCATCTGTGTCTATTGTGCTTAAGAGCTACTAACTTTAGAATATGAAATAAAAGATACGCCCTATACCTTACTTCTAGACTTTTTGTTAAACTTAGTGCATTTTTTAAATGCTGTTGCACTGCAAATATGACGGGAGGGAATAATAATGATAATGATGGACACTGC
>WAAF01018878.1:9280-64134 GCA_013400475.1 Tricholaema leucomelas | reverse complement strand
CCTGCTTGATTCTGTGATTCTATGACTTAATGCTGACTAAATCAGGGAAGGAAGTTAGCAAAAATACTGTGTAGCAACTGTAGAAAGGTGAAAAGTATAGACTGTTACGTGGTGATCTTAGTAATCCTTACAGGTTGTTGTTATCTGGTGCAGAGGTTGCAGAGAAAACAAAGGTGCGACACCATTAAAATGTTACTGCAGAAGCCCCCTAAAAAAGTCACACCTGAAAGCTGTCCAACTCTTGTGTGTTAATTTGCCCCCATACTTCACAAAAGCATTCTCTCCCTGCCAGGACATCTTTACACCACCCTTCCTTCCCACTGTTTTTGTGGTTGTTTTGCTGCAGTCATCTGGAGAATCACAGACTCATACAACGGTGGCAGTTGGAAGGGCCCCTGGTGAGCATCTAATCCAACTACCCTGCTAAAGCAGGTTTGTATAGGTTAGGTTGCACAAGAATGCACCCAGGATGCTTTTGAAAGCACAGAGGAGACCACAGCCTCTCTAGAAGCCTGGCCCAGTGCTCGGCACCCTCACAGGAAAGAAATTTCTCCCGAGTGAAACTTCCTGTGCTCTCCTTTGTATTCATTGCCCTTTGTCCTGTCGCTGGGCACCACTGAAAAGAGCCCAGCCCTGTCCTCACGACCTCCACCCTTTAGATACTGATAAGCATTAATAAGATCCCCTCCTCTGCCTTCTTTTCCAGGCTAAAGGGCCTCAGGTGTCTCAGCCTCAACTCGGAAGAGCTTTACACAAGTTCTTGTCCTTACCACCTCTTACTGTGAAGCTCCTGCATTACTCTGTTACTTCAATCTTGAGATACTTACACACATTCTTGTCCTTACCACCACTTACTATTTCGCTTCAATCTTGTCTTGAGAAACTTTACACATGTTCTTGTCCTTACCACCACTTACTATGAAGCTCCTGTATTACTCTGTTGCTTCCATCTTGAGATACTTACACATTCTTGTCCTTACCACCACTTACTGTGAAGCTCCTGCATTACTCTGCTTCAATCTTGTCTTGAGAAACTTTACACCTGTTCTTGTCCTTACCACCACTTACTATTTCGCTTCAATCTTGTCTTGAGAAACTTTACACCTGTTCTTGTCCTTACCACCACTTACTATTTCGCTTCAATCTTGTCTTGAGAAACTTTACACCTGTTCTTGTCCTTACCACCACTTACTATTTCGCTTCAATCTTGTCTTGAGAAACTTTACACCTGTTCTTGTCCTTACCACCTTACTGTGAAGCTCCTGTAGTACTGTTGCTTCAATCTTGAGATACTTTACATGTTCTTGTCCTTACCACCACTTAGTGTGAAGCTCCTGTATTACTCTGTTGCTTCAATCTTGTCTTGAGATACTTTACGTAAGTTCTTGTCCTTACTACCACTTACTGTGAAGCTCCTGTATTACTGTTGCTTCAATCTTGAGATACTTTACACAAGTTCTTGTCCTTACCACCACTTACTGTGAAGCTCCTGTAGTACTGTTGCTTCAATCTTGAGATCCTTTACATGTTCTTGTCCTTACCACCCCTTAGTGTGAAGCTCCTGTATTACTCTGTTGCTTCAATCTTGAGATACTTTACATAAGTTCTTGTCCTTACCACCTCTTACTGTGAAGCTCCTGCATTACTCTGTTGCTTCAATCTTGAGATACTTTACACAAGTTCTTGTCCTTACCACCACTTACTGTGAAGCTCCTGAATTACTGTTGCTTTGACCTCGTCTTGAGAAACACAAAGGCTGCCAGCTATTACCAGAGTCCCCAGAACTTCAGTTGGCTGTCATTCCCCTGCCACCTCTAAAACAACAACCTATCCATCTACATAAAGAAGTAAAAGAAGGCTGCAGAAAAAGCCCCCGTACCGGGAGCATTCTTGAGAAGAAATGACCTGCCTATGCTAGGTTTCCATCAGATGACACTTCTTTTCCTGGTAAAAAGTAAAGTGTTTTTTACACTCAGAAGAGCTATCACGTGTGCGGTGCTGAAAATAGTTGCCACACCGTGTTTTTGTTTTGTTACCATGGCAGCAATTGCCAGTATTTTGAAGAGAATGACTGCTCGCTTGCACAACAAAAGGACAATGGGAAAGGTGTGTTTTTAAAGTCCAGGAAGTCTGACTGTGTGGCCAAACGCAATTATTTCCTACGATTTTTAGGCAAAGTTATTCTTCGGCAAAAGCAACACAGCCATCTAAGCTGATGAAAAAACAAAATGAACTCAAAAAGGACCAGTGCAGGAGTACAGAAGTTTTAGGGCTGTGTCTCTTCAAATACCTGTTAAAAAAAGCAAAAGGAAGTGAAAAGAAAACCCAACCCAACCAAACGACAGTGTCAGTATTTCATATATTTACATTTCTCTGTCAGCTAGAACATAAAACCACTTTGGCCAATAGGTGACAAATTACTTTGTTTTGGATGCATGTTCTTTTATATTTTCATTTGTGTTAGATTCAAAACTTGGTGTGTAAAAAATATGTATTTTGAGAGTGGAATAAAAATCAGGCTTCACAACAGTTAGTCTCACTCTTGAAGTCTTCCTTGCTTAGACATGCATCTCCTCCTGCAAAGAGAAACAGAAGTGGCAATAGACACCATGGTCTTGCTCACAAATGCCTAAGCAATAGATGCAACACACTACTGGGTCTGCATATCTTTGTTTTCCTTTCCTAGATCTCTACTGCATTGTAAATGCAATTGTAGTTGTACTAATGCATTTCACACTCCAGTCATTCACATCCATCTGAATTTGTGGACTTTTGACTATCATTTTCAATACAAAGCAGACAAAATGGATAATGGATTAAGCTTCTTTCACACAAGATTATATAAAGCACAAGTTACTTGTTAGGTGGCATTGTGACTGTGGCTATTCTCAACATAAAACTAAGCACTTGGAACACAATAAAGCTCATCAACTGATAATAGGTAGGATGAAGATGATTGTGAAAGCAGGACTTCAGGCACATCAGAGCTTCAGCAGCAAGGCTGCTAATTACTCAGCTATAAGAACATGGTATTTATCCACTTCCTGATCTTTCCAGTGNGTATTGGGGGCTCCAGAACTGCACACAGTTCCACTTTCTGATCTTTCCAGTATATATATTTTTTCTTTCTTTTACAAAAGAAGAAAAATAAGAGAATTAATAGACTATTTTCTTAAATACATTGCAAAAACGTCAGGCATATGACCTACAGCTGTGCTGCCTACTCAACCTCTGTTTCAACAAGAATGTGCTGTCATAGGAGTGCTCGATTGACACCATAACATTTCCTAGCAACAATCTCTGTTTTGTACATAAAAAAAGTGGGTGAAATACTGCCTACCAGTGGTTTCTTTCTCGTTATGCTGTTAAACCTTTCTTACTCCCCTAAGCAAAAAGGAAAAGAGTCTTATTTGGACATAAAGCAGAACTTCATACTGTGCTCTGTAATTTACTGAATTGCCAAAGAACAAGCAATAAGATTACAAGGTGTTTCATGTTATCTGAGCTGAGCCTTCTATAAATGAAGTAAGTTGTTAGTTCATAAATCCACTGCAGATTTGCTGATTTGTAATCCTGCCACGACAGAGCACCTCTTAAGCAAAAAGAGATCTGAGCATTCTGCTTTCCATAGGGCTACTTCTGAGGGTCTTTTTGCCTGCAGAACAATATCCAGTCTTATCATTCCAATTCTCTGGGAGACAAAGCACTAAGTACAAAGAATGTTTCATCAAGACTTCTATTTCCAATAATAAATCCATAGTTATATGCCAGCGTGGTATTACTGTGGGATACCCTGATGTCAATGAGTATCACAGTATCAGAGTATTACCAAGGTTGGAAGAGACCTCATAGATCATCAAGTCCAACCTGTTACCACAGGGCTCAAGGCTAGACCATGGCACCAAGTGCCACGTCCAATCCTGCCTTGAACAGCTCCAGGGACGGCGACTCCACCACCTCCCTGGGCAGCCCATTCCAGTAGCCAATGACTCTCTCAGTGAAGAACTTTCTCCTCACCTCAAGCCTAAATTTCCCCTGGCGTAGCCTGAGGCTGCATCCTCTTGTTCTGGTGCTGGCTGCCTGAGAGAAGAGAGCAACCTGCTCCTGGCTACAACCACCCCTCAGGTAGTTGTAGACAGCAATACGTAGCGAGACCTGGCCTATGATGGCAAGTTACAGAGGTGAATGGAATAAGAAAGCTTCATCAGTGGGCTCCTCTTGATTAGGTGGCCTGTAGTGGACACTAACCACAAGGTTCTCTTTGTTACTTCTGTCTGTAATTCTTACCCATAGGCTTTCTACTCCTACTATTTTGGACTTAGTAATGACAAGGAAGCCGATTTTCTCCTGGCTGAAACAACACATTTACAAACATCAACAGTGGCTCTGTGGTTTTATTAACATTTACAAAATACTGTGATTTCATAACATTTGTCTGGCTTGCACATCCCAAATGGTAAAAAAAACCCCTTAGTTACATCAGGACTGACTTATAAAAGTTGTATTTTCAAATGACTTGAAATGCACACCTTTCTCCAGTACTTTCATCATCCAAATAAATGCAGAGATCAAGTAAAATTAAAAAGTAGCACATTTTCTTTGTGTTTCAAGACACAAGGGGATCACAAAAGCATCTATCTTTTTTAAAATCCAGGGTAGAATTCTCATAATGAGGATTTTAGGGCAACTCTTGAATACTGTAAGCCTCAAATTAAATATGCTCTGGAGTGATTAGAAAGGATTTAAAAAAAGGGAAAACAGAAACAACTTCTATGGATTATTAGGGTTAGGAGACAGAAAATCTAATAATGATCACAAGTCATGCAGCTCTGCAACTGCTGAAATAAAATATTCCTCCTTGAAGTTATTCAATTTAAGACCTGAACAAAATTGTTAATTCTGCCATGACTGCTTCCATGACACTGAGAAATTTGACACATATTAGCTTCTATAAAATATACTTTTTTTTCCTAACACATTGTTGTAGACACACCAGTAGACAACGACTTCTATCAACAAGCAAACCAAAAGCAGGCTTTTGGTACATCACTAACAACAGGATGTACTAAGTAGCTATTTTTCTTTCATTTAATCCAGCATATATGATACTATTATACAGGAATCCTCATAGAAAAGAGGACAAAACTAAGGTTTCTGCCATGGACAAAAACTTTATAAAAACATAATACAATTAAAATACAAAATATATATAGTACATGTCAGCTTAGTTAGTAGTGGCATTTGAGGTTTCTGGAGACTGAAGAAATTCATAGGGATCATGAACAATGTCTTGCTGTTCTCCAACACTCAGATGAGAAGGGCTCCCTGTAGAATATGGGGAAAAAATACAAAATCAAAAGCTTTAAAAGTACAGAGAAATAATGGAGACCTATTTGTGTACATTAACAGTATTAACCAAAGTGTTAATGATGTTAATGCCAATACTTTCACATGTTACTTTCAGACTTTTAAAGCAAGAGAGACATTTAACTGGTATTTACACAGGGTATTTTAAAAGAGAAATGCCAAGATTCTTCAGTAATTTACATCCTTTTCTTCAGAAGTCATTATTCTGTTACTGTGATGTGAAAAATTACACAAAGCATAATCAGAATCATCCTACCAACATATCCTATCTTCTTAGAAAAATCTACTAAGAGATACATGCAGCCCAGACAGCCAACCCTGTGGTGGGCTGTATCAGGAGCAGTGTGGCCAGCAGGGCAAGGGAGGTGATTCTCCCCCTTTACTCTGCTCTCGCCATACCCCACCTGGAGTACTGTGTGCAGTTCTGGAGCCCCCAGCACAAGAAGGACATGGAACTGCTGGAGCCNCTCCCTGGAGGCGTTTAAGGCCAGGCTGGATGAGGCCTTGAGCAAGCTGCTCTAGTGGGAGGTGTCCCTGCCTATGGCAGGGGGTTGGAGCTGGATGATCCTTGAGGTCCCTTCCAACCTAAACCATTCTATGATTCTATATATTACCCTATCATCCTGCCTTTTACACTTAATGATGGAAGGCTAGTGTAGATTCCCACCTGTTACTTGCTGCATGCAACTGTGCCACAATAAACATACTCCTTTGTACTTCTGAGATGTAACATGCAAGTGCATATAAGGGTTTGCCAATAACTATCCAAGTCAGAATGACTTTACTTATGCCTAATGAAAAAATAAGTAACTACTATTAGTGTCCCTAATTCTAGAGGTCAAAAGTATGTCTTAGCTACCTTCACCAAGTACATTTAAGAATTAAACCACTGATCCTGTAGTCAGCATACTGCTTTTTCAGAATAGTTTCATGCAAAGATTTATGTAAGTTAAAATGTAAGTTTTAACCAGTTTCAATTACAGCAGAAGTATGGCAACTTCTACAACACAAATAAGTTTACCAAGATGATGCTGGTCTCGTTCAGAGGTATTGGAGAGGGAACTCAAATTTGATGATGGCCGGGATCCCACTCTGTCAGCCTGAGCTTCATGAAGGTCTTGCAGCAGCTTAGTTGTTTCATCCAGATGTAAATGGTTATCATCATGATCAAGTTCTTTCTTCACTTTCCCTAAGGGCCACCAGTTACCAACCAAAAACCATAATTAGCACATGCAGATTGACTCTGACCAAGTCACTATTAAAAAAATTGTAAAAGAAATTATCATGGCTGCTGTCTATTAAGAAAAAGATCTCAACTTCTTGTTTTCCTTTGCACTTCTCAACAGTAACAGTGGGGACCTGTTTTCACCTTCAAGAATTACATGTTGAAATGCATTTAGTGACACTGAAATACCATGAGAAACTGAACTGACTCTGAGTATTTAAACAGCTATAAGGGCTTCGTTTGTCATCCTCATCTGTTAAACTCCACACATGACATAATGCTTTAAGTCTGCTGCAAGGAAGTCAGTGAAAAGACTACTTAAATATCTAACTTCAAGTCCAATTAAAATAGAACACATAATTTACAGAAGGTTTTAAGAAGAATATCTTCTCCAGGTACACTGATTTTATAAGCGCCAAATAAAACTGAAATTGGAAAGAAGTGAGTGTGTGCCAACACATACTGATAGCTCATTTGAAGACTTACCAAAAAAACCCTCAATTTTAAACAAGAAAATAAACTTTTTCTCTTCTTTTTAGGGTTGTCACAGGGTCACAGGATGTTAGGGGTTGGAAGGGATCCAAGGAGATCATCGAGTCCAACCCCCTTCAGTCTTCATTACAAACTCTCTTCCAACACCTCCCAGGTGTATGGAATGCAAGAGGTAGTCTGGGAGAGCAAAGTCCCTCCCACTGTAAGAGAAGTAGTTTGTGACAAGGAAGAACCTGAACATACAAAAATACATGAGGGGTTGGACTTAATGATCTCTTTGGGTCCCTTCCAGCCCCTGACATCTTGTGATCCTGCGATATGAGACCTGATGACATGCATCCCGGAGTTGTGAGGGATTTTGCTGATGCAGTTGCTAAGCCCCTGTCCATGATATCTGAAAATAGTCATGCCAGTCAGGTGAAGTCCAGTGAAACACTGCACCCATTTTTACACAGGGTAGAGAGGAGGATGCCAGGAAATACTGAGCTGTTTGCCTTGTCTCTGTGCCTGGGAAAATCATGGAACTGATTCTCCTAAGCTGGAAGAGGGGAGATTTAGACTGGATGTTAGGAGGAAGTTCTTTACAGTGAGGGTGGTGAGACACTGGCACAGGTTGCCCAGGGAGGTTGTGGATGCTTCCTCCCTGGAGGTGTTTAAGGTCAGGCTGGATGAGGCCTTGGGCGAGCTGCTCTAGTGGGAGGTGTCCCTGCCTGTGGCAGGGGGTTGGAGCTGGATGATCCTTGAGGTCCCTTCCAACCTAAACCATTCTATGATTCTATGATTCTATGATTCCTAGAAGCTATCCTAAGCCACACAGAGGGCAGAGGTGACTGAAGACAGCCAGCATGGTTTGACCAAGGGAAAGTCTTGCCTGACCCAATATAGTAGCTTTCTATGGTAGAGTGACTACATCAGTGGACAAGGGAAGAGGTACTTATCTCATCTATGTGGACTTCTGTCAAGTCTTTGAAACAATCCCCCATGACATGCTTACATCTAAGTTATAGAGAGGTGGATTTGATGTGTGAACTGTTCAGTAGCTAATGAATTGGATGGCTGTGTCCAGAGGGTAGTTGTAAAATGGTTCAATGTCCTGATGGAGACTGGTGACAAGTGGTATCCCTCAGGGGTCAGTACTGGGACCAGTGCTGTTTAGTATCTTCATCAATGACACAGACAGCAAGTGGGTAGGGTTCCCTCTCAGCAGCTTTGCAGATGACATCTGAATGGTGTAGCTGACAGGTGTGAAAGACAGCATGTCAGGCTGGGGGCCTGGACAAGCTTGAGAAGCAGACCTGTGTGAACTTCATGAGGTTTAGCCAAGTGCAAGGTCCTGTACCTTGGCTGAGGCAATCTTCACTACCAATACAGGTTGTGGGATAACTACATTGAGAGCCACAAGAACATAAAAAGGCTTGAACAACTCTCCTATAAAGAAAAGCATAGAGAATTTGGGCTGTTCAGCCTGGAGATGAGAAGGCTCTGGAAGACCTGATTGTGGCCTTCCTTCCAAAGGTGCTTTTGAGAAAGATGGGGACAGACTTTTTGCCAGGGCCTTTTGCAATAGAACAGTGTTTAACCTAAAGAAGGGTAGTTTTAGACTAAATGTAGGGATAAAATTTTTCACACTGAGGGTGGTAAGACAACGGCCCAGGTTGCTCAGAGAGGTGGTGGATTCCTCATCTCTGGAAACATTCAGGATCAGGCTGGCCAGAGCTCTGAGCAACCTGATTTAGTTGAAGATGCAGGGATTAGACTAAATGATCTTTACATGTTCCTTCCAACCCAAAACATTCTACAATCCTATGAAAACTGTCAAGTGCAAATACCTTGGTTTCTTCAGTGGTACAGGACAAATTAGCTAACTAGTACATGACTGTCTCCAAGGAGAAATGGGCCAAGATTTGATTTATCTTCCAGCAGCTCTAGAGTCTTACCTATGTCAGATGCAGACTTATTTACTACTTTTTGCACACCTTTTTACTCTTAGCTATTATTTTGCCTAAACAGTACAACTAAACCATACTGGGTGGCTTTTGTGTTTAATTACTTACCTAATGAACTCAGCATAGAAATATCAAGTGACACATCTGAGTATGGTTTCATAGAGAGAAAGTCCAAGTCAGAAGTGTTACTCTCTCCAGCAGATTCTCCAACCTATTAAAATACAAGAAACAGACCAACAATAGTGACAAGCTCTCACTATGTTAAGGTAAACGTTTAAGGTAAATGCATAAATCCATACTCTCAAAACTCTGTACAACACTTGCAACTCACAGCCAGCTCAAACATGGTTTTGGGACAGAGCAGTCATATGAGTGCCAACAAACTGCCAGTCATACAAATACTTTTTATCTCATTATCTGGGACTGCTGAAACCAACATTATCAAGTCTTCTGGGACTCAGTTACATGCTCAACTCATCCCTGCCTCATGACAGAACGGAAGTGCTATCAGTATGCCTCCTCATGAACCACTTTTTGCTTATCTACTCCACCACTAGATGCAGCACTAGACTTACTGAACTTTTTAGTATACACTTAAGAAAAACAGTAAGGTAGGCCTCCCTGTACATGCTATCAGCTGGTCCCTCAAGTACTTTTTCTATACACTTGGATAATGAAATGCAGCCTGCACTACAATTTAATTTTTTGGCATATCTGTTGTAATACTGCCATGTAATGACAAAAACTAAAGAGATCAAAGTAAAAGTCAGTAAGCTTCAAAACACATTCTAATAGAATTCTCTTAAGTTGCATATTGCAGCAGAAGGAATAAGATATGCAGGTAAATACACAACCAGGTATTATCATTTAGAAATCTGAAAATTAGCACTTTGATGAATTAACTTAACCAGTCACCTTCTAGGTGAACACTGACCTTTCCACAAAACATCAGGAAGAGTTATAAAACTATAAATATTTTATAGCTGCTATAATGTAAGCCATATGATTTTATATGTGTCCAGAGAAAGGCAACAAGGCTGGTGAAGGGCCTGGAACACAAACCCTATGGGG
Source organism: Tricholaema leucomelas (assembly GCA_013400475.1). NCBI lineage: Eukaryota > Metazoa > Chordata > Aves > Piciformes > Lybiidae > Tricholaema lacrymosa > Tricholaema leucomelas. The sequence continues at coordinate 54,033 of WAAF01018878.1, read as the reverse complement.
AGAGGCTGAGGGAGCTGGGGTTGTTTAGCCTGGAGAAGAGGAGGCCCAGGGGGGACCTCATTTCTGTCTACAACTACCTGAAGGGAGGCTGTAGCCAGGTGGGGTTGGTCTCTTCTCCCAGACAACCAGCAACAGAACAAGGGGAAACACCCTCAAGTTGTGCCAGGGGAGATATAGGCTGGATATTAGGAGGAAGCTGTTGGCAGAGAGAGTGACTGGCATTGGAATGGGCTGCCCAGGGAGGTGGTGGAGTCACTGTCCCTGGAGGTGTTGAAGCCAAGCCTGGATGAGGCACTTAGTGCCATGGTCTGGTTGATTGGCCAGGGCTGGGTGCTAGGTTGGGCTGGATGACCTTGGCAGTCTCTTCCAACCTGCCTGACTCTATGATTCTAAGGAGATCTGCCATGTCCCACCCCAGCTGGAAAACTTCTCCCATGTGCCAGTCTGGTTGGATGCTCTCTCCCTGAGGCTTTGGGGTTTGATTTGATTCCCCACCTGGCTTTAAGCCAAAGCTCTCCCTGCCTAGCTCTAGTGGGGTTTGGTTTCTTTTCACTCCTCCTCCTCCCACCCCCACAGCAGCTGAGGGCAATTGCAGTCTCCTCCCCCCCCAGCTGTGGCCACTTTGCCCTCGCTGCTCACTGCCCGTCATAAGCAGCGCAGGAGGAGCCCCAGCTCTAAGCTGGGCCCATTGTGGGCCAAGGGATCCTCTGCCTGGCATCCCAGGTGAGTGCCCACGGGTGAGCACCGGGTGTGTGGTGGAGGGTTTCAAAGGCCGGGGGGCCTGGTGGGCCCCCCGGCTGTTAGGGCCACGTTAGGGTTAGGTTCTGACCGACTGCAACAGCCATCAGTGTCTCACGGGTGCTAAGGCTGTGTTGTTATGGAGCCTGAGCTCTGTGCAGGGTTTTGGTTCCTTCAAGGTCTTGCTCTAGGTTGCCATCCCTGGAGGTGTTCAAGAGAAGCCTGGATGAGGCACTTAGTGCCATGATCTAGGTGTCTGGCTAGGGCTGGGTGCTAGGTTGGACTGGATGATCTTGGAGGTCTCTTCCAACCTGGTTGATTCTATTCTATCTGTGACTTGCCATGGAATACAGTACATATTTTCTTTTGTCACAAGCAATTTGTAAGATAAAGCCTGTACAACTTAAAAGACTTAAGATTAGTAGCTTTGGAAGTGTAAGATATATAATTATTTATCCTTGCTCTCTGACTCACAATTTCAATGTGTGTGGCAAAACTGACAAATACTATTGGTTTTTTTTCCACTTTTACAGCAGGCTGAACCTCAGAGATTCATCAGCAGCACACATAAAGTATCTTTTCAGATTCTTAAGTGGTAATTCTGCCTCTGAGATTTAGTTATGCATGCTGAATTGAAGTACATATTACAGAAGAGAAAAAAACAAAGCCACTAACTGAACTGAGCATCAGAGAAGCCATTTTAAGTACTGAAAACTTATTCTAGGTGCTGTAGTTTAAAACATCTACCTCTGTCCTTGCACTGAAACAAAATGAATGCCCCAATATTCCCCTCTCCCCCTTATGTGGTTTTTTCTTTTGCATGTTTGAAAAAACTCATTTTACCATAATCTGTTTGGAAGAATCTGGACAGGTACTTCTCAATTTGTTCTCTTCTTTTATGAGAACTGGCAGAACCTAAAGAACAGAACAGCATTTTAGATCTTGTCATTTCACAGCTTATACTTTTGCTTCCTGAGAATGTTCTTAGTTACTGTAATTTGCTGGCTTATCCTAGGCCACCACAGAACACTATCATGTTTTGTGATAGGATCCTTTACAAGGATCTTCCTCTAATGGGTGACCACATACATGTGCTTTAACTATTTAGAGCTAACCAGGACAGCCTTTTAAAGACTGGACTCTTTCTTTATCCTGTCTGTCACTTACCAAGCTTTTCTGTGTTATTACAAAGAATAGATACTCATTAAATAAAGTTATGAATTTGACTAATCTGACTAATCACCATCCCTCTGTGACTGTTTAAAGGAGTGACATGACAAACAACTATGCTGGAAATGGATCTGGAACAGATTTCAGAACCAACTGCTTAAAGAGCAACTCAAAAATACTTTGAAAAAACATTCCTCAGATTTTGCAGAGAACTTCAGAATAAATAGGATTGAAGTCAGGGGGTCGGGGGTTGGATTTCTACCTTTCTGAAACCACACTGGGGTTATCTCAGAAAACAGTAGCAAGCAAAGCTAGGGAAAGAACATCACTCTGGAGACTTTCAAGGCCTGTCTGGATGCATTCCTCTGTGACCTGAGCTAGATTATATGGCCCTGCTTTGGTGGAGGGGTTGGACTCAATGATCTCTTTGGGTCCCTTCCAACCCCTACCATCCTGTGACAGCATTCTATGAGAGTAGATGGGTAGATGCATGGAGTCCAATGACTGTAGTCTACCTTGACTTTAGCAAGGCTTTTGACACTGTCTCCCATAATATCCTTGTAAGCAAGCTCAGAAAATGTGGGATAGAAGACAGTGAGATGAGTTAGGAACTGGTTACATAACAGAGTGCAAAGAGTGGTGATCAATGGTGCCAAGTCCAGCTGGAGACCTGTAACTAGTAGAGTCCTCCAGGGATCAAAGCTGGGTCCAGTCCTATTTGACATCTTTATCAATGATATTGATGAGGGGACAGAGCCTGCTCAGCAAGTTTGCTTATGATACAAAGCTGGCAACCCTGGCTGATACACTCGAAGGCTGTGTAGTCATTCAGTAAGACCTGGACTGACTGGAGAGCTGGGCAAAGAGACACCTAATCAGGTTCAACAAGGTTAAGTATAGAGTCTTGCATGTAGGAAGGAATAATAAACTGCACCACGACAGGCTGGGAGGTGATCTGCTGGAAAGTAGCCTGTGGAGAAGGACCTGGGAGTTCTGGTGGACAACAAGCTATCCATGGGACAGCACTGTGCCCTTTTGGACAAGGTGGCCAATGGGATTCTGGGGTGCACTAAGAACAGTGTGTCTGGCAGATCATGGGAGGTTCTCCTCCCCTTCTACTCTGCTGGGTCAAGAAGGAAGGAACAGCCTCTTCTCACTTATGCCCTGTGACAGGACAAGTGGTAATGGATGTAAACTACAGCACAGGAAGTTTCACCTAACCTGAGGAAGAAGCTCTTTAAGAGTCACAAAGCACTAGAACAGGCTTTCCAGAGAGGTGTTATATTCTCCTTCTCTGGAGACTTCCAAGACCCATCTGGATGTGTTCCTGTGCAACCTGTGCTAGATTCTATGGTCCTGCTCTAGCAGGGTGGTTGGACTTGACGATCTCCAGAAGTCCTGTCCAACCCCTAACACCCTGTGATCTTGTGGTCTAGTGCATATGGTTTGTCTGAGATGGAGTTAATCCTCCCCCAAGGCATCTTTTGTAGTGCTGTGTTTTGTAGTGGAAGGGTGTTGATAACACACCAGCGTTTTGGCTACTGCTGAGCAGTACTCCCACAGCAGCAAGGCTGTGCTTTACTAATGTTCCCCACTCCCAAGTGCAGGCTGAATGGGCAGAAGATGTTGGGAGAGGACAAGGCTAAGCCAGCTGATCTGAAATGACCAGAGAGGTATTCCGTACCATGTCAGTTCAGATATAAAAGCTAAGGGAAAGAAAGAAGTAGGGGAACATTTATTAATGTTTTTTATCCACTGGAGTGACTGATATATGTATTGAAGCCCTGCTTCCTGGGATGGACATTGTCTGCTAACAGGAAGTAGAGAACAATATTTTTTTGCTTCCACACACAGCCTTTGCTTTAGCTCTGCCTTACTTAATTGCTGCTATCTTGACTCATGGGCCTCTTACTATTTTTTTCTTCTCTCCTGTCCATCTAAAAAGAATGACAGAATGGCTTTGGTGAGAATCTGTCTCCCAGCCAGGGCCAAACCACCACATCTAGTTAATCATCCCCCCTCTTTACTGCAGACGGGTTGGACTAGATGACCTTTAAAGGTCCCTTCCACTCCAGTGCATTCTGTGATTCTAAGCACCAAGAACATCATTTTCTCTACTCTAAATACCAAGGCACATTTTCCAGTGAAAATCCCTCAACCAATAGCCTGTCAGCATAGTAACTTACTTTAACTTCATCTGGTAGTTTTACAGGGATGTTTCGCCTCTGCAAAGAAAGAATATTAACAATTACTTGGGAAGTATTTTAGCATTATGCATTTTAACTAATCCTTGAGTCCTCTTAAACTGTTTATATTATATATTACTGACATTAAATGAAACTAATATTTTGTCATTTAATTTCCTATTATTCCATTTAGTTTATATTATAGTTTATTATAGAAATTATTTGTTAAATTACATTAAGCATCTTACTCATTACTTCAGCAACTTCTGATTCCAAATAATTTAAGGTTGCACTTTTATAGACAGTGAAATGTATCACTACAAAACAGTCACACGTGAAACATCACAGCACATCATCACTGAAACACATTTAACTGCACAAAATCTCTCCATATTCACCTAGGTCACAACTGAACAGCACTTCCAAGTGTAGACAGGCATTGACCATTTGAAAGGTACTCAGAAATTCTCATTTGGAACAATATTCATAGAACAAGGTGGTGTAATGAAATTACTGCTTATGATTGGTTACTGCCCTTTGTCTTATACCTTATGCAGTAATCAAAGGAGCAAATGTGATGAAAACAGTTAATTACTGCTTAAATGTCCGTTTCTGTAAATAGCAACATGAACAGATAGAAATCAATTACCAATGAAATATTGTCCACTTTTCTAATTATCCATCTCTGCAGATAGTGATGTGAACATCACAGTATTTCACTGTGTGCTGACTGGACATGGTTTAGCTCTCAGTCTCATCTCAAACACCTGGCCAGTGGCTCAGATGGGACTGACAATGAGAGCACATTCTGGGCCCCCCAGTTTAAGAGGGACATTGAGATGCTTGAATGTGTCCAGAGAAGGGCAACAAGGCTGGTGAGAGGCCTCGAGCACAAGCCCTACGAGGAGAGGCTGAGGGAGCTGGGATTGTTTAGCCTGGAGAAGAGGAGGCTCAGGGCAGACCTTATTGCTGTCTACAACTACCTGAGGGGTGGTTGTAGCCAGGAGGAGGTTGCTCTCTTCTCTCAGGCAGCCAGCACCAGAACAAGAGGACACAGCCTCAAGCTACGCCAGGGGGAATTTAGGCTTGAGGTGAGGAGAAAGTTCTTCACTGAGAGAGTCATTGGCTACTGGAATGGGCTGCCCAGGGAGGTGGAGTCACTGTCCCTGGAGCTGTTCAAGGCAGCATTGGATGTGGCACTTGGTGCCATGGTCTAGCCTTGAGCCCTGTGGTAACAGGTTGGACTTGATGATCTATGAGGTCTCTTCCAACCTTGGTGGACACTGTGATACACATCACTCTGTATATTTGCACCCATTTGTTCCAAGAAGACATATCTAAGATGTTAGCTAGTGGGAGACTCTCAGGCTGATCCCTGAAGCCTCACCTACAGGTGGCTGCACCTCAGAGGACCTTCCCAGTTACTAAGGATTTCCAAGAGTCAGCTGCCAAGGGGCTTCCCAGCTGAAGTGTGAACACAGATGTTTTTTGAGGTGGTAAATGGTGATGTAGCCTTTTCTTAAACACTGTATTTCCTGGCAGTAGGGACTTGGTACATCTCTCTTTCGCTTATCTTTCCTTTTAGATTATTACTGTTTTCATATATATATATATAAATACCTATATATTAAAGCATAATTATTTATTATATCTGGAACCCACCATTCAGCAAAACAGATGTCAAAAAGAGAAAGGCACGTTTATGTGTAAACTGACAGTGCATCTCATACTGTGGGAAAACTGATGAAGCATCTCTTACCATGGAAAAACCACCTAGCTTACCGTGAGATAGGAAGGCAAGTTGATTTAGCATGCTTTGGGACCAAGATCATTTACAATTGGCAGGTGTTAGTGTTAAATGAAGATCCACAAAGCTGGCATGCCAAAGAGCTCAAGGAGGGAGTCTTAGAAAGATGGCCCTGTTTTGACAAAAACTGATGAAGCAGGCCTAAAATAACATAATCACCCAACTTCACAGCACACTTTGAGCATTAGGGTAGCTGAAGGCAGACACTTGCCTAATTAACTGCAATTTTAATAATATTAAAATTGACACCTGTAAGTATGCTAATGAGGGAAATCAAGCACATGCTAAAGATTTAGGACTATGTTACTCATTTTGCCTGACAAATCAAGCTACATGTCACCTAGGAGGCAGGGACAACCTGGGCTAGTGTATGAAAACCCACGTGAGGGACATATTCCACACGCAGCCAGCAGGCTGTGGGGTGCAGCGTGGCCAACAGCAGCAGCCACTGGGAGGGAAAGACAGAGACAAGGATGATTGATTCTCTGTGCTCAGTTTCCACCACTCAAGACAGGGACATCTTTCTTGATGACAACTGTGCCTTCAATATGTGTCTTAACTTTTGCTAGCATTTCTATTATATTAAAGCTATTGCAAAAGGTTTGCATTTCCCATGTTAATTTTGCCAAACAGTTCCAGTAACAGTCCTGGGCTAGACAGGCAGACATCAGGATCTTACACATAACACAACAAACACAACATTTAAATAAACCCAAAATACAGAAATGGGTCCATTCTTGTTTTGATGAACTTGTGACATCTCTGTACATCAAGGACACACCTGCTTTAGCTGATAAACAGTTTTGGAATGATCTCCATTAGTGATCTGGTCGAGAAGATCATCTACTAATTTCTTGCTGTAATTTCCAGCATCCTTCACAAATTCTTGTAAGCTAGTAGGAATGGAGATAGAAACATAAGTTAGAATAGAACAGAATCAACTAGGTTGGAAGAGACCTCCAAGATCATCCAGTCCAACCTAGCACCCAGCCCTATCCAGTCAACTAGACCATGGCACTAAGTGCCTCATCCAGTCTTCTCCTGAACACCACCAGGGACAGTGACTCCACCACCTCCCCGGGCAGCCCGTTCCAATGGCAAATCACTCTCTCTGGCAACAACTTCTCCCTAACATCCTCTCTATTCTATTCTAACTTATACACAACATCCTAATAAAGTGCTGGTCTCTCATAAGCTTCTTTTCATAGATGTAAAACCAATCATTTAAATTCTTCACCTGTGAAAGAAGTTCCATTTGTTTTTTTTTTTTACTTACATTATAGAGAATGTTTACATTTGTAGTAAAAATTCCAACTTATAATATGGCTTTCCTCAGTTGTTGTATTACACCTACATTTCCTTGTTCTTCTACATTGCTTCAGAAAAGTAATTAAGGCCTTTGATAGAGGGGTTTTTCTTCTCCTTTCTTTAAATAAATGAAAATAAATACATGTGCAGCTTAAAATTCTCATTGCTAGTGGGTTAAAGAAGCCTCAAAACCACCCCAAAAAGAAAATTAAGCTTGTGACTTATTCTTTCCCTCCAAGAGTGACAAGCTGATCAAAAGCTACATTTGATTTGTAACTGCTTTGAAACCTTCTTGAAAAATACCACTCTTTCATACTCAGTGGTGGGTGTCAAGTGGATGAGGCCAATCTCTTTTTGTGGTGCACAGTAGTAAGACAAAGAGCAGTGGATGCAAACTTGAACACAGGTTTCAACTCAACATGAGGAGAAACTTCTTTACAGTGAGGGTGATGGAGCACTGGAACAGGCTACCCAGAGAGGTTGTGGAGTCTCCTTCTCTGGAGGCTTTCTAAACCTGCCTGGGTGCGCTGCTGTGTGGACTACCCTAGGGGATCCTGCCTTGGCAGGGAGCTTGGACTCAATGATCTCTGAAGGTCCCTTCCAACCTCTAAAGTGATTTTGTGATACATCTAAACCTGTTTACTGTTTGACTTAAAGCAAGATGCAGTATCTTTAGCAACCTGTAATACCCTGTGGTCAAAGACATTAGTAAGAATCATAACAGTCTTGCAATAAAATGGAGTAACTTCAAAGGACAAACGGGAAAAAAAAAGGCACTACAAAACCAAACCCCATCCTCTTTCCCCAACAACCAACCAGCCAATCCCCTCCTGCAAAACCATGAAAAAATACCAAGCAGGATGAGAGCTAGTTATCTTTTAAAATCAGTTCTAGGGAAAAAAGTCAGAATTTAAAGTCTCCTTGATGATGTTTAGTCTTAACTGCTTTCATAAAATTGCTGTGAGAAGTTAGGCCTACTAGTAAGGAAGTGCTCACCTTAAGGCACACTGTATCCCAGTTTCATCTCCATATGCTGAGTACAGGAGTTCCATTTCATCTGCTTTTAAATCATGAAATATAGAGTTGTTTTGCATGGAAGGTGCTGTACTAGCACTGGTAAGAAAGGTTACTAGACAAGAAAAAGAAAGACACAACAAAGAATGAACACAAGTGTAAAAGATCTCCTGGGGGCAGGAGAGCAGAAAGCAAAGAAAGATTTTGTTTTCTGACACAGACAGAAAATGCATTGTGTTTTTTCCTGCAAGTGGAATCAAGAGGAGTATCTCTCAGACACTTTCAGGCTGTGGAATCAGCATAACTATTCTAACCACATGGAAAATGAAGAATGAAGTTAACAACCATACTCCCACAACAAGGGAAAAAAAATATTAATCTCCCCAGCTTTCTTTTTGCTTCTGTCTACTTCACTGTTGTTTGCCAGTCAGTTTATGGAGAGCAGATTAGAAACTAAGGATGTCAATAATATTAGAGAAAAAATAATCCATGGATTGTAAAAGCCTTGTCCTAAGACACACAAAAAAAAACCACTAAGTATTTTTTCCTCAATTCTAGTTGCAGTTCCTTGGGAAAAATTATTTCCTCCAGAGAAGATGGCCCACAATGACTGGAAATCTTCTAGTGTGGCTACAACACTAAGGCAAAACATTAATCCATAAACTCCTAATTAGGATACAGGTAATAACAAAAAATAGTAAGTGGAACTAAAACTGCATTCTGCTGTAAAGTGAATAACTATATATTACACTATATATTACATTCTGGCCAGCACCAGAACGAGAGGACACAGCCTCAGGCTGCGCCCGGGGAAGTTTAGGCTCAAGGTGAGGAGAAAGTTCTTCCCTGAGAGAGTCACTGGCCACTGGAATGGGCTGCCCAGGGAGGTGGTGGAGTCGCCGTCCCTGGAGGTGTTTAAGGCAGGATTGGACATGGCACTTGGTGCCATGGTCTAGCCTTGAGCTCTGTGGTGAAGGGTTGGACTTGATGATCTGTGAGGTCTCTTCCAACCCTGATGATACTATGATACTACTATGATACACAAATAGAAGCGATCATTCATCTGGAGAAATGTATCATCTGAAATTATTTAATATTAATAAATTGCTCTAATAAATAATTAATGCAAAGTTCAACCTTTTTGTTTTTTGGCACTTACCTTTATTTCTTCGTTCATCTTTAAAGCCCAGTGTAGTGAAGCCAGGTAATAATTTGCTTGACAGTGAACTCAGATCCACAGGGTGAGTCTCTTCCTCTAATGATTTGATTTAAAAGAATATTTAGAAATCTTTAACAATATGTTTATGACTAATATTTAGATTCTGCTGTTAAAAAGAGTTGCAGTTAATATAAAGGCTAAATGTGTTTTAATCTGTACATTTTTACTAAGGATATGTGGTGTAATTTAGCTTCTCGATTTACATTTCAAATGTTGGAAGTATGTTTCCATCTCTTAGTAATTTCATTTTCAAAGTACACAGCAGCATCTGAAATTGTTCTACCACCTGATTCATAAACATTCAAATCCAGGTATTATGAAGTGACAAAAGCAATTTCTTATGTTGACTAAGGGCCAATTTGTCTATAAAACCTCAGACACCACATAAAGAACCTTGGTAAGATAATTACCATTATGGCTATAGTAATAAAATTCCTTTCTTCTGAAGTTTTGAGAGCTGCTTAATTAAAATAGTGCAAATAATTTGGAATATGCTTTTAAGATAAAAAAAAAAAAATCACAATCAGAACATCATTTAGGGCACTTCCCATTACTTAAACTCTGTCTGGCTTTTATGGAATCAAATGGTAATTTTGCTCAACTATTAAGCAACATTTAAGATATTTATCTCTTGGCACTTGCTAGGATTAAAATGGCAAACCATCAAAAACTACAATGAAAAAGCAAACTACAGTATTATCTGCAAAATCATTCTAACTTCTATGAATTATGCAGACAATAAAAAAAATATTCTGGAAAACAGAAGCATCAGGATGCAGTACAGAACTTTACAGCACACAGTGAAAGCTTGCTCTTACACCACTAGCACCACAGCCTAAATTTTCAGTGGCATGATTTCAGAGGTATTAAATCCTTTTTTCTTTTCTTCTGAAATAGGTAATGGTATGATGGCAGCCAGAATGATTAATTTCATTGCAGAAAAATCTACTACCATATGAAAAGGTATTATGAAAAGAAATTCAGATGGTAATAGGGCTAATGGGCTTCTACCTCCCAATCAAAAAATCAATAGAAATGCAACTAGTTGAAATGGTTCATGCATTCAATAGAACAGTAGATAAGCTGTGAATGAATTCCAATCTCAAAAGGTGCAGAGAAGGAAGCACTAAATCAATATGACATACAGCAGCAGAAAGAAATTTCATTACAGACTTCAAAAACTTCTGTATTTTGAGCTTGAAACTATAACAAGTGGAAAGAATGTGATAACCTAAATGATGTATAGTAGAAACACAGACAAAAACCCATAGAAAAGATTAAGGAAGTAAAGGAAAACAACCAAGCAAAACTTCATTAACTTAAAAGTGAAATATAGATAATAATCTAAATTAGGGTATGACAAAACCCTCCAAAAGTAAGATCATTCTGTATTTGCTCCTGTGCATTGTGCTTTTACATAGGATTACAGTACTTTCAGTCACCTTTTGTCTATTAGATTTCAACTTCATAGAGTACTTGGAGCAAATGCCTTTCAAGCTCTCTAAAAGTTGAAGCAATATGTAAGTGCTTATAAATAGATATTAGTTTTTTCTTCTTAATGTTATTGTCAGCCAAACAGAGCATCTCAAGAGTGAAAACTTGAATGGCAAAGAGAAACATATCATACTGGAGATAATAAATACAGCTGTTAGGGAAAATGGCTTGGGAGCAATTTTTCTCAACAAAAACTTATCTATACTACACAGAATCTGTATCTACAGTTAGGACACCAAAATCTGCTACAACATTTAACATTAGAAATGTTTTCTTGCAAAATGATGGCATTTACCTTCAGCTTCTGGATCAGATGAATTTACTACACTAAATAATAAAGTTCCATCTCCATTTTTTTTCAGATACCCAATCTGTAAGTAAAACCACAACGATATTTAAGCAATCATTAAAACAGTCCAAACTTGAAGTAGGAGTTGCTTACTTTAAGAGAAAAACTATGAAAAGCATTTTTTAAATGGAATTCAGATCCTGCACTCTGGTATTCTCTTTTTAATACAGAAAATCTTGGGTCAGAACTATTCATCACTGCCTTGTTAAATGCTTCATAAATGAAGCAGTACAAGTTTATATGCTTGTGGAGTAGTAAAAGTAGTAGTAAAAGGCTGCATATAACTTACATATCTCCATAAACCAGACCTTAAGTTTGTGTCCAAGACAAACCCAATTCATAGAATCATAGAATGGGTTAGGTTGGAAGGAACCTCAAAGACCATTCCATTATAATTAGTTTAGAACACACTTTCCAGAAACAGAACTGTAGCTCCTATCCACATTCTACCCCAGTGTTTATTTTCAAATCAAGCCTGAACTACCCATTTTCACCTTACCCACAATTTTCTCTAATCAGAAGCACTTTTCTAGAACATACTATCAAATTCTTAAAGTGCTGTGACACACCTATCAGAGCACACAAAAACAATGCTAAGAAGATAGCCAGAGATGTGAAAAAATAGAATACACTGGGTTCTGCAAAGATACAATGAACTAAGCTGATGTCAGAAACTGACACGAATCATGAAAATGAGACAAACTTCTCATCAAAGAGAGAAAATGAAAACTAAGCTCTTCCTAAAGAAGTAACAGTAAATACTTAAAGTAAAATGATCAATAAATCTTTTTTCCACATTTTCTCTTGCTCCTCCCCTTTTTAACAAATTTAAAGCTCCTTCCATACATAAGGCCAAAGTTAATGGTGGCATATAATAAAACTAGAAGTGGAAAGAGAATGAATAATAACATGTTCAAGTGAGAGTCAAAATTAACAACAGTTATTAGGATCTGCAGTGCGTTCTTTAGACTAGACAGTTAAGAGCTGCACATCTAGAACAGTTCTTGAGCACTGCAAAACTAACTGCATCAACATGAAAGAACTCTTCAGTAAAGCTAGCAATTAGCAGAGGACTGGTATTGCCTTCAAGTATTCTTAAGAGAGAGGTCATTCTTAGTCTGGAGGTTTCAAACAGCCTTCGACCCTAGCAAGTCTTCCAATTATCCAAAGAAACTGAAATACACTGAAGAAGATAAATCTTCTCCCACTTCTTCGAGGCTTTACTTCCTAATTCAGTTGAGCCTAAGATGACTGTGTAACAAGGGCCATTGTCCGAAGAGGCATTTGCATTTGAAGACACAATTGCTACCACTAATGCTTCAAAGCAAATGCCTCTCTGCAACAACTGCTAAAAAAAAATACATGGAAAATTGCAGGATGTAGCAACATCTTGATTATTTTTTGCTATTGCAGTGGTCACTGGAATATGTGACAGAACAAGAAATGAGGCATAAGTGTAAGGGTAGTAATAAACGTCCACATCGTGCAAAGGAAACAGAGTAAACAGGTCCACAGTGAATGTTTGTAGCATTCACTCCAATCCTAGCATGAAGTAATGAAGGAGACCACGAGTTTTACATAGCTAAAAAACAACAACAGACCATTCACAGACTGTGCTCAAAAAACTAGACTATCACTCAGATTTTACTCCCAACCTAGAGGGAGCACAAAAACTGAACACATAGAATAGTACCAGAATCATATTCAAGGAGATCAAACCCGTGGTTAGCACTGCCCAAAACTGGAACATAGACAGCTACTGCTATCTTCTAGTTACTGAAAGGTATCTGTATTTTGTACATAAGGATGTTCTGTAACTGACAGCTACAACTTTTGCACTTAAAACTCTACGAAATTCTGGATTTCTCTTTGCAAACAGTAATTTAACACTCAAAAATTTCTGAATTTCTTAGGTTAGAAGGGAAATCCTAACAATCTATGCCAAAGTTTACCTTTTCTGAGGTTTTAACAATAAGAAAACTGTGATGTGACTTTAATAAATTTCAATGCTAAGGGTTGTAATTAAGGAAGTGAAATTCAAGACTGAGCAACATTTAATTGTTTCATGCAAGTAAAATTCTAAACATGTTCAACACACATTACAATTTGAGATCCATTTAGGACACCCTACAATGGACTTCAGTGAAAACCAAATCATAAACAGCAGTCATAGTAACATTCCAAACAGAGCATGCATTCTAGATGTTATGGTCTCAGAAAATGTAAAACTAAAGCTTGTTTCCAAGGATGAAACAAAGTGCACAATAATTAAGACAATTGTGAGCTTTGTTTTGCAGTAGACCTTGCTGTTGGGTAGATATTGATTGATCCTATCCCGAGCTTCATCCGCTGCATGTTCCACTAGTGCCAGGACATGTTCTTCAGCAGTGCTATCTGTCAGGCTGCATGCATTTCCCTCAGGTTCAAATATGCAACTATGAAAGAGAAGAGGAGTAGTTGTAGAACACAAAAGCTAGAACAAAACAAAGGGCTGAATTCTGGGTTTGATAAACAGAACAATCAGTTCCACTTCTCCCAGTGTCAGTCTACTTCAGCATTCAAGTGTAATTGTAATCACATTATGAAACCAAAGTTTGGCAGCAGCAGGTGAGAACTACTAAACTACTGAACTTCAAAAATTTAATTGTTTCTGTACTTCAATAAAAGTAAGTAAATTATTACAAAACAGAGATTGGGAGTAAAATTGCATTAACAAAATGCTGTATGTCTCTTTAGTCTCCCAGATGCATGAATATGCAATTTTCACAAATTCCAAATAGGAAGAAGCAGAAAGAAAATTACATAATGGAGTCTCTGTAACTCGTATCTGAGAAAACAAACAAACAAAAAAACCAGGCTGTTGAAGATTATGTCATTTAGTTGCTTGGTGAAGTAGAACACTGCTCCCAATCTAACAGGGAGTCCTTTAATTCCTTTTATTTTGTTAATGCTGACAATTACTATTCCTAATCAGTATCAATGACACCATTACTTCTAATTGAAACTAGAGAATTTAACATTTATCTTTCAGTAGATCCCTTTCCAATAAAGTACTAAAATAATTTTAAAAACCCCAAGAAACATACCTAAGATGGTACAGGACACATCCTAGTTCTTATATAAAACCCAGAGAAAGATGGTATTATAAGGGTAAGTGTGAAGGTATCAGTGTAATATGACAGTCTTCATTATATTATATACTTAAAAAAATGTTGTACAACAAACTCTTTCAAGGCATCATATGGATATTAGACACTAGGGCCAAACACCTTAGGTACTGGGTAGAGCATCTCCTCACACCAAATCCATTTCTCTCTCCTGGGACATCTTCTTCCATTTGCTTAGCTAAGAATTTCTCTCTGTATAGAGATTCAGATCTGATACACAAGAAAGTTTTGCTATTAAAAACAATAAAAAGATCACAAGATCATACTATTATGAGACAAATGTGTAAGATGTTTCTTGTTTCATTGAAAGTTTAAGAAAGAGGAAACAGCAGGAAACTCTTCAACAACTAGCACTATCACACTCTAGACAATACTTAATGGACAAAAACTTGGCATCCGGACCAAAGTTTCAAAAATTACTTGCAGTAGGATGTCCAAGTGATGAAGTCACTTTTAAAGTACAATATAGAAGTCTAAACTGCTTTAACACTTTGCAGACACTGAGTTCAGTGCTTTCTCTGTTTCTCAACCATGACATATGAAGGCTATTAGGTCCTTGCTTTGTTGGCTATCTGTATTTGAAGAAGAGCACACAAAAACTGTCAAAAGTACAAAGTTACTTCTGTAATGGAATTTATGTAACAATTAATCAGAGGAAGTCCATTATTCTGGGCACCATACAAACCAAATCACTGCACCTTTAAAAAACCCCAACCAATCAAAACTCAAACACCCTCCCCCCTCAATCAAACTTGTTTACAGAAAGGTTTACTTTCAGCTCATTATGAAACACAATGCCTTAAAAAAAGAATAACTTATACTTTGATAATTCTACAGGATACAGCAATAGGTAACTTTCTGTATACTGATATTAGAATAGTTCTAGATAATTTGGATGTTTAAGAAAGAAACCTGTAGATCATATTTTTTAAGACATGACTATTAATGCTCTGTTACAGTCTGATTCTCATAAAATTTCAACTGGTGTAATGCTCTGCAATTTAAATTCCACATCTATCCTCAGATGTCTATGTATGAAGACTCACCATTATAATTTGCTTATAAATCATGATTTCGACTACAATCTCCTCTTAAAATAGAAAACAGAACCTTTTGACTAAAATTAAGACTTCAGCTGTAAAAACCTGACTGTGTAACACAGATGTGTGCAGTAGCATGAAGACAGCTACTGCACTAGCAAAGTATTCTATAAAAAAAGCTTAGTAAGTTTTAATTGGAAATAATCTCCTACAACTCTATATTCTGCCTAATAAGACTAAAGTTCAAGACTAAATTTACTGATCTGGGGCTTTGTCTGTCTACAAAGACTCTATTTAGATTTTGATACAGCCAGTAATTTTAGAAAAACAAAAAAAAAGTGGAAATAAAAAGGAAAAACTGTGAACAGTGTTTGTGTCTATGTTAAAAACAGAATGCAGTCATTCTTTGAACTGTTTGTTTCAATTTGGGAATCACTGAGTTAGTAAACTAGTTCTATAAACAACCAAGCAACCAACCAAGTGTTTATCCTATGGGCCACAAGAAGAAAGGTAAAAAGGTTTCTGATTGCCAGACTCTTGACTGCTGCCTGATATTACAAAAGCTGCAATAAATCAGTAAGAATGCCCATTAAAACCTTTACCTAATAACTTCTTTATTTTGCTTTTTGGATTTCTTGGTTGTCTCTGCTTGTACAGGAACAACTTCAGGGACAGGTTCCTCAACTGCTGTATCTTCATCACCCAAAAGAGCTGCCTGCTGAGAAAAATCCATGTCCTGCATAAACGACATGCTGCGCTTCAAAGCTAACAGCCGTTCCTAGAATCAGAAAGGACAGAGCGGCAGGGACTTAACCTTTCCCTCATAGCCAAGATGCTATGATAATGGGATGGGATGGGAATGGCCATGGCCTTATTTTGTTCATTGTGCCTCATTTCCAATGGCGATGCAAGGTGATTTAGTCATGGTAGCATGACATCAGAATTTCTGCAGCCCAACTATCAAGAGAGAAACAAAGAAACAAAGCAACTGCATACACAAAGACAATTGCCTGTTTTACACAAAACTTACCATAACTGCAACACATGCACACACCTGCACAACGAGCAGCTCACCAAAGTGTCTTAATTTCACAACTCAAAAACTAAGTTTGAGTAAAGTTTGTCTGCACAAGCAGATCTGTGAAATCCCTGAAACCTCCCCAACACCCATCACCTTCAAAAATAAAAGCTTTCTTGTTTATGCAGAAATAAAACTGAAATGAGATCTTGTTTACAAAGCTTCATCCAGAAGCAATATTTTACAGTTGGGTTATATCTTAATTGCTTCCACTGAGGTGAGTGGAAGCAGCTCCTAGAAAATTCAGTGGTGTGAGTGAGGTTAAGAAATAAGGGTGTGGTTAAAACAAGAATACTATAAAACTCTTCAATACAGCAGTGTGAACACTATATAAATATATATATATTATCATATAAATAATGTAAATATTCACAGCTATAAATAATCACAGACAGATAAAAATCCTATTTTCATTGTTATTATGTTTCTTTCAGATGTGACAAAAAATACCCCCAAAACAAAAGACACATGCTTTTTTTGGTTTTTAATAGGTCTCTTACTTTGCTCATCATCTTAAAGCCTGTGTGCAGTATCTTCTTGGCTAGCTTGTAATAAACAGTGTCTGGTCTGTTGTAGGTCATTGCGTTATCACACATCAGTTTAAAATCTGCCTGTAAAATACAAAAGAACTGTTACAAATTCAAACAGTTATTAAATGACTGGAAGATACCATTCAATCATGGCAGCTTTGTGAAGAATCCAGTAATACTTAGCAGCAGGCTCACGGAGTAAAAGCATACCAAAAAGTAATTAAGAAGTGCAAAAGTTTGAGACGTTTTTGCTTCTGCAAGATGCTCAGTTTTCTTTGGAACTTGCTTTTTCAGTTAAAAAAAATCCACTTCACCTTTGAATGCCAAATGTAACATTTCCTCCTTATGCAAACAGACCAAACAGCAGAAATGGAGAAATTGATAGCAGGACTGAGGCACCAAGGTGCACTTTTTGGTCAATTCCCCACCTCCTAAATCAAAATGTACTTGAGAAATACAATGACATCATAAAGATGAAAATGTCTTACACATAATTTTAATTTCATACTTCATTCACTTGGACTAAAACAAGACGAAAATAAAAAAGAAAAAAAGAGAACTTCAAAGCCTAAGAAGCAGCCTTTTAGATGCTCACCACATGCAACAAAAGAACAAGCAGCCAAGATTTTGTTTTCTTCTTTGAATGGTTAAATGTCACACATGATTTCAAGCAGTTGTTACTGACACAAGTTCCCAAAAACAGTCCACTGTAAACAGAACCAAAACAAACTGCTGTGGACTGCAAAAGCTTTTTCTAGAGTGCCTTTTTTCCAGTCACATGCTACTGATACATAGAGTAAAACACAAACCCCATTAGAAAGGCTACAAAACATTTAATTAAGACATTAATGCCTCTGCAAATTTCTGAAGCTGGCAAATCACTAAACAAAAATCACGAAGTAGTCTTTCCAGGCACCTTGCAAACTGTATCCTAACAACTTAAATTGGCACCTGACTTAAGAAGATACTTTTTCTTGTAACTTTTCAATATTTAAAGAATGATTGGTCAAACAATTAGGTTTCATTTATTCTGGAGATCCAAATTCGTATGTTGTGTTTTTCAATTACTCAAGTCCACCATATTTGATGATTTTATTGTATGTAGAAGTGTAAGCAAACAGAGTGGTATGCTTTTTGAAAAGTTAACCCACTGAGATTACAGATCAGCAAATAGATTCACTGAGATAGATCACTGAATATTGGTGTTGGACATAGAATTCTTTCTAAAGGCTTTCTCTGGCACACAACATTCATGAAAAATAACCTTGTCCTACCGAAATCCTGAGGTTTCTTAAAACAGTAATTGTTTTATTTCCTTTTTCCATACAAGGATGTCAGCTCAATGGTCTCCTAATGATTTAGTAGCTATCATCAAGCCCATACCTAGCAAGGAGGTGAAAGGAGTTACAACTGGTTGTCTGACTTCCTATGGCATTTATGCAATCTGCCTTTGCTTAATGAGACCATCACAAAAATAGAAATTGAGAAGATTAACATGAAATAGCTAACTATGAGCCAAGAAGGAAAAGAGAAGTCCATGTGAGCTATACATCTGGTGATGATCTTTAAAGTGCTGTAGAAAAGGACAGAGATGTATTTTTTGATCACCCAACTTTGAAGTAGATCTTTTGGCAGCAAAATTGATGAGTTTTCTGTGCAATTTCACCCCTTCTAAATGTATGAACCTTTGGTTCTCATGGATTCCACTCTTGGATTATTTATTCTTTAGAAATGAAAGATAAACTCTTCAGCAGTCCTTGTTTTAGAGGTCAAAATCCTATACATTTCATTTTTGTATTGCACAAAACTCCAAAGGTGTAAGAGTACTTAGATGCACTCATTTGGGTGGCACCCTGCGACAGGAAGAGGGAGAATGGACATAAAATGGAATATAGGAAGTTCGACCTCAACAAAAAAAGAGAAACTTCTTTACTGTGAAGGTGACGGAGCACTGGAACAGGGAGTCCAGAGAGCTGTGAATTCTCCATCTCTGGAGACTTTCAAAATCCACCTGGAAATGGTCCTATGTGTGGCCTGCCCCAGTTTACCCTGCTTTGGCAAGGCAGCTGGACCAGATGTTCTCTGGACATCTGTTCCACCCCTCCCATTCTATGAAATGTAAGAAAGGCTCCTATGGTTAAAAAGAATGCTTGGTTCTTACTATAGAGTTCTAAAATAACTAATTGGTTTCTCACTAAGAGTTCTGAAATACTTAAATCTCTATGAATTTACCTTGAATTCAGTGACTGATTTGTATTCATTTGCTGCAATTTTTTCCTTCATTGTACCAAAATCCATGGGGTGCTTTATTATCATGGAATATCCAGGAGCAATGGCATCCGTGACTGGAAAAGCAAAAAACCCATGAGGATCTTTCCTAAAAACAAAAACAATACATTTAGATTTATATCAGCAAACAAAATGATCACTGTTTTTATACCACATTACTGGTGTAAAAAGAACACTATGTCTTAAAAGGAAAAAAGAAACCACTAAAGCACTCTCATAAAACAGAAGTATATTTGAGAAACCTCCTATTACAGGAGAGAATTTTGACTACACATATGCAGACTTTTTGAAACACATTCAGCTATTTTAAAAATTACTTAATTACTTCTTGTGTGCTTTCTGTGTCTCTATTTGGTATCTGACAAGAGGACACAACAAAATTGAATAAGAAGTCATAGAATGGTTTAGGTTGGAAGGGACCTCAAGGATCATCCAGCTCCAACCCCCTGCCATAGGCAGGAACACCTCCCACTAGAGCAGGTTGCTCAAGGCCTCATCCAGCCTGGCTTTAAATGACTCCAGGGAGGAAGTATCCACAACCTCCCTGGGCAACCTGTGCCACCTGTTCCAGTGTCTTACCACCCTCACTGCAAAGAACTTCCTCCTAACATCCAGTCTAAATCTCCCCTCTTTCAGTTTAAACCCCTTACCCCTTGTCCTAACATTACTAGACCTTGTCAATAGTCCCTCCCCAGCCTTCCTGTAGGCTCCTTTCAGATACTGGAAAGCCACTCTAAGGTCTCCTCGAAGCCTTCTCTTCTCCAGGCTGCAGAGCCCCAACTCTCTCAGCCTGATGCATAAACAGTTTTTAAATTTCTAGCCTAAGTCATGGATGTTTGATAAATTTCAAGTGGCTATGTATCCTTTGCCCAAAACACTTCCCCACTAATGCTTAGAATTGCACAGTTGGTAATAATTTTCCTCAACTGATCTTTAAAAGCAACCAAGCCTAACATAGTCATAAAGGTTACCAAACACAGTAGATCCAGTCTTTAGGCACTATTCTAAGCAGAAAACCAGGATAGAAAGTTGTAAAATAACAAATACAAATAGGCATTAGACACTGTGGGCACCGCTGTAGATACTATACACTTAATACCTTTGAAGCTGGCGAAGAAAGTGCTCTAGCAGTTGCTGGATAGGTGTGCTCTCATTTTCAGCTGCAGTTGGGAGACAGAAATATGGGTAAGTGCAATGAAACAGAATACAGATTTATGTATTTATTTAGAAATACAAATACCATGGAGAAAATCTTAACTACAAGTACAGCTTGTATCGATCTGAAGGTCAGTGAGACGTGGATTTAAAAGCAGTGGTATCAGGGATGGGCAGCGAGTGAACAGCTGTATATTGGTCAGTTGATAGCACAGTCTAAAACCATGACAGTCCATCTGGTGCCCAACATAAGGCACTAGAAGTCAAGACAACAACAAACTTTACCAAAGTATGTTAAAACAATGTCATATGCACTTTCTATATTAGCTAAACAGCACATGATAAGAAGCTTTATTTGCCTACTTTTATTTGGTCTATTTGTTTGCATGGTGGAGTTCTATATGTATGACATATTCACTGTGGTGATTATCTGAGAGCAATGGATTTAGCTTATCATATTGTTGTACTAGGTAATATAAAATTATGGCATGATTGTATCACTAGTTGTGGGAATGAAGGTCAAAACGCTGAGGGAGCTGGGGGTGTGCAGCCTGCAGAAGAGGAGGCTCAGGGCAGACCTCATTGCTGTCTACTACTATCTGAAGGGAGGCTGTAGCCAGGTGGGGGTTGGTCTCTTCTCCCAGGCAACCAGCAACAGAACAAGGGGACACAATCTCAAGTTGTGCCGGGGGAAGTATAGGCTGGATGTTAGGAGGAAGTTGTTGGCAGAGAGAGTGATTGGCATTGGAATGGGCTGCCCAGGGAGGTGGTGGAGTCACCGTCCCTGGGGGTGTTCAGGAAAAGCCTGGATGAGGCACTTAGTGCCATGGTCTAGTTGACTGGCTAGGGCTGGGTGCTAGGTTGGACTGGATGATCTTGGAGGTCTCTTCCAACCTGGTTGATTCTATTCTATTCTATTCTAAGTGGTACTCAAAATATACCTGAAGATCCATCTTCTTGCTACTAAGCTCCATTTCCAGGCATATGCCTAATGGGATTATGATAATGTTTGAAAATCCACATTATGCAATTATTTCCACCAGATATTGTTATACTAGAGTTGAAACTACTAAGCAATCACTACAGGTAGATAAAAGTATGACAAAATCATAGGGGATTAACTATGTAGAAGCTATCATATACAACTCATAAGTATATTGGCTGGTGATGAGAATTAAGGAAAATAAAAACTGGAGGGACTATGGTCTTGAAAGACACCCTATCAAAATGTCTTTCCATATTCATGGTGGATAATAGAGGTACTAAAATTAAAACTCTGCACAGGTTATAGTAAAAGACTGTAACAACAGCTAAGCAGCCTGCAGAATATTTTTTTCCTTGAAGAGAGCAAAACTTAATTCCAGACATTCTGACCATTGTTCTGTAAATGCTGAGAATTAGGAGAAAACTACAAACAATAAAACTTTTATACTTACTTTATTCTGCTGAGTAACAGGAGCCAGAAAGAGATGAACTTGCCAATTTCAGTCATATGAAAACAAACTAAAACCCAGAGGCACCACAAAGAATATTGATTTTTTTCAGATTGTGGAAAGTTCCTAACATTAGAAAAATGGTTCTGAGAGAAGCAAGTTCTGACAGAAATTTTACATTTTGGCACATCTGAAAAAAAAAAGCTCTGAAGTCAATGCTTCAAAAAACACTCAAGATGACTCTGTTTTTTCACGTTGCTCACCTGGCTGAGTTCTGCATGCTCTGACAGGACGATCTGGAGGGGGCTCAACCTCCACTTTTTTGCCAGGATCAAAGTCATCGGTTTCTCCTTCAGTGTCACACTGCTCTTTCTCCCTTTTCCTCTTTTTCTCTTCCTAGCACAGGCGTAAGAAGACAGGTTTCAGAATAACATCCTTGGAATGCATAGTCCCATATAGCAAATGACAGTGATCTATTATTTGGAATATTCAATGTATGTATATGAGCCATAAAATGGTTTAAACAATAGTGCATACATTTTTCCCTGCCACTTTTCAATTTCTTTTCTCTGATTTAAACTAATACTGTTCATCTTTTGCTTCTTTGCATTTAATATATTACTGTTCTATCATTAGATACTGTACTGTTACTGAAAAGAATGTTAAACCCTGAAGCTATTAATACATTAAATTGCATAATAATACACTACACTAGATAGTAAAGGAAGTTAAATTCAGTAAGGATCAGTCTATAGTTCTGGCTGATGATCATTTTTTTGTTGGATCTGCGTATTAAACAGGATTGAATAAACTATGTGATAGTTTTGGAAGCCCATAAAAGGACCATAAGATATGCTGTCTAACAGTGGTGACAGTTAATGATCTTTTCTTGAGCTTCAAAGCACAGGCATGGCTGAGTCATACCTGACATGCAATCATTCATATCAGCACACAGAAGCATACTTTCATTAACCTTGTTTAGACTACAAGTTTGTTATATAGCTGTTTGCTTCTTCTGCATGCACTAATAATGAAGTTCTGGGATAAAAGCCAACATCCTAACAAAACTCTCCCAAAATTTAGCAAAGGCAAACCAAATAATTCCATTTGATGTTGCAAGACCTTGTATTAAAGGCAGTTGTTCTGCTACACTTTCAAGTTCTAGCCACGCTCCTAATGGAAGCATTTGAAAATGTCTGCACAAAAAGAAATTTCCACTATCTGCCCTATATTCCAAGGCTTCTGAATCATCCTACAAGACATATCATTTTTAAGTAATACAAGCCTAATGAATAAATCAATTCAAAATGACAAATCTTAGCCATATAAAAATACTAAAAAAACTGCCACATGAGAATCGTAAAATTACATGACAGAGGAGAGTCAAAATATCACAGAGGTCACAGAATCATTAGTATACAAAATAAATATTATCCAAAGCAAACTGTAAAGGTAACTGTAATGTCAACATGTGACCACATGATTTGCTACTAAGAAAGCCACAAACCCTAGTACACAGATTATTCTAACCAAGAGGCAAAAATATTCTACCACAATACTCAATGGATGTAATGAATGTGCTCATTTCAATAGCTGGTAACTTGGTACAGCTCATAGACAGAAATGTGATATATATTTGTCCAAAAATCTGCAAATAACCTCCTCAAAGGTAGAGAAGTAGGTTTCTGACCTGGCTGAAATACAAAACATCCAGCTTAAAAGCAGTATTCATACCAACAGATTAAAAACCCAACAACCAAACAAACTAAACCAAAAACCAACTAACAAAAAACCCCACCGACAAACCAACAAAACCCCCAAGCAGTTGCAAGACACAAGCTTTTACTTTGTTCAAAAAATAACCACAAGGAATCCCTTTTAAATGGGAGAAATAAACCACCACACAGATGGGCTATCACCATTTGTGAAGTGCTGTCTCCAAAACAATAAGCTTCTTGCAACAGTGATTTTTTAAAAAGAGGTTCTGCTGTTCTGCATCAGTCTTTAGCTCTGATAAGTAAACATGGAGAAGACTGGTATGTCTGAAATATAAAACCCACAGCTTACCTTTCTCTTTCTTCTTTCCTCATCATCTAGATGCTTTTCTTTTTCTTTCTCAGACTTCTTTTTCTTTTTTTTCTTCTTTTCTTTATGTCGTTCTCGCTCATGATCTGATCTATCATCATAGTAACTAGAATCGTGCCCTGATCCAGAAAGCTCAGTCACTTCACTCCCTCCAACTTTAAGCACCAGCTTTAATGGTTTTTCCAAAGGCTTATCCACATAATCTAAATTTTAAGAAGTAAAACATTTTGTCAATGTACATGGAGGTGACAGCACACAGCAATTACTCAGGCTTCTTCTAGAAATACTGTTTACAAGAATTTGCTGCACTTGAAAATACATGAAGTATAATTAGATAGAAAAAGAACAGCTAAGACTAAAAATTCCAAGTTAACAAACTCTCATTGAACACATTTTGCATCACAGAACTATTTAGGTTGGAAAAGTCCAACCAATGAGCCAGCACCACCAAAATGAACAGTCAATTTGAGCTGCTCTTCTCCTTTAACATCTGCTAAGGCAGTAAGTTAAAATTTCAACTCAGTGGAAATGAAGACTTGCTAACCACGAGCATTTGTGCAAACAGAATTTCCCAGGATAAGACAGATGCTCCCATCACACACAATAGGTAGGCAGGAATCTTCTCTGATAAGAAAGTGAACTGGGCCAAATGAGGCCATCCTCAAGGCTCAAAACCCAATTATGAAATTCCACAAACTCAGTCCTGAAATGCAACCAAAGCACTTGACATCAGAGCTGCCAAACACCACCAGACTCCTTGGAGGCCACCACAGAGATGCACTGCATGTGTAATAGAGGTGCAAATATTTCAAAGAAATTATATGTAAATGTATGACTACTCCAGGAAATCTTCTGTACATGCATGTGTTTAAGAAATAAAAAGTGGCTAGTTTGTCTTGTTGGTGTGCAAGATCTCAGACAGGAGTCTCCTTGCATCCAAATGTTGTGCAACTTTGCAATAAAATGCCTACCTTCTAAAACTTAAAACTAGACTCTTAAAGGTTTTCCTTATGTAGCTGATTTTTATGGCAAAGGCACTAATTTAGCGCTGGAAAGATTTTTTCGCTCTGGTTTTAAGATTAGGATTCTAAGAAATGTATGGAAAAGCCACATTACAAATTCTTCTTTGAAAAATTAGTTGACTGTAAAGAATTTGAACTACAAATGGCTGATTATATAACTTTTATCATGATTTGTATACTTTCACAGAAACTGGTCTGGTAGCTTACAGCAATTTTGCCTCCCATGAAAACAGTGGGGGGAAAAATAATTTAAGCCAAAACATGCACATAACCATAACTTTGTAATAGCAAGTTGTCAGAATTCTACTATGTGAAATACTTAAAGCAAGGGAGCATTTTATTGTGTCAGAAAGAGAGGAGCCAGCCTGCAGTGGCAAGTTTAGATTAAAATTCAGGTAAGTGCACATGCTCTCAACTTTAACAGTTGAGATCAAAAGCGAGTATTTTTTCTTTCCTTTCATACTTATTTTACCATTGTTATTTTCCACCATCCTATAGCATATAAGGATCTAACTTCTCTTCTTTCCCTGGAAACATAAAATGTTTCAGAGTAAGGTGGAACTGGGGGCTTGCTATGGGGCTTTAACACAATAACATGGACAAGTCCAGAGGAAGGCCACAAAAATGAGCAGAGGGCTGGAGCACTTCTCATATGAAGACAGGCTGAGAGGTTGTTCAGCTTGGAGAAGAGAAGGCTCCAAGAAGACCTTGTGGCAGCACTCTGGTACTTGACAAAGGCCTACAAAAAAGCTGAAGGGACTGTTTACAAGGAAGTGTAGTTATAAGGCAAGGGAAAAGAGTTTCAGTATAGAGAAAAAGAGTTTCAGTATAGAGAAAGTAAGATTTAGATTGGACATTATGAAGCGATTCTTTATTATGAGGGTGGTGGAACACTGAAACGGGTTGCCCAGGAAGCCTGTGGAGGTCCCATCCTTGGAGACATTCAAAGTCAGTCTTGATGGGGCTCTGAGCAACTTGACCTAATTAAGGATGTCCCTGCTTATTGCAGAAGGGGGGCAGAATAAGTGATCTTTAAAGGTTCTTCCAACCCAATGCACTTTATGATACTAGCATCACTCAACCAGTGCAGCAATGGAACTACCGCCAGCAGCCGTACGAAGCACGAAGATGCTTGGCCTCAAACATACATCAAGCACTCCAGAGCTCGCCCGGCGTCTCCCGTTTCCCTCCCGAGTCATCTTCGTAACAGGCTCCAGCAAGCCGCTGCCCGCCTCACTTCTGCCACTTCCCGCATCACGTCCCTTCCTTTCGTCCCCGCCACACAACTGGACGGCGCCAACAACCCAGCCCCAGGACACTGGCCCGCCTCCAGCAGCTCACGCTTTTCAAACAGCTTTCACGCTGTCCCTCCAGGTACTCCGCTGCGACCCAGCCCACGAAGGGATGTCAGCTCTCGCCTACAGCCTGAACAGAGTGAAGCGGGATTAGACGCGTCCCCGGGCGTTGTTTACTGCCCCGGTTCTTACCGCCGTACGCAGTGGCGGAGGCCGAGCGCCATTCTGCTTTCTCTGCCTTGTGTTTCTTGTGCTTCTTCCCCATATCAAAGCTAAGCTCTCGCCACGGCGCTCTCGCCGGAAGCGCTGTGGGGAGCAGGAGTGCTTCCGTCTGCTGCGGAGGAAGATCCAGGTCAGGGGGGAAGGGCCGGGTCTCCGCTGGCTGGCGCGCGTTTTACAAACAGCCGGAGGTGGCGTCTGGCTGCGTCGATTCCTAGTCCAGCCGTAACGGGCTCTTCCACTCTTTATGCGGCAGAGGCGCAGCACTGCAAGCAGCCAGGGTGCTGAGGAGACAGAGGAGCTATCTGGTCCTTCTCTCCCTAGGCGGACCTGCGCCTCCCGATCACGGAGCGCCGTCCTCCCAGCTGCGTCTGGCGCGAGGTGAGGTCCTGTCCCCCCCACACTGGAGGTCCGCGGAGGGTGGAGCGGGGCGCCGGGGCGCGCGAGTGCGCTCGGGACAGGTCCTGAGCCTAGCGTCGCCATCTGCCGAGGAAGAGGGAAGAGCTCCATGGGCCGGGGGCAGCGCGGGTAGGGCACGGCGTCCCCCGTGCCCCTGAAGTATGGCAGCCAAAAAAATCACAGAATGGTGGAGTTTGGAAGATACGCCTGAGGATCATCAACTCCAACCCCCGCTGCTAAAACAGGACCACCCAGAGCAGCTTGCCCAAGAGCACACCCGGGCAAGTCTGGAATTTCCCCAGAGAAGGAGCCTTTTCAGTCTCTCTGAGCAGTCTGGGCCAGGCACCCTCACAGGAAAGATTTGCCTTAAGTTGAAGCGAAACCTTTTATGTTCTAGTTTGTCTCCATTGCCCCTTGTCCTGCCACCGGGCACCACTAAAAAGAGCCCATCCTCATGACCTCCACTCTTTAGGTATTGATCAACGTTTATAAGATGCCCTCTCAGCCTGTAGGCTAAAGAGCCTCAGGTCTCTCAGCTTCAACTTGTAACAGAGATGCTGCAGTCAGCCCTTAATCATCTTTGTCACTGAAAGCCTGCTTCTCCTTGGTATCCCTTTTCTTCTAGGAGCAAGAAGGATGGAGAAAGCTGCTGGGGATTTGAAGCAAGCCCTCCCAAACGTGTGTGAAAATGCTCAGATACATGTGGAAATTCATCAGAAATCAAGCAGGTGTCTCTGTTCAGAACTTCTATTTGCTGCAGTTTGGGTCTGCTGGTTTTTGTCCATGTGCTGTGCACCAACAGAAGTGCCTTCTGCATACTCTTCCAAAGTGTCTCATCCTGAGGTTGAACAAACCCATTTATCTCAGATGCTTTATGTGATCTAGTTTAATAAACAAGTTCATGGCCATATTCTGTACTTGCTGCAATGCATTATTATCTCTTCCACGGCAGAGCCCAAGGCTGCACGCACTGCTACAGGTGTAATATCACAAGTAGCTAATAGATGGAAAGAATTGCTTTCTGTAATGTTTTCACTCTTGCTACTCCAAAATAAGATTTGTCTTCATTGTAGCAGAGGCATACTGCATTGCCAACTTGCCCACCAGCACACTTGGATCCTTTTCTGCAAAGCCTCCAGGTGGCCTGTGGTCTCTACCACTGTCTAGGCAGTAGATGGAGAGACAAATTTCATGTTCACTTGGTAAATATGAGGTTGAAGGTTACCTTTAGATGAGATGGAAGTTGTTTTCCATGTAGATTTAAGTATTCTGACATTAGTTCATACTTTCTCATAAATGTCCATGCCATAAATAATACTGTTTCTTTCTTGTTAGTGCGGCCAAGATAGAAGATATCAGGATGAGCGTCTTAAAGCTGTTGAAAAGACATAATATTGTGTTTGGTGATTACAAGTGGACAGAGTTTGATGATGGTTTCCTTAACAGCAATGTGCAGTCCGTGTCGATTGTGGATACAGACCTGAAACTGAAAGACAGACAGGTATTCAGAAACAGGAATGCACAGCTCTGTTAATATGCACATCAACTAGTTGTAGGTAAACTAGTGATAGTGTAAGAATGTATGCAGGGCAAGATCTATAGTACAATGTAGTAGCTCATATTTGACTGATATACACAAAAACAGTTAAGTTCTTGGGCCTAGTCCTGTTAGTAAGGTCTGAAACAGAAGCAATAGACTTCAAAGCTGAAAACTGTATTTTTTTAATGTTACAATTAGCTTTGAATAAGACACACAAGGTGTTAAAAGTCTTCTTATGTCTATTCTAGCCTATTGACTTGAGCAAAAGCAATCTTTCTCTTCACATTTTTCATCTAAATGAAGAAGGACCAAGCTCTGAAAACCTGGAAGAAGAGAATGAGGATATCATTGCAGCTAACCACTGGGTGCTACCAGCAGGTATCCATGTGATATTTCTGCAAGGTCTAGAGCAATTACAATGAAAGAAAATCTTGACAGGGCTAAAACTGTTTATAGGGTTACCTATTGAAGGCATTATTTTATGTATTGTTTAACTTTGTCCTTTGTCAACAGAACCAATGTATTTGGACTGCCTTCTTTATGCTTTTGATTGAACTATCACAGATGATTCCCTAATATGTAATTTATTTCTGTAATACTTGTGGGTGGGTGGAATTAACTTGTCTTATGGAATAAAATGTATAGGCACAATCAGAACCATGGAAACTTTTAACCCTGCAAGCTGTGTTTCAAAGTGTGCCCAGGTGGCCAAGAGAGCCAGTGGCATCCTGGCCTGCATCAGGAATGGTGTGGCCAGCAGGAGCAGGGAGGTCATTCTGCCCCTGTACTCTGCACTGGTTAGACCACACCTTGAGTACTGTGTTCAGTTCTGGGCCCCCCAGTTTAAGAGGGACAGTGAGATGCTTGAATGTGTCCAGAGAAGGGCAACGAGGCTGGTGAGAGGCCTTGAGCACAGCCCTACGAGGAGAGGCTGAGGGAGCTGGGATTGTTTAGCCTGGAGAAGAGGAGGCTCAGGGGAGACCTTATTGCTGTCTACAACTACCTGAGGGGTGGTTGTGGCCAGGGGGAGGTTGCTCTCTTCTCTCAGGCAGCCAGCACCAGAACAAGAGGACACAGCCTCAGGCTGCGCCAGGGGGAATTTAGGCTTGAGGTGAGGAGAAAGTTCTTCCCTGAGAGAGTCATTGGCTACTGGAATGGGCTGCCCAGGGAGGTGGTGGAGTCGCCGTCCCTGGAGCTGTTCAAGGCAGGGTTGGACGTGGCACTTGGTGCCATGGTCTAGCCTTGAGCTCTGTGGTAACAGCTTGGACTTGATGATCTGTGAGGTCTCTTCCAACCCTGATGATACTGTGAGACTGTGAAACTCATCAGTTTAGGTAGTAGTTTTCCAGAACCCAAAGCTGGCTTTTAGCTGCCAAGACTACTCTTATGTTTGGAAGCTAAACAGAGTTAGAGTCCTCAGAGTGTCTTCTGAAAAGAAGAATAAGGCTTTGTTCTGTAGTAGAGCGTGGCCTGCATGTTACAGTCTTGTGCTTGGGGAAGTTGGATTCTGCACCTGGAAGAGGGAAATACAGGTGTGAGCTTAAGTCAGAGAGACAGTGATTCTGAAACATCTTTTTCTCTTTGCATATGTTGAAAAGCCAAGCTATCAATTACATTTCTCTTAGGGGATAATTCAAGCTGATACTTTAACATTATGCCAGTATTATTTTGATTTATAATTATCTATAGTGTCTGTTTTGTTTTTCTTTGCTGAAAGCTTGAAAGTAACTGCTAGAAATGATTGATACCCAAATCACAACTTTATTTTTAGATTCATTATTCAGCTAGGTGTTTTTTTACATCCTCTAAAAAAAAATAGGCATGATAAAATAAAGCTTAGAAACCTCCCTCCCATCCCAGCTCTTCATAGCTCTTTATCTAAGGGAAATGTAGATCCATCCCCTGTTGAGGCTGGAAAGAATGATATTTTCCTGTTTGTGTTACTAAATTAAGAAGATCAATTTCTCCTTGCAATTATTTGAGGAGGCAGAAGTTGTGAAGCTAATTAATTTGTCTGTTAGAAACTAATGTTTACATTTGAGAAAAAAAGAACTATTTTTTTTTCTATGTATTGTTCACATAAATAGGTTCCTCATCCCTAAGTGTAGTTGAGAATGATTTGAAAACTGCTTTGTGCTGCAATTGTGGTTTACAAATGTCTAGACTGATTTGTTCTAACCAGGTATTAATATATTGCTTTTGTTGCAGTTGAATTCCATGGCCTTTGGGAAAGTCTTATATATGACACTGAAGTAAAATCAGACGTAAGTTGAAAATTACTAACAAAATTTGAGGAGAGCTAAGAGTTGAGATGTAGCCTGTTTAAAGTTTGCTGTATCCCCTGGAGAGCTTATTTGGAAATCATAGAATCACCATCTCAAGAAAGAAGTCCAATGTCTTCTTTTGGTTTTGAAAGGTTGTGTGTAGTCTTAGCCATTTTGGAAGGTTTTATATCTGTGTTGAAATTGCTGTATAAAAATGGTTGATAGTTAAGAGGATCACAGTATGTAAGGGGTTGGAAGGGACTCAAGGAGATCATCGAGTCCAACCCCCCCTGCCAGAGCAGAACAATACTAACACAGACCACAGAGGAACACTTCCAGACAGGCCTTGAAAGTCTCCAGAGAAGGAGACTCCATGACCTCTCTGTGGAGCCTGTTCCAGTGCTCTGGAACCCTTACAGGAAAGAAGTTCCCCCTTGTGTTGAGCTGGAACCTCTTGTGCTGCAACTTACACCCATTGCTCCTTGTCCTATCACAGGGAGCAAGTGAGCAGAGCCTGTCCCCCTCCTCCTGGCCAGACTTCAAATACTTATAAACACTTATCCAATCCCCTCTGATGCAGACTTGACAAAAGAAGGCAGAGCTGATGTTTTGGGATTAAACATCATGTATCAGACATATACCAATATGTACTATTGTGAAGTCAGCTGAAACTGGGTTCAGTAATGTTCTTGCCACAAATTATAAAGAATGTCTTCATGTGTATTGGTTTACTGTACAGAAATAGGAGGTGAAACTGATGCTGAAAACATCAGATTCCACTCTCAGCCCAGTCTGAAAATTTCAGGGATCAAAAGGGCAATCGTTTATTCATGGTGCCAGATGCATGAGCAAATAATTTCACAATGTTCTTGCATGCTGCAGAGGGTTTAGTTACAACATTATAAAAAGACATCAATACATATTCATTGCTTTTCTGAGAAGTCATTAACATATTAATCTTTTGGAGCTCTTGCTAATATATGCAAATGTCTCTTCTGAATGCACACTCCTGTCTCTGAATTTTGCAGACAGGGTTTCAGAAAATAGTCCCTCTTTATCCCTTTCCAACGTCTTTGTCATGACCCAGAGGTTCACCCATGCTCAGAGAGGTGTGGACCTGTTAACCAAGGTCTTAATTGTTTAGAAAACTTTCTGTCCTTTCCTGCCTTCAAGGATGCTCTTTACTTCACAATTTATGACCTTCCTTCTGTGATTCATCACCTCTTCTGAGGCTTACATTTCTGTGTCACAAGGATGGTCTCTCTCCAGCTGTATTCTGTGTTATCTTCAAGAGACAAAAGATTAACCAGCTAACAATTATGGTTTCACTACTATTCTCTAGTTATTTGACTGATTAATTATTTCATGTTTATGTATAAAAACTCTACTTGTTTCATTAACTTACTGAATTTTCTACTTATGAAAGAGTTGAAAGTGTTTTGGTAGCAATTTAAAACTTACCAGATTTTCCCTTTTGCTTCAGACATATTCATCAGCCTGCCTGATGAAGAAAACAATGAATGCTATATAGAATAGAGTAGAAATTCACTCTGCTAAAATACCGAACCTTGTTTCAAGGTTCATTAATTGTGTGTTTTTCTAAATGGAGAGAAGACAATTGGTGGGGAAAAATCATAACTTCAGAGACAGAAAAAACACACAGTATTTTGTGGTATCAGTGCTCTTTCTGTTTTTAAGCTCTTAAAATGATCTGTTTTGTCTTTGGTGTGGGTTTTTTTTTGGATGATAAGACTATTTTAGTGGGTTGCTACTGCCAAAAGAGAAGTGTGTTGCAGTGCTTCATTTGTACTCATGTTTACTTTTCTCAGTAAAATGCAGAAACTGAATCACTCAGAGTGTTCAGCTTGTTGTGTGGTGGACTAATTTCAAGCTGGTTTTGTCCCATTAATTAGTCCAGTGACCAAAGCTAACATTCATATTACTGAAGTGATGGGTACAGGCGATTCAGAAGGGAATGGGAGTTTAACTGCATGTTTCTGGTAGCAACTAGGCAATTCATTGGTTAGCAGTAGCACCAGCCTGCACTGTTAACTGTTCATACAAATGTACATTTGTATTAATATGATCTGACTAGAATGAGTGCACTCTCATTTGAATGCTGGCAGGACATTCAGAAGAAACATGGGGCTGTTGATGAAACAGAACAATTTATTTTTCTAGTTTTAAGATGGTCTGCATTAATCAAAGGTTGCAACAACAACTGCTAGAGCTTGTAGAGCTGTAATAGTGTAATCTCAAATTTAGTAATTGTGATGTGAGCAAAACCCACAAATGACCTGTTGCTTTTATGACTGCAGTCATTAAGATGTTATACTTATTCAAATTACATACTTCTACCTGAAGTTTTTGGGCATGAGGAACTATTGCATTAGCTTGTTTGCAATACCATAAATGCGGTATTTTCAATGGAAGTCTTTATTACCATCTATAGTGTAAAGCAAAACATTCCAGTGATTGTATGTCTTGCCATTGGAATGGGCTGCCCAGGGAGGTGGTGGAGTCACCGTCCCTGGAGGTGTTCAAGAAAAGCCTGGATGAGGCACTTAGTGCCATGGTCTGGTTGACTGGCTAGGGCTGGGTGCTAGGTTGGACTGGATGATCTTGGAGGTCTCTTCCAACCTGGCTGATTTTATGATTCTATGATTTATAAGGTCAACAGTAAGTAACACATCAGTGTTTGTCTGATTTATTGAAATACTTTCCAAGTCATCTACGAAATGACAAGACTCTAATAAGAGACTTAGTAAATAACAGCAAGTTGATCTCTGTCAACTGTGTGTGCATGTTGGTAGAAAAAAAGAACAGCTTTTAATGACCAAGACTAGAACTACTTCACTTCTTTTAAAGTGTGACAAATGTTCATTCTTTAATCAATGGACCTGGCTGGGTACAGTTGGATGTTACAGACTCTAAATAGGGCAGTGTCAACATAATACTGAAAAGCATGCTGGATGGAATTAGATTTTTTGCTGTTGCATGATTGCTCCATCTTACACAGGAGGTACTGCAGGAATATTATCATATTGTCCTGTTAATACAGATGGATCAAAAATACTTACTCATAACAACAACAGAAAATAATATGGTACTAGGTGTTGCAGGTGAAAATGGGTATAGATTTGCACATGAGGTTCATATTAATTTTGTTGGAAGAGTTCCTTGCTTCCTAATTCAAGAAATTCTGAAATGAAGTAGCATTATTTTGTGAAACAATATTTAGGGAATTACATGTAACTTCCTGTGTTTGGAAGGATAACCAATCTCAAAATCCCTTCCAGTAGCTGATATAAATGCTTTTCATTTATTGAAATTCCATTTGTGCCTAGTACCTGCTATTCTTTTTCCTGGGGGCAGGAAGGAAGTTAATTTTCAACATTTACAGTAAGAAAATTTGTGCCTAAAAGACACAATTTTTGTATTTTTTTTTGTTTTAATTAAACTTACTCAGTGGACCTAAAAGATTGTTTCTATTTGTAATTATATTTGCTGGTATGTCTCTAATGAGTGTGTCTCTTGTTCTTCTCAACTAGTTGCTTGATTATGTGTCGACCACATTACTGTTTTCTGACAAAAAAGTTGACAGCAACCTGATATCATGGAACAGAGTTGTTTTGCTGCATGGTAAATATTATCTGCTTTAAAACAAGTAGAGTCATTTGCCATCTATTTATGCTTTCCTTCTGGAAAAGCTTGTATTGTGCTTCTGTGTAGAGAAATGTGATGATAAAAAAGCAGCAGAGATGTATTCTTTCTGTAATACAAATTCAGATTAAGTGCAATGTCAGAGTCAAATAAATGTTTACATGTACAATGTTTTGCATGAATTTACGTCCTAAAATGTATAATGTAGTGACAACGTTTGATTTTTGATTTTCTGAAGTGACAGTATTGCTTTTGGTTTTATAAAGTGCAAATATAATGCAGATACTGAGGACATTAGGTGCTAATGTTAGTTATGCTTCTGTTGCAGTATTAAAAATCAAGTTGTGGCTTTATAGGAATGCAAAGCCATGTGAAAAGCCCCAAATAAATACATACTTTTGAGGAAACTGGAAAATCAACAAATATGTTGCATTATTAACTGTGTGTTCTATTGCCAATTATGAAGGCAGATGTGTTTGTTTTGCATGTTAGAATACCATTTCAGGAAGATAAAAGTTTAATCATAGCAGTAATGTTTAAGAAGGCTAAGGAACATAAGCTTTGCTAGAGTGATATATTTTGCTGCTGTGACTGTTATTTCAACTTTATGATATCTGCAAATAAACTATTGCACTAATTATGCTAATAATTGAAAATTATGAATTCAGAGCTCAGCTCTAGCACTGTAGTGGAGTAAGCAGCCTTCAGAATACCTTGGTGTTCGTAACAATTATCTTCTGTGTTTATATTCTGCAATTAGTTCTGTAATGAGCTGTAGTAGTTAAAAAGATACTACATGTCATTAACAATCTGATGCATATTCTGTGTAATACATGGATTTGCTTTCAAATCAGGCCCTCCTGGAACTGGTAAAACCTCTCTCTGTAAAGCATTGGCTCAGAAGCTGACAATTCGACTGTCATACAGGTGATCACTTTTGAAAATATTTCACTTTAGCTTACTATTCTAAATTGTTCTTTTTCAGTACCCCAAAGATGTTTAATATTTGATTCAAAATAATTTGTGCCAAGTGTGGTAGTATTTGTAACTCTTTTATAGCGCACCTGGCTAGTAATAAAATTGATGTGGCGGAGAGGCTGGCTGGGATATTTTAATGCCTTTTAAAATGAGTAATTATTTGTGCTCAGGTATGTAAAACAAATTCGAGTGGGTGTATAGTAATTTGTGTACATAGACTAATATTAAAGAGGACTAAAGGGTACAGTATCCAGCCTATTTGCATTTTCATCTTCAAGAAATCCTGTTTCTCACCAGTTTATTTTGTACTTGGGATGTCTGAATGCCACAGTCTGCAGAGGTCAGTCTGTATATCAGACAAGTAATAAGCATTAGCCTTTAACTTCATAGCAACTTTATATATGTATATAAATAAATTTGGTGCATAAAATACTGGGTGCTACATAAATTATGTGTAATTATTGAAGTGATTTGACTCTATTCCAAGCTGAGTTTATGATAAATAGAGACCATATAATGTGTGGTTGAGATACTTTGCCAAAAGAATATCCATGTAGGGCTAAGTAAATAAACTTCATGGGTTTATATGTGTTCTAGCTATACTGAACAAAATTAGGCCATTGGCATGTTACCTGTTACTTAAACTACATTTAAATAGCACCTGGTCTAATGAAGAAACTTTGGTAGAAATGTAGTACAAATAAACTTAGTGAGTTTCTAGAAATTACAATTAAAAGTAAATTTTCAAAAGTAAGTAATTCAAAGTAATTCATGGAATTCCAGGACCGAAATGGTAGGAATGAGATTTATGGTACCTTAATGATATTATTGACTTTTACTTACAATAGATTGATATTTTCTTTTCCTTTCATGTTTTAGGTATAAGTATGGGCAGTTAATTGAGATAAACAGCCATAGCCTTTTCTCTAAATGGTTTTCTGAGGTATGTAGCTAATTAAGTAAGTAGACTGTGGTTTAGAAATTACACTGTTGAACTGCTTCATAAAATAACTGTGCACCAAAGATTACTCAGAGTAAGGAATCTATTTGAGAATGCTTAAATAGAAGCTATATTAGAAAGTTATTTAAAAACAAAAGTATTTTCATTTTTTAGTATATTAAGGCTTGTAAAGTTGTGTGATAACACAATAGTTAAACATATGTATATGGTGTCATTCTAGAGTGGTAAGCTTGTAACCAAGATGTTCCAGAAGATTCAAGAGTTGATTGATGACAAAGACGCTCTTGTATTTGTACTGATTGATGAGGTATGATTCTAATTGCACTGATGTACATACATTTCAGCAGAAGGTAAACTGATGAGAGGGAACTATGATAATGCTCATTCTTAAAGAACAATAAAAGCATATTTATGTGTTTTTGTAAGTTACAATTGTTTGCAGACAGGCTGGATAGGTGGGCAGAGGCCAGTGGGACGAGATTTACCAAGGCCATGTGCGGGGTTCTACACTTTGGCTACAACAACCCCAAGGAGTGCTACAGGCTGGGGACAGAGTGGCTGGAGAGTGGCCAGGAAGAAAGGGATCTGGGGGTACTGGTAGATAGTAGGCTGAAGATGAGCCAGCAGTGTGCCCAGATAGCCAAGAGAGCCAGCGGCATCTTGGCCTGGATCAGGAACATTGTGGCCAGTAGGACAAGGGAGGTTGTTCTGCCCCTGTACTCAACACTGGTCAGGCCACACCTTGAGTCCTGTGTCGAGTTCTGGGCTCCTCAGTTCAAGAGAGTTGTTGAGATACTGGAGCATGCCCAGAGAAGGGCAGCAAAGCTGGTGAGGGGCCTGGAACACAACCCCTGTAAGGAGAGGCTGAGGGAGCTGGGGGTGGTTAGTCTGGAGAAGAGGAGGCTCAGGGCTGACCTCGTTGCTTTCTACAACTACCTGAAGGGAGGTTGTAGCCAGGTGGGGTTGGTCTCTTCTCACAGGCACCCAGCAACAGAACAAAGTGACACAGTCTCAAGTTGTGCTGGGCGAAGGCATAGGCTGGATGTTAGAAGGAAGTTCTTGCCAGGGAGAGTGATTGCCATTGGCATTGGAATGGGCTACCCAGGGAGGTGGTGGAGTTGCCATCCGTGGAGGTGTTCAGGCAAAGCCTGGCTGAGGCACTTAGCGCCATGGTCTAGTTGACTGGATAGGGCTGTGTGCTAGGTTGGACTGGATGATCTTGGAGGTCTCTTCCAACCTGGTTGATTCTATGATTTGAGAGATTTGGGACTAACACAGTATGATTTAGTAGGCAAATTTCAGTTGAAAAATGAGGCAAACATTGCTTGGTGGACCTTCCTTTCATTTCTATGTATTTATAAGTGGAGTATTAATGGATGGACTCTGTGATCTTAAAGGTCTTTTCCTACCTAAAAAACACTGATTGTTTAAACTTTAAAGTAACCTAAACAATTGAACAGAGTGAATAAATTAACAGTTCGTGTTAATTATGCTCTAGATGTATGTTATAAAGCTCTATAAAGAATTGTTATGTTTCAGTTCATTGTTATTGTTCAGATCCTCTTCAGACCTGCATCTGCTGTTTAAACAAGAACTTTACTTACAACACTTTGCTTCCTGGTATTGTTTTCTCTTTCTCAGTAATTTTATACTTGACAAAAGATTTTGAAGATGAAGCTTTAGATACCATACTGAGAAAATACACCTTCATATCCTTGCTGACTTTTCAGTTGGTTGGTTTGATTTTTTTTTTTTTTAATGTTTTGTTTTGTTTTTTTGGGGGGGTTTGTTTGGTTTTTGTAGGTTGAAAGCCTCACAGCAGCCCGCAGTGCCTTCAAGGCAGGCACAGAGCCTTCAGATGCCATTCGCGTAGTGAATGCTGTGCTGACACAAATAGATCAGATTAAAAGGTAAACTTGTATTATTGCAACAGTGAAAAGTAATTGACAATTTCAGGATTGCTGCTGAATCTTAATATGTGAAATTAAACACTTGGAATACTCAACTCAGTTTGCTGATTCACTGTTCTTTCTTAGCAGTGCTAATTGTGACAAGAAAACGGAGTAATCCAACGCAATATTTTGCACGTGACAGACTGAACAATGAAATCAAAGATAATATACTTTCTGTAAAACTAGGGAGAGATAGAGAAGAGATAGTCGTGATATCTGCTTTGAGAAGACAAAAATAAGATCAAAGAATTTTTTTTTTACATCTTCTGGGCAATCTAAAGCAGATTTGCACAGTATATGGCTTAGAAGCAATCACTGATGATGCTTGGTTCACTTTGCATGCTGAATTCAGTACAGGATACCATCTCTTGTTTTATTCCTGCCACTTCTCTCCCCTTTCTGGCCACACTTGGCTCTGCTCATGGAAAGAAAGATGCCCTAGTATTTGGCCCTATCTGGTGGCAAATTAAGTGACTAATTCATACATAAGAGTTCAAGGGCTTTATGTTTAAGAAATAGCTATAGCTCAGAATATTCTTTCACTCTTCTCTTAGAGCAAGATGTTTTTTCTCTTTTAAGCTCACTCTAATGTCAAATGCAGTTAGAATGTTTCACATTGCCAGTTAATCTATATACTTTCTATTGAACTGAAATGGAAACCACATGGATTAAAGATTCAAATTTATTAATCTTATTTTTGTTGTGGCAGAAGCTATGCCAGTAGCCTCTAGATGGTTAATCACTTTTAAAATAGGGTTGGAGAAACTGTGGACACTTGAGAAAGAGCTGAAAGAAAGAGGCTATATGCATTTACTGTATTGCTGATAGCTGGCCAAGAGCTTCAGCTAATTTAATGCAATTGCTGGCTGACAAGAGTGGTGCGAGAGCTTATTGCATGAAATGGATTGAGTCCTAAGAAGGAAGGATTCAATATGCCAGTCACAAAAGGAGATAATTCTTGTACATGTGACATAAAAAATCTGCTTTTTCTCTTGAAGGTATCCCAATGTAGTTATCCTGACCACTTCAAATATTACAGAGAAAATTGACATGGCCTTTGTAGACAGAGCTGACATAAAGCAATACATTGGACCTCCATCTACTGCTGCAATATTTAGAATATATTTTTCTTGCTTGGAAGAACTGATGAAGGTAACATTTTGAAAGCAATTTTGTGTTTTGATACATCTGATGTTTTAATCACATGTCATAAATAACAGAAATACAGTGGTTTCATTCATTTTTCTCTCTTTCCACTCTTACTCATTGAATTTTGAATGTATTTACGTTTTTCTTAGAACAATGTCTAACTTTTCTTTCTAGTGTCAAATAATATATCCCCGACAGCAGCTCTTGACTCTCAGAGAGCTAGAGATGATAGGCTTCGTAGAAAATAATGTGTCACGGTTAAGCCTTGTACTAAAAGAAATCTCAAGGTAAGATTCTGAAATTCTACATTTTATTTATGCATGTAATGATGTTTGAAAGTAATTGAATTTCTTAACAGAGTTCTGAAGCGTCTCAATTTTTTTCTGTTAGGGTGAGTGCAAAACCTTTCAGGGGACAAAAAGTGGAAGCAATCAGGGTTTGCCAACATTTCTTAGTCTCAAATCTGGCTTGATTTAGTATTACTTCTTGCTTCTGCTCTGCCCTTTAAACTCCCCTTCAGAAATTGGCAGTTGGATTAGTGAAATACTTTAGGTTTCAGTGCATACTGTGAATTACAGTGCAGATAGTGGAAATAGCATTGACCTTAGTTCCTGCTAAAAAGTGTCTTGGAATGGATTGCAACTAAAATCTCACTTAGCATTGAGATGTAAGTGGTCAAAAACAAAGGAGAAAGGAGTGAAGTGTAAATTGAGTTTGTTACAATTTGCTGAGTGTGCTAGTAGGTCAAATCTTTTCATGGCAGAATAGTAATTCTTGAAACAATAAAGTCTACATTCACATTACTGAGTATTTTTATTCTAAAGTGCCGGTCCCTATGGAACAAAACAAAGTAACATTCATGAAGTCAGTAAAGTGTGTTTTCCTACAGTTCCTGAAATGTACAGTCTTAACCAATGAGTATTGGAGTAAAAGCAAGTCAGATTTTCCAGGCATAGACATTTGGGTCTGACATGCACAGTGTGGTGCTTGGAAGAGACAGAAATATGTATCTAGTAGGTGAGATAAAGTAAACTGTATATAAGTGCTGCAAAAAAGGAGATAAACAGTGAACTTGAGGTCCAGCCTTCAAAACAAGTTTTTCAAGTCCTATGAAGTGTGGCTGGGAGATCATATCTGCCTTTCCAATTTAGGCATTCCTTCAATGCCTTTATAGCACAGTGACCTGAAGGGCATTAGGTAAGCTTTGGCAGGCAAATATGCTTAATATTTCTGTACCCTGGCTTGCTTTTTCTGTACTATAGAGCCTGCCATAGGCTCAAGTGCTAAAGTCACCTGCTGAATTGCAGTTTGTGTTTTTAGAGCATCTCATGCAAGAAGCACGTTAAAATGAAAGGTCTTCTTTTAAGAGTGGATATTAGGATTTAAACAGCACTTGTCTCTGTTTAACTGTAGAAGAAGTGAAGGTCTTAGTGGACGGGTCCTGAGGAAACTTCCTTTCCTAGCACATGCACTCTATATTCAAGTAAGTTTATTACGCCAAAGTAAGTCTGTTCTATTCACTATATTTTGTTTTGTTTTTAAGACAGGTGAGAAGACATTTGGACATTTCCTGAAATAAAAGTTGTCCTAACTCCCCTTTCTGATCTAAGTTGCAATGTTTCTGCATCTTTGCAGACTGAAACAATTTTGTGCTGCCCCTAATTTAAAAATGTAATTGAAGAAGATGGGTGAGATTGACCTGTCCACCAGCATTTTAATTTCAATTAGATGTTGTGGCAGAATGTTGATATGAATTCTTTGATAATTTCTTGCTTAAAGAAAAGCCTCTGCCATTTTTTAAAATAATATTGTTTTGTTAAAAAACTTTTTTTTGTTATTAAGCAAGTCCTCAGTAGTAACAAAGCAATGATGCTGGAGAGAGTCCAGTGGAGAGCTACGAGGATGATTAGGGGACTGGAGGGCATGGCTTATGAGGAGAGGCTGAGGGACCTGGGGCTTTTTAGTCTGGAAAAGAGAAGACTGAGAGGGGATTTGATAAATGTCTGTAAGTATCTGAGGGCTGGCCAGGAGTGGGGGACAGGCTCTGCTCACTGCTCCCTGGGATAGGACAAGGAGCCATGGGTGTAAATTGCAGCAAAAGAGGTTCTGCCTCAACACAAGGGGCAGCTACTTTCCTGTAAGGGTCCCAGAGCACTGGAATAGGCTCTCCAGAGAGGTTATGGGGTCTCCTTCCCTGGAGACTTTCAAGGCCTGTCTGGATGTGTTCCTCTGTGGTCTGTGTTAGATAGGATTATCCTGCTCTGGCAGGGGGATTGGACTTCATGATCTCCTTGAGTCCCTTCCAACCCCTAACATCCTCTGATCCTGTGAACGATTGACTTAAGATTTTGCACAGCTTGACTTTGACTTTACTCTGCTAGGTGGTTGAAAATAAACCTGCAGGGTTACATTTTATAGCATTTTATGTAAGATATTATGTGTGCCTATTGCTGTAGAGTGTCTAACAAAATATTCTCTTGCTTTCAGTCTCCTAGTGTTACAATGACAACGTTTCTTCAAGCTCTTTCACTTGCTGTAGACAAACAATTTGAAGAAAGAAGGAAACTTGCAGACTGTGTGTGACAGTCTGCTGTTTTATAGAAAACTGCAGACATTTCATACAAATTGTGCAACTTCTCTGCATCTGTAAAAGAAGTTGTCAACATCTTTTAAAAGAAATCCCTAATATAGTTTTTTCAAAGAGTCAATTAATAAATAATTACAAAATTTTACAGTGTGTTTTTCACAACCTTTATTTCAAATGCCACTAAGACAGTTGTAAAAAAATATTGTGAAAAGTCAGGTTTTTTCTTTTGCAGTTAGTAAAAGTGAGCAGACTTTTATTTGGTGTTTCTTAATCACTAATTTTATCCATGCATCAAGTTTCATATTGATTTTTTTTTTTAATACATTTTAATAGCATTAGAAATGCAGTCCTTGGACCTGATACTTCTGCCATAAATGTCCTATTTGTTATTGCTTCTGAAATAACAAGCGTGAAACTGGACAGGATTCAAAGTGCTTAGTGATGGTCCAATCCTTTCATACTGACATCTCTTTATCTTCAAATTTAATATCAAGTTTTGGGCTTTTCTTTCCTTCTTGTTGTTGTTTTTTAAATTACTTTTTATTACTATAACAAATTCAAAGGTTTACTCTTAACAGATTGCTTAGTTGTGTTTTGCAATACCACTTTTTAGTGTTGTTGCGAGGTCATGAACCAGAGTGGACCATGTTTTCTCACTAAAGAGTAACTACAACATGTGAAAAAGGATCCTTAAAACTCATTAAGCTTGGGTTTGTTCTAGTTAATAAATATAGCATGAAAGTTACAAATCAGCTGTGGAAAAAAGTATTTCATAGCACAAAAGCCAGGAAATAGATGCATCCAGTTCCTAAAGGAGCAGATTCAATATTTGTGTTGTAAATGCATATCTTATATAATACTGGTTCCAAAACTGTCAACTCTTCTTTTATATTTTCAAATATTTTATCTGCAGTCAGCTGAAAGAGTGGAATGATAGAGGAATTTCCAGGTTAGAAGTTTAATTTTTATTAAATTAAGATAAAAGTGAGATTTAAGTTGATAATATCCAGTTAATGTACTCATCCTAGCTCTTTGTATTAAAAGTATTTTAATTATAATGTATTTTGTTAGTTCATTGTTTCTATCTTCTACATCAACATTATACATTCATGAGAAGAAATATTTTGTCATGAGCTATTTTTATTGATGATCATTATAAATGGTGCATTAAAAAAAAAATGCATAAAACCTGTCAAGTGCTAGTAAATTTTT
This sequence comes from Tricholaema leucomelas, assembly GCA_013400475.1. Lineage (NCBI taxonomy): Eukaryota > Metazoa > Chordata > Aves > Piciformes > Lybiidae > Tricholaema lacrymosa > Tricholaema leucomelas. The sequence goes on along the minus strand of WAAF01018878.1, from coordinate 10,730 downwards.
ATTATGGCATCGATATTTATGTAAAGAGAGGATCTTTGTTAAGACTAAGTGTTATTATGTTACTTGTGAAAATAACTTAGTTAATTTTATTTGCTATCCACCCCCAAAAAAGGAGGGGGATGTAAGGGAGATCTGTGGAGGATTTAATTTGTAGAGTAAAATGCCTGCAAACTGGTTGTACCTTGAGCTAGGGTTGAAATGGGCCATTTCTTCTTCCCTTGACCTGAGCAAGGGCAATGATAGTCAAATGTGAAAACTATTATATATTGTCCGTCTCTCACATAAGATGTTTTAATCAGTAGAACCACACATTTGCTGTATCCCTCTTCCAGTCTGATCAGATGCAAGACAGCTTGCATCTTTAGGCTCCAGAAGCGTAATGAAAAAACAATATAGGTGAATTTAAAAGTCTGGGTTTTCAAGAAAACAGCTTCTTCACTTAGTGTCAGGTGTGATCATGCAGCAGCCACTCTAAAATGCTCATGGTCAGTTATCTGACAAAGACAAATGGCCACTTACGTGGTTGTCTCAGAAACAGAGATGTTTTTAAGGTGCTGAGCTTTTGATTGAAAATCTGACCTGTACATAGAATGTATGAGATAGCACAGATCAGGCCAACAGTGTCATAGTGTCTTGGATGGGAAATTGTCACTCACTGTGTTTTCCTTAAGGCACTCTAAAAACCATTGCCTTAGCTTTTGTGTGGGGTGTTTGTTTTGTTTGGTAGATTTCTTTTTTTCTGAACCAGATAGACAAACATGATTTATACTGAAGAGAAAACTGACCCCTTAAAATGTCAGCTATTCAGTGTCTGTATTAGCAATATAATACCTTCTATAGCAACTTTTGCACTGAGTGCAATTGTTTCTGGGAGTTTGATGAAGATATTTTTTCTGGTCAAATGATAGAGATACTGATAGAAATCTTGTAGTTTATTGGAATCTCCTAAGATAAGTTAATCATAGTATTTATTTTCTTTCTTTTATTTCCTCCTTCTCCTCCTCCTTCTTTCTCCTCCTCCTCCTTCTTCCTCTCCTCCCTCTCCTCCTCCCTCTCCTCCCCTCCCTCCCCCCCTCCCTCCTCCTCCCCCTCCTCCTCCCTCTCCTCCTCCCTCTCCTTCTCCCAGTATCACTTTCTGTTGATTTGTGTTTATTCTCACCTGCTTTGCTCACTGATGCTGAATGCAGCTAAAGATACTGCACTGAGTGCAGTTGTTTCTAGGAGTTTGATGAAGATATTTTTCTGGTCAAATGATAGAGATACTGACAAATCTTGTAGTTTATTGGAATCTCCTAAGATAAGTTAATCATAGTAATTTCAGCCTTCCCTCCTTCCCTCCTTCCCTCCTTCCCTCCTTCCCTCCTTCCTTCCCTCCTTCCTTCCCTCCTTCCTTCCCTCCTTCCTTCCCTCCTTCCTTCCCTCCTTCCTTCCCTCCTTCCTTCCCTCCTTC